>JADMLD010000986.1:2740000-3112304 GCA_017589585.1 Phylloscopus whistleri
GTGCATTATTTATTTTGCACATTACAATAGTCTCTTTGGCTTAGATATTTCCCATTTGTTGGCTGATGTCTGTCTCTGAAAATGAGTTTCTAAATGTCAATAATTCCAAATCTGTCTAGTTCCAGTAGCCTGCCTGATGAAAGATTGCATTTTGGTTAGATGGATAGTTTCCTGGACTCATAAGCACTAAGAGTGCAATCATTCTGCAAGGTTCCTGACATGAAAGTTATGTGTGCTCTGTATAGTTCCTTTTGATGTTTTGGTTAGCTCACCCCAACTAATTACTAGCTAACTTTGTGCCAATATGGGATACAAAACATTTCTCTCTTTTTTTCCTCTGAAAGCAATTTCTGCTGTGGATCCTTAAGAGGGAAGCTTGGCCCCTCCATGAAGGAAAGTGACTTGTATTTTTCACAAAACATGTGAGGACACAGGTCCTTGTGTCTGGTCCCCACTTGTGTCTGTTCCTCCCCTCCATATAACATGAAATCCACTTTGTGGTTCTTGCTTTTTTGACACAACAGAGTTTATGTAAAGGCAGTGAGGGAAACCAGTGGCTACAGTAAAGGGGAAACAACAAGTGGCCGAGAAAAAATTTTGGGTGGTGTGGAACAAAGTGAGAAATAGGGGAGTCACTGAGTGGAGAGAAGGGAAGAAAGCTGAATGAGATCACTGCTGTAACAGGGTAAGTAAAAGCTGAAATGTTTCTGTTACAACAATTGCTTTGGACATTAGCAGCCACCAGCAGTGTAGTAGTACAGAGCAAAAAATAAAAATTGTCTTTTTTAATGTCCTAAATTACAGTTGCCATATATTTCAACCAGATATCGATTGAGCAGCCAGAGTATCATCAGTGCACAGTCAAGGGTCACCCTCGTGAGAACACATGCAAACCACAGCTCCATTTTCCAATGCACTACACAGAGACTTGTCTAAAGGCATACTGGACAAGTCTCCTCCTCATATTACTTATCTAGGAGACACTTAGGGCCTCTGAGATGATCCATAACTCATCTTTTTCTTAGAGAGTTGTTTATCTTTCCAAGCCAGACAAATCTTCTTTAGCACAAACTTTTATGGCCTTCCTTTTTTCTCTGTTCCCTGTAGACTCCACTCCACGGCCTGACTGCTGTGTCTGATATCTGATTTCCTCAGACAGTAGCTAATCCATTTCCACTTTCTTTAATAGTAGCTTTGATGTGTCTCACTTGTACTGTGCTCTCGTTTGTCATCCATCCAACCATCCATTACTGTCTAAAATGTGGAGGCATAGCAATGTTTAGAAGTATTCTCATCAGTTCCTTTGTGGTCCCTAGTGTCTCTGACCTGTTCAATAAAATTTCCTTTACATTTCTGTTTAGAATTGAAGTTTATTTCTCCATTAATCTTAATTTACATGTCACTTTGAAACAGTAAAAAGCAACTGGTTCCCCTCCATTCCCAGTACTATTATCTCCTTCTATGTCATAGCATCAAACTCACAAAGTTTTCAGCCTGAATGACTCTACTTCTGCAGTCTGTGTGTTTTGCTACATTATTCAATAGCCTTTTTATCTTCCCTGCTCTGTCAGCTTCCTGCTTTGTAATTTCTGTGTTTCTCCCACTGTTGGTCTCTGCAGTCACATGCCATCGTGTCTGGTCAATGACTCAGGTATCACCTGTGAAATCTAGGTCTTTGACTAATGTTCACCATATCCTTGCCAATGATATTCCTCAGTCAATGAATGGCAGAAGTAGCAAGAGTGTTCAAAAACCTGCTTATCTCAAAGTAGTCTCTGCTTTGAATGACTTAAAAGCTGCTTTCTCAATTGCAGCATAAAAAACATTCCATGCTATTAACAAAACCTTAAACTGTCCAACTCTCCACAGATAAAATGTGTTCTCAGGGATTATAAAATATATGTATTTATTTGAATACCCCAGGATGCTCTGTATGGTAGATGACCACAACATGATCTTACCATCCCATTACTATTTCTATATTCTGAATTTGACATAATTTCAAAATAAGAAATCCATTGGTTGTCTCAAATTCTCCAGACTGTTCTTGACAAGAACATGCATGATATAGAAATAAGCTTTCTCCCTGAGGTATTTAATAAAGATAGATCCTTCTACTCATGTACAACATTTTCTGTTTTCTCCAAATTTTGCCAAGAAGTTTGTTTGTGGCAGCAGTAAAGGTTGGATGTCCTGTATTTAACAGCTAAGCTGCATTCATTAGTTCCACAGACTGCAGTTTCATTATGCAGGTCTGGAATGGCTTCCCACAATTCAGCATGTTTTTAAAACCCAGATGAAGAGCAAGGCAAGAAAATGAAGAGGTTTGTGTATTGGTGGGCAGAGCTGTTGATTTTTTTATTTTAGTTCCAGATTTTTTTTTTTTTACCATGTAAATGTTTAATGTGATCTTATTGATGAAGCTTTGGCCCTCAAAGCCTGTCATCCTGCCAAAGCTTCTTGTCATGCAGATGTGACTGTCCTTACCTTCAGCTGAAGGGACACAAGATGGGCATGCTCAGCAGCTGGCAGGAGCAAGCTCTTAATTATCAGAGAAACTGAACATCTCACAGAGCTCCTTGCCAGACAGCCAGTACCAGGTGCTGCAATGACAGCTTCTGGGGCAATGCTGGTTGGCATGCATCACATACCTTGCTGAAATTTCTTTGTAATATTGTGTAAAAAGGTGCTTTCTTATGCTCTAGTGTCATACAGTTATGATAACTTCCTTACTTCCATCCATCTGCCAATGCACTTGCCACTGTCTTTATTTTTCTCTTTAGTCTGAGGGATATTTCAGGTGAAATTGCTTTGAGTATTCTCCACTGACAAGATGGGCATGCAGGCATTTCCAGGGATCATCAGCAGAGTTAATCTATGCCAGTAACTTAAGTGACTGCTCTTATTTTTGTGAAGTCTGAAAGGTTTTTAAGCATATGATTTTTCTCATTAAGTGCCCCTCTCAGGACTGGATTTCACACCTCATCACAGTCTGAAGCTGCATGAGAAAGCCTGGCTGGGAGAGCCACCACTTCCCTGAGCTCTCTCTCAGTGTGGGTAAGAGCAGCCAGATCTTTACACAAATATCTGGTGGGTGCTCCTCACAAAGGCAGGGCTGCCTTTTCAGAGGTGACCACAATTGACCATCACATGCAAAGAGCAGATTTCACCTGAGATATTGCTACAGCATTCATCTCAAGCTGAGCTTGCTTTGCAGAGAGACTTCCAGCCTGGCATGTCTGCAGCCACACCACAGCTCCTTCCTCACAGCTGTGTAAGGGGAGGGAAGGACATGTGCACTGGGTGTGGGATATGGCATCATGTCAAGGATGGAGGGGGAGGATTTGGGTCAGCTGTGGGAGCAGAGGAGGCAGGCAGAGAGGCTTCCCCAGGGCATGAGAAAGGTGAGGGGAGGAGGAAAGCATGGCCTGCCTGGAGACTAATGCAGGGTAGAGCTCTGGTATATACTTATCCTAACAACTATTTTCATCCTAAACAGCCTGAGCTAGCTCTAGCAAAGAGGTTTTTGTCTGTGCACCATGAGAAAACACATGTAAAGGCACTGCTGATTGCAACTGTCCTATCAATGTTTTCATTTAAAGGATGTGGCTTGACTGGCTGCAGAGGAAATATAAGGGGATGCTCACAAGGAAAAGGCTCTGCTAACTGTGTATGTTTATTTAGAAAATGTGTGAAAATGGATTCCAATTATTGGTAAAAATGACCTTCCATCATATGAAGTAAGACAAATGGATTCTCACCTAATTTTTCTAAGTGGTCAGGTCCTGAGCTTCTCCCAAGGCATTTCTCCCTGGGGAATCTCCCAGGAACAGTCCCCTCCCTCCAGGGCAGTGTGTTCAGGCTGTTAGCACCTTGTAGGAGGTCACCTCCCCTCAGTACCAAGCTGGGCAGATTCCAGGCTGGTTTGTTGCACACCCTTGTTTTGGGGGTGAACTGGGAGCTGCTGAAGCTGAGGGCAGGCACTGATCTCTGTCCCACCCAGTGTCACACTGATGAAGGTGTGTGTGCTGGGGTGTCCTGCTCTGCCACCTACAAGGACACGTGCATGAGCACAGAAGCACTGAGCAGGACTACACCTGCCTCTGCTGACATCAGCAGGGATTCTCGTGTTGACTCAGGGAGAGGATTTTCTGAAAATGCCACGTGTGTGTGTGCTTTGCTGCCTTGTGTGAAATGGAGCGTGTGCCTGCAAGAGAGCTGCCCAGCAGCCTTCTGCCAGCTTCTCTCAGCCCCACGCCACCAGGAGCCTGCAGGGATGGTAAGCCTTGCTTATGGATTAGCCAGGTGGGACACAGGGTGGGGTGAGAAGCTGGGATCATTTTGACTTGGTGAACCAGATCATCTGGATGCATTTCAGCAGGGCACATCTGTGCAGCTTGCTGCTCAATCCCAAGGCAAGTGCCTGGAGCCGTGCTCCAGTTTATCATGCAGTCTGTGACCTGGGTCAGGTGTCTTCATGAACCAGTGCCTCTCAGGCACACCCCTGCCTGATTTATGTGAACGTTGGACTGGGCAAGATCAGTGAAGGAAGGTAGTATTACAGCTTCATTGTGTTTTCATTTGGTGGATCCAGTTTGCTTTATTCACCTGCCTTCTTCTGCCACTGTAATTACATTGTTTTGGAGGAGGTTGCTTTCCCAATCTTTGTCCTAGTCCAGAAAATAGTACAGCTTTTACTTCTGTTATGATGATTTGAGAACTGAACCTAAAGCACAGGACCAGATTCTTACTTTTTTTATTTATTTTTAATCCAGGAAACCTTTCTACTGAGCCTAAAGTCCTGCTCATAAAGGAGTGGCAGGGAAAGCAGGATCAAGCTCAGTTTTCCATTTCTACACATATTTGAAGAGCCAAACCCTATTTCTGCAGAAATGAATGGCTAAACTTCCCTTTGTCTTTAAAATGGCAAAGAATGAAAGTTTCAAATATATATAATTTGATGGTAAAAGTCAGCAGTTGGTGTTACATAAATTAAATATCTCCATACATTGGAGAAACTCAACCCAGCCTGCCTTTTCCTGCCCAACTGGGGATTGGAGGTCCCTGCAGCTGTATTTCAGCAGTGATCTTAAACAGCAAACTACTGGCTTTTGTCACTTGGCAAATATAAATAAGATTATTTGGGGCCTCTCCAGTTATCCTCTCTAGAGAATTTTCATGCCAAAGGTCTTCCTTGAAGCAGCTATTTCCTATATGTGGAAGCTTAAATAATAGCTCTGCCTATTTATAGCTATGTTAAGTTTTCCATTTACTTCCATCTTGGTCTTGTGTGTAAGCCTCTGCCATGCCTGCCCTTTCTGAGCAGTGAGCACCCTGGGAATTCCTGTGGCTGTGCCCTGGGAGACGAGTGCTAGCACTCTCCCACTACCTTGGGTATAAAACTGACAGCACATGTGGAAAAAGAAGCTGCATAGAGGGAGTCACTGAAGAGCAGGTGGGGTCTCTGAGCAAGTGTGAAATAGACGTGGTTTTCCTCATCTCAGTGTCTCTGGTCACGGTAAGGTACTGTGTAATAGAGATGATGAATTGATTGATAAATGTTCATTTGTAAAATCATATGCCTGAAAAATATTCTGTGACACTGGACAAGGCATGAAGTGAGAAGCTCTTTCACATGGTGAGTGGATGCAAGCAGCTTTAGGATTTCTGTGTTATGCATGAGCATTTTGTGAGAGAAGGGAGAAAAATGAGATTCTTGACCTACTAATCATGCCTGTTCCTGGTATTTCAACTACAGTCACAATTTGTCATATAATCTCTTACAGAGATTTTATGGCTTAGCCAAGGACAAGGTGACCCTCCAGAAAATGTTCCTGGTCACTCAGATGCTGCCTGTGGTGTTCAGGCAAGACAGCTCTAGCACAGGAAGTATCTGCTCAGGTCCCTGTCCCAAGAGGTGTCCAGGAACAGAGAGCTTCAGAGTTCTGAGTTTGGTTCTAACATCAACTGCATTTCCAAATGCCTTGAATTTCCATCAGGAATAGCAATAACAGAGCTCTTAAGGATGGGGAAACAAACAGGGCTGGTTTGCCAAGGGCTACAAGCCTACTTGTAGAAATGACATCATTGGTTTAGACAGAGTGCTGGAACCAGCCAGTGTCTTGATAACTGATTAATATCAAAGAGAGATAGGAGGAGGTATCTTCAGTTTCTGCTGTATCTGAAACAGCCACCCCTATGCCAGAGGCTTTGAATTTTTAATTTGTTGTCCTATCAACACCCAGAAGGGTGGGACTGGGAAAGGTTTTCCTCAAATAGATCATCAGCAGATATGACTGAGCATGTTCTTGGAGGAGCCCTGCAAGGCAGGCATAAAGAAGGGGATAATTACTTCACAGGTCAAATGTGTGATATATATCACCACTTCCAATGACAAAGGAAAGGCTTTCAGAAATATGTGTCAAAGAAATGGCAGGAATTAAACAAAAGAGGCTTTACAAATCTGGACCCAAGCCTGGAGGGGAGGAGGCCCATAACTCCCTCCCACTGAGCTAACATTGCCCAGCTGCATCTTTCTATACTCCCCTCCATCAACATCCATCAACTGGCCCCTCTCTATCTTGTTCCCAGCCCAGCCAAATGAACTCATGGTTCTCCCAGTTTGAATCTCATTGCATACTCTTGCTTCCTGTCAATTCAGTCCACACTTGTTCAGCCCTTATCCACACAGTCCAGTGGTACAGTCACAAGTAACTCTAATTACTTAGTTGTATTCTGGTCCAGTCAAAACTGAGTAAAAGTATTTAGAAAATGCATCAGTGTCGCTATTCGCCTCAGAAAAAAAAAAAAAAAGTGTTGGAGTGATAAGGTTTTGGGGGGAAAATAGTAGAATATCTACGTAATTTTGAACAAAAAACTCAAATTCTTAAAGGCAGCACATGACTGCATGGTGGAACATTAGGACCCATTGTCTGGCCTATTATCAACATTTTGGTCAGTCATCTCTAGTGCAGGGTACTGGAGAACTGAGAATAAACTGGCTAAGGAGCAGCTGAGAAACAAATGTCTATGGCTAATTTCTTACTAAGAACTTGTGTATATAGACAAACATATAATTATTTACTAGCAGGTCATTTAAGGATACAACAACAAAGAATTTGTTAAGAAGAAAGATTAGATTTATTTGGGATTATGAAAAATGTCTGCATTACCATAAATCAATCAGGACTTTGTCTAAACACGTACTTGATTTAGGCTGAGATTCATAGAGCTGATAGCTAACATTTATTTATCACTGTTTTTCTTACAGGAAATATGAAATAGGAAAATTTAAGAAGGTCATTAGGGACAATAAGTGAATAAGGTTGATGTTCTACTTAAAAAAAAAAAAAAAAAAAAAAAAAGAATGAGAAAGGGAGTAATTTCACTTCCCGAATATCACAAATAGTGATCCAGAACATGGTAATTTCAATTATGGGGATAAATTACAAGAAAAACTGCCACGAGTCAAAACAACATCAGATTAATTACTAACTTGAGATCAAATAATGACTATGTCTCTTTGCCACTAGAGGGAAATGTATAAAGCAATTTATAGACCGCTTATCAGGAAAGTTTTCATTTTACATTGTAAACAAGATGGGTCAAAGCCTTGCCTGAATGATTTCTTTCCCAAATAGTTGTATGTTTTTAAGCAGAGAATTTTATTTAGAAATGAGAGATGCACAGCTCATGGTGCCTAAATCCTTTCCATGATTAATTGCTATTGCTGCTTGGAAATTAATTTCACAGAATGACAGAATGGGTCAGGTTGGAAGGGACCACAGTGGGTCATCTGTTCCAAGCTCCCTGCTCAAGCAGGGTCATCCCAGAGCATGTGGCACAGGATTGTGTTCAGATGGTTCTTGAATATCTCCAGTGAACTCCACAGCCTCTCTGGCCAATCTGTTCCACTGCTTGGTCACCCACACAGTGAAGAAATTCTTCCTCATATTCAGACAGAACTTCCTGTGCTTCAGTTTCTGCCCTTTGCCTCTTGTCCTATTTCTTGGCACCAGTGATAAAAGCCTGGCTCCATCCTCTTGGCACCCTCCCTTTATATTTCTAGACTGTATTTGCTCCACTACAACTCACAGCCTTTGGACTTTATCTTACTTTTGCCACACTGAACTCCCTTTCCTTTGTGAAATACAGAATACTCTCCTTGGGACAGTGAGAAGGGCACGCTGGCCCAGTGTCAGCTCAAGATGCAGGGTTGCAGGATGCCTCTGCTCTTTTTCAGCTCTGGCATCAGCCACTGGCTGGTTCACTCAAGTGACCCCTCTCTGACTTATTTAAGCATATACATCCCCATGAAATATAACCAAGGAGAGTGTTTAAATAAAACACTGCTACCCCTGCAGATTATTTCCATCTGTGTAGATTGACACATTGAGCAAATTCTTTTAAAACATGTACTTCCAAGATAAGCATATAAACAGAGCTGCTTTTGGTGATCCTGGACATACAGCACCTAGCACTGACAGATTTTTTCCCAGCTCACCAAGGGCCCCAGGGAGCAAAAGGTCAGCATCCTCCTCCTTGTTCACTTCCCCTACCCTGCCCTCCCCCAGGCTGCTGGGCTCCACACTTCACCCAGGCAGACACACTCCAGCTTCTGGGAACCTCCCATGTCACCAGGAATTCCTGCAGTGTCATCCCATGTCACAGGAATAGGTGCAGTGTCATCAGAGATATGGCCTCCTAATTGATTGGCAAGCCTACTGGATGAACTTGAGTTAGAAAGATGTGCCAGCAATACCTTGCCCAGGCTCTTATTTCTCCATCGTGCTCAACTAAAATAATGTTAGATCAACCATACGACGTAAAGAAAGTTGACTTTTTAAGTTGAAATTAATTATTTTAAAGTTATGACTATTCCGTAGGATTTGTTTTGAGAGTAATAGTTTTGGGATGCTTGAGGGGTTTATTTTATTTCATACAGAAAATGAAGCCCATTGACTCTGGCTTCTTTACCTTATGGCACCTGTGCTGGTTTTGGCTGGGGTAGTCAATTTTCTTCACAGTATCTGGTATAGGGCTGCGTTTTGGATTTGTGCTTAGAAGAGCTGATAACAGAGGGATGTTTTAGTTCCTGTTGAGCAGTGCTGACACAGAGCCAAGGCCTTTTCTTCTCACACCACTGCACCAGCAAGTAGGCTGGGAGTGCACAAAAAGTTGGGAGAGGACACAACTGACCAAGGGGATATTCCATACCATATGGCATCATGCTCATCAATAATGTAGCTGGGGGGGCTGCCCTTTGATGACTGGCTGGACATCATTTGATTGTGGTGCGGAATTTCACCTCCAATGAATGTTTCAATTTTTATCTCATCTTTCTTGGGTTTTACTTTTCTATCTCTTTGTTGTCCTCCCACTCTGCCCCTCCGGCCCCCATTTATTAATATTGGTTTTGTTACTATTAATTATTATTGCAATTATTTTTATTTTCATTATTAGACTGTTTTTATATCAACCCACAAGTTTTCTCACTTTCATCCTTCCTATTTCTTCCCCCATCTGGCCAGGGCAGGGGAGATGGGTGTGAGTGTCTGTGTGGTGCTTAGCTGCTAGCTGGGGTTAAATCACAACAGTATCACACCTTGGATTTCAATTGGTGAGAAAAGCCACTGTTAAGAACAGCCCTGAAGAGCAGAGCCATTGCTGTCTTCTGAAGGCCACTGAAGCTGGCCCTGCTTTGAGCTGGGCATTGGACCAGAGATGTCCAGAGGTGCCTTCTGACCTAAAAAACAGCATAAGAAGCACTGCTGCTGTAGTGAGATGGACAGCCTTACTACCTGTCAGCAGAATACTTTAGGGCCTTGGTAACTCTGTAAATCCACAATGTGTTCACGTTCTTGCTACACAGGCCATCACTTTTGCAGTGAGTTTGCACAGCCTTGGGACTGAGCCTTGTCATGTTGCTCTTTCCCTCATCTGCCTGAAGCTTTGTTTTACTGAGTTTGGCTGCTGCAGCAATTTTTCTAACTAACCCAGTATCTACAGATAATTTATTTGTTTATCATTGCACAGTATAATCTCAGTTTTATATTGGTAGCCATGATAAGCAGTTATTTCCTGTAGAATAAAATATTAATTGAAAACTCTAATACAATGATGGAGAGAAACATAGGTCTGATACAACAGCAGAGGCCCTGAGAAGCAGAGACACAGGGGATGGCATAGAGAAAGACAGATGTGGGATGATAAAGCACAGAGCTGCACTAAACTGTATTTAGGGAAAGTAGAACAATGAAACAGTAACTCACCTATGTAGAAGGCATCATATACATTAAATTCTGATGTAATGTGATAGTGTAGACCAAAGAAGAAAAATAAAAATGTGGAAGTGTGGAAGTAGGTTAGCAAACTAACAAAAGTACCTCAGGTGGAGGTACCTCCCAGAAGGAGCAATAAGAAACCAATTGCATCAATACAATCCTCTTACCAAAGAGGCACTTCAGAGGCTGATGATTTACTGTGTCACCCTCTTCAGCAGCCCAAAGCTGCTGACTTCAGTACTCAAAGGAACAGTGCAAGGCTGACCATTACCTTGAGAAAAAAGATGTCTACTAAGAGCTGCAAGTGTTATGATTTCAGTTGTGTTACAGAGTCACAGAAACTGTAAGGTTGGAAAAGACCTCTGAGATCATCGTGTCCAGCCTATGACCCAACACCATCTTGTCAACCAGACCATGTCACAGAGTGCAACATCCAGTCTTTCCTTAAACAATTCCAGCGATGGAGATTCCACCAACCTCTCTGGACAGCCCATTCCAATGCCCAATCACCCTTTCTGTGAAGAAATTCTGTGAAGAATTTCTGTGAAGAAATTCTTCCTAAATGTCCAACCTAACCATCCTCTGGTGCAGCTTCAGAGGGTGTCTTCTTGTCCTACTGCTGGTTGCCTGAGAGAAGAGATGGACCATGTTACTATAATTGAGACTTTGTCTGAAACAATTATCATTCTATTTCAGCAACAATTAGATCTAGACTAATAATGATTCTAGAATTAGATTGATACATTTTCCACTATACTAACAATTTTTGGATTTACTTATATAAGTAAAGCTTCCTCTGTGTCCATGGACAATATTATGAGTGTAACAGACTCATCAGTTCAGTTCAACTTATTAATTGCTTAAGACTTTTAAAGGAATTCATGAATCATTGAAGATTTCCTTACTACATAGTGTTAGCAAAATTACTTAAAAGCTTCAAAATCTTAAAAAAAAAATAAATACATCTATTAGTTATTGTGATCACTTCTCTGATAGCTGTGAATTCCACCATGAGCAAAAAATCTGGAAAATTAATTACTTTTTCTGTTTTGCTCTCAGTTTTTATTTGATAAACACTTCTAGTCCTAGAAAAGAAATTGATTCAAAACAGCAAAGGCATTGCAAATGTCCACATCTACCACAGGTGAATCCAAACCTTCAGAAGGGCATGAATCACCTTTGTTTGCTGTGGAAGCATAGGTTGGGGTCAGGACTGCTCTGTGCAAGGGCAATCGGGGCATCAGGAGTGCCCTAAGAGCCAGATCAGATTGTCAGACTTTGGGACAGGAAACAGAAGCATGAGGGATGACCCAAGGAAACACAGAGTAAAACAGCAGCAGCACTTGGCACCAATGCAGAGGATGTGCAATCCAGGCCTCCTGACAATGCCTAATGCCCTTTTCACTGGATAACAATAACCCCCTTCCAAACCAAAGCTAGTGTTTGTCTGAGCCTGCCACATCTCCCTGGGTTGTGTAGGATATTCTTCCCAGTCACCTTCTACACATCCCTGCACCCCAGCACCTCAGACTTTCTCTCCTCATGGCTTTCTTTTGTTAGAGCTGAACATGATTGGGCAACATAGCACCAGGGAGATAATTTCTTTCCTTACAGAGTTGCTTGACAGCACAAAACCAGCTCTGAAGGAATACAAAATCCTTCTGCAAGGGATCACATAAAATCCCTGTTTGCAGTTACCTCAGTAGCTGTCACACCTATCTCAGCAGACCTCAACTCAGGGTGTCACCAGAAGGATGCTCTGGCAGTACTGGGCTGAGGCTCTCATCCTCTATGAAACTTTATGTTATTCTGTAACACCTGTACATATCCAGACCTGTGACCATGGCATTCACAGTGATGGTGCTGACAAGACTCCTGCACTGAGGAGTCTGGAATATTAGAACCTACCACACCTGCCCACACATAGGAATAAGTGTGTCATTAAAACAATGCTTCCACTTTATGGTGATCAGTGTGTGGGGACTCTGGCTGGCTCCAGTGAGGTTTGATATAATTGGATTAAACAGTGGTAAAAGGCCACTAGGGCTGGAAGATCAAAGCCCAAAACCTTGCTTAGGAGGTGCCTAATAAGTTAGCAAAAGGCCTAAATGTCTTTGATACACCTCTTTGGCATACACCATGTAATAACACTTTCACTACCTGACCACATACTACTTTTCAAGAAGTTTTCTGCTCCATTCAAAGCAAAGCTGATTCTTTTCAAGATTGGTATTGCACAATATTAGTGGGGAGAGGGTGTGAAAGGCAGGATGTGAGGGAGGACATCATCTGACATCCAGGCAAAGGGTGCTTATTTCAGCTGTAAAAGCAACAGACGTGAGATTCTGAAATCCAAAAACCTTCAGAAACAGAAAGAATGACGGTTCTTCTTTTATAATACATGTTCATAAAGAAGATTATAGACAAATGAGTTTTAAGCCCATAAGATTTAAGGGAGGTGAATTTTTAAATTGGCAGCCAGCCATTCATTTTTCTAGATTCAAATTCACGTAAACATGTAGCTGTTGCTGGAACTCAGCTTTCATTCTCCCTCCTGACTATAAACAAATAAATCAATCCAAATCATGTACTGGACTTCATTGATGCCTTTTGGCCTGAGTTTTGCTTAGTAAATGAAGGGATATGGAAAACCCCACCCTTTTTGTATCAAAATCATAAGAAAAGGTAAATAGCTGAAAGGAGCATCCCAGTGCAGACAAACTGAGATACCTCAAGTTATCTCTAGTTGTGAAATCCCAGAATAACCAGTCCAGCTTTTTATGATTATCACGAAGTTCTTTATGTAATGACAGAGAAGCATTATGTGCAGCAACCAATTGTTATGGTTCTTTGCTTTCTGGAATTTTGTTCTGGGGGGAGGTTGACCGGGTCAGAAGCAAAACAAGGCAAACTACTGCATTTGATTTATAACCCCTCACACTGCAGGTGTGGGAGAGCTGGGAGCAGTCACATGTAGCTTCATTATCCAGCACTGTGAAGCAGCTAGACTTCATGAATTAAAAGAAAAAGCCTAGTTTTCAAAACAGTCTGCTCAATTTTATTTTTTTTTCTGAAATGTAAGAAGTTGAGAAGGCCTGTAGGCAATTTCATAAGGACTGGAAGAGTAGCACTGATTATGTGTCCCTGGAGAGGCCAAGAAAACAGGAAAGGGAGCCAACCAAGAGGCATATTTAAGAGAAGGTTCTCAAACTTCCCTATTACCTTTGGGATTCCAAATTCTAAAGCTAAGAAAGAAAAACCTGGACTTGGTAAAATAAATAATCTGCACTGTACAATGCATGGTGTCCCAGGATGATTTGTGACATTTAGTAATTCCGTATGTCATGAACAACCCTGAGGGAATAATCCACAGAAATACAGCTGCTTGAAAACTGCTTCCAAGACCACTTCTAAACGAACAATTAAATCAAAATTTTGCCCATTTTATAAGCAGTGTTGCACAAAAAGCAGTGTTTTCTGTTCACAAAAGAGCTATTGCAAAAGGGAAATCTCAAAAATATTCTTACTGGATATTACTTGGAAGGGATCATTTTGATATTTTTCACAATTTGTTATTTTAATTTTAAGATGGTTGTGACTAGGAGAAATTATTCCCCCTTGTCATTAATTAGACTTAGAGTGATCTTACTGTCACAAATATGCAAGAAAAGCAAGTTTAGTATTTTACTTCCTCCAAATGGCCGTACACAGATGGTTCTTCTAATTATTTTCTCATGGACAACCTGATTATACCCAGTTTAAACCTGATCTACAAGGAAAGGAAAGACATTTACATTATTCAAGAGAGTTCAGATGTATTTACATCTTTCTGACCAGTACTGGTCAGGTGTGTCGGGCACTATCCATAAACAGTAATAGGGAAAAACAGCCTTTATCCCCTACTCTCCACTGTTTTGTGGTTTTTTGGGTTTTTGTTGTTTTTTTTTTTTGGGGGGGGGGGGGGTTGTGGTTTGGTTTGGTTTGGTTTGGTTTTTTGGGGTTTTTTGTTTGTTTGTTTTTTTGGTGTTTTTTGTTCATTTGTTTGTTTGGTTTTTGTTGTTGTTTTTTTTTTTTTTTTTGGCTTTTTTTTTGAGAGACCTAGGGGGAAAAAAGCCTTTCCTTTGTATTGGAAATTTCCTTTTAACAAATACTTCTTTTTATTAACCATCTCAATATACTTATAATATAAATAGCAAAAGTAAAATTAGCATTTATTTCCCATATATCTGTAGCTCTAGCATGTATGCTTTTATTGATAACACTTCAGGAGAAACTGTTTTCTGTGATACCTGAGCCATGTACAGCATTTAAATATTTGTAATTAATGTCATACCATGAAAGGTGATGTAATCAAAAGCATGGTTAAAGGAGTAATGGACTTTTACAAAGCTATTTTTGTCAGTAGAATAAATGAGTAAACAGAAATTTGCTTCCAATCAAGATTTTATATCTTTATAATAAACTTGAGCTACACTTCAGCCAAGTGTGAGGGACTGTTACTGTGTGGGAAGGACAATGCCCACAGTGAACTGAGCAACTACCTGCTGCTTTTTGGCTCTTTCTGTGCCATCATTTACTCTCTGGCACAGGTTATGTGCTTGCTGCTACTGTGCACTATTTACACCATCATGTATGCAATATGGTTAACATGCCAGAAGTGCAATTGCAATAAACCCAGATAATCCTTGCCTTCACACTTTTAAATCCATTGTGGATAATAACTATATACACTCCAGCATTATCTCAGATCTAAATTTCCGTGAATTTTCATCACACCTCTCATCAATTATATCCCTTTTACAGACCAAATAGCATTTTTGCATGTGTATACTTCCTGGAGACCATAGTAGAAAATATGCAACAGAAAAAAAATGGCCCAGAGCCCAAGCAGGGAATCTTGTGAGTTTGTGTTTGTGCAAAAAAGATGCCTGGTCTGTTACAGGAGGTCTTAAACACCACCTAAATAAAATACAGTGCAGAAAGTAAAAGGGACAGTGCATAAAGTCAGAATAAGATTTATTTGAAAATGATAACCTCTTTATCTCTCACATGTTTTCCCATTCTAACGCAGACTAGATCTTTATTAACATAGATATTTAGGGAAAAACACATAATCCCATGTTCAGCCGTATTCTTGCCAGATCTTACTATTGCACATTTTTGCAGTGACAGATACCTGGATTCTGCTCTCCCTGGAGCACTTTCTTTCTAGTGTGCCCCAGGGCCAGCACTGGTACTTCCCTGCTGGTACATGGGTGCTTTCCATGGCACACATCCAAATGTAATAAAGGTATCCTCCTCTGCTCTATCAGCCCTGCCACCCTTTGTCTGCTGCTGAAGGACTTTTCAAGGACAGCATGAATGCCAAGCAGTCAGCCTTTCAAGAAACTACATTCACTTCCATTGCTGCCAGTTAACAAATTAATGCTTAATAGGTGTTAGAATAGGAATAGACCATGGGCCACATGCTCTCCTGGCTCAATGGAATAATGAACCATCCCACAGCTGGACATGTGTGATCTGCATAATGTGTATGTGGCAGAATAATATTTTGCACACAGAAGAAGGATTTTCCCAATCTTACTTTAAGCATCCTCCCTATTCTGACTATAAAATTTGCCAGTGTACTTAAAAAAATGAAAATCTCCTCACCAGGTTGAAGAGCACAAAATCTCTGACACAGAAATCCTTCTATGGTGTGTGCAGAGAAGCAGAACTTCAGGGGGCTCTGAGGAGGCGAGCTTTGTGCCATTCACAATGTGAAAATTGTTTAGAGCCCACTTCTGACAAAAAGCCTGCAACTTTTGTTTTGCAATTAAAAGCTCTGCAAAGGCTTTACACTTCCATTTTCAAGTAAAATATTGCCCAGAGAGTTTGTTGACTCCCCATCCCTGGAGATGTTCAACACTAGACTGGATGGGGCTCTGAGTAACCCAGTCTAGAGGATGTTCCATGCCCATAGCAGGAGGGTTGCTAGATGATCTTTAAGGCCACTTGCAACCCAAACCATTCTGTGATTTGAGTAAATACCAGTTCCTCTTGTGCTTATCTGGCAAGATCTGAACTCTTGCAAACACAGGGGCTCCAGGAAAGTGGAGTGTTTTTTCTTAGCACATTGCATGGCACGCACTATGTCCAAAGGCTATGCTGACTCTATCACTAGGGTTGGTGAGGAAAGACTTATGCCTCCCTCTTTGTACCTGCTCAGGGGACACACAGCCACACCATTACTATGATAGAGTTCCCAGGAAAAACAGGAGGAAGTATTCTTTGTTAAAGATTAATTTGGCTTTTTGTGGCTCTTTAACAATGAAATAAGAAAAGAGGCACAGAAGAGCCTTTGCTCTTTGCTCTTGAGCTAATAAATAGTAATAATTATTTCTGGGAGAGTCATGCCCAACTCTTTTCCACAGGTGCCCCACATCTTCTAAACATAACTTTTACCCTCTGGAATTTTCCTGCCTCTCCCATGCCGTGGCCCCTCCTCCCAGCACTGGCTGCTGCCTCGCCCGCAGGCAGCCCCGGGCTGAGGTGTGGGTGCCTTTGCAGGGCACTGCCCCCCCTGCACTGCTCCCTGCCCCTGCCTAAGGCAGGAACTTACTTGAGGACAGAGATTCCTGACTTGTGAGGCATCCTTGGCTGCCAGGAGGGTGGGGAAGGCACTCTCAGCACCTTAAGGGGTGTAGCACCATGTGTCTGCCCTTCACCCTCACCCCGACCTGCTTACAGAGAGAACCTCCTCTCCAGAGCACTGAAGTGGCTCTTGGCCCCTTCCTGAAGGAACTTCACACTGACTCCTGGAGATGGTGGTGGCACTTCCTCCACAATCAGCCCCACTCTGGGTCACTTTTGAGAAGTTTCCCTTTGTTACACAGGGAAGTGCTGGTGTATGGACTTACAGTCAGGACTGCACAAGTTTATTTGTGAAGTTATTTGTTCCTTCTTAAATCATCTAAAGGAGGTTAGAAGCTTATAACTGAAGTTTGAAAAGGACAGGAGAAATCCACATAAAATGTATGAACAAATGTTTTATCAGAGCTTGATACAGAAAGATGCTAAAAAAATCCCAATATTTATGAAATAAGTAAGCATTTGCTTCCTCAGTATCTTGATTTATACCTGACAGTCTACGTTAGAAGGTATTCTACAAGCAGCATCTTATAATTGTTTCAATTTTAGTGTAGGGTTTATGTTACAGAATAACACCTGAGCAATGTAAACATGCATGACCTAAGAAAAGGGGGAAAAAAGTGCTGTTCTTTCTTGCAATGTTTTTCCTCCAGGGTGTATTTTTCTCCGCTGGTATTTAATCAAAGAGGCTACTTAATACTTTGGTGCTAAGTTATGGCTGCCCCATCAGAGGATTGTTAGGCAGAAGACAACAAGGGTGTCTCCTTTCCCTCCTAATTGTTTCACTTTTTTTTCAGGTAAACATAACTTGGCTGGCTGCACAGTTTGAGTGTCAAAAGGAGACCTTTGCAAGGCCCGTAGTGCCCATGGCTTAGTGGGATGTGAGTAGGCATGTTGTGATGGCCTCACTTCTGCAACCTAAGGAGCTCTGTGAAAGCTGGGGGAACCATCCCCCAGCCTTGCATTCAGCCTGTCAGAGGAGTGTGGCAGTTCACATCACCCCACATTCCAGCTAACCTAGAAATATTCTGTCCAGTCTTGCCTTATGCAAACCCACAATACACCCAGCACTGCAACTTGCTGCAGCACTCAGAGGAAGTATTAATTCAGCTCCCAGAAGTGAGGAATACATGTGCTCTCAAGACAGTGATATTCAGGCATGTTTCCAGAAATATATTATTCTTCTTAAGAAGGATATTCTTTAATATCAAGCTTTGAGATTTGCAAAGTGATAGTAGTATAGCCCAAATGAACAATTAAAATTTGGCAGACTACTGTTCACTTCCCATTTAGAATCACAAGAGCAATGTCAGAGTTTTATTTGATTAACATTCACTATCTGTAGTGATCAAAGGACTATGTCTAAAAAATTAGCATTTTAGAAGATCTTTGATAGTCAGCAATAAAATTCTCATACTTGGTCTGAAATCATTCCCATCTGCATTCTTTATTTGCATATAATTTATGAAGTAGCATTAATGAAATCAAACAGATAGTAAGCACACCTGAAGCATCCATCCAACAGAAAATAGAGGCACCAGATAATTAGGGTAACTGCTATTATTTTTACTTCTCTGCTCCTCCTGTAATTAGTATTGTTTGTAGTTGGAAACAGAAAGAATCAAAGACTTTTCAGAAGAGACTGTTCTAGTCTCACCTTGTTTCACAATATATTATTTTAATCACACCTTTTGCTTTGTAGGTGGCTTCTGAGCAAACTAGGTTTGACTCCCTTCAGTGGCAATCTACAATTAATGGCTTCATTATGTAGTTCATGTCCAGGAAATGAAAATTTTTACTTCAGATAGATTTTTGCCTGCTAAAGGACTTATTCCTACATTATCAACAAAAATCAAAGAACATTACTTTTACAGCAGATACTTTTCTACTTAAGGAAGTGTGATTATTTATTGACCATCAGTATCCTGCAGAAGTCAGGGAGCACAATGGGTAAGGAACGATTAGAGTAGCGAGAGTTGGCTTGGGCTAATTTCCAACACCAAGATTATGCAGTTTAGAATATCCTTTTATGAATATGACCTTTATAGCATATTGCATTAGCCTACTAATACCACAAGGAATGTTTTATGCAGTTTTAAAGAAGACTGTTAAGGACATAGCCATCATTTATTACTTCTGATGGAAAATTGTATTTCAACAAATTAAACTTTTAATAGAAAAAGATTGTAGGTATTTCACACAGACACACACACATAAAAAAGGTGTACGAAAAAAGTGCAAAGTTCATAGCTTTCAGATGGGGACTGAGTGTTTTCCATTTGGAGTTCCTGACCAGTTTTCATCTGGGAATGATAACATTTGCCCCTGCTCCCACCTCTCCTCTGATCCTGGCTGCCTGGGCATAAACACACCTCAGTGCACCTACAGGGATTGTGCTGAACCAGCCACCTCCCTAAGCAGCCAGCTTGGCCAACGTCTGCTGCAGCAGAAAGCTGCATCCATGGAAAATCCACAGGAACTGAGCTCATGAGATGCCATGCCAGGAGGAGGTGACTGGGTATCTTTTGCTTTATGTGTCCTTCCAGCTGCAGCTCCTCTGGGACCACTAGAAGAGTGTATACTGCCTGGTGCACACATGGCTCACCAAAACCATGGGCTGCTCCTTCACCAGGGTCCATGAGACCACAGCTACAGTCCAGGGGAAGTGGTGGCCCCTTCAACAGTGCCTGAAGATGCTCACTGGAAGAGAGGAGTCTTCATGTTCCCAGGATCAAGGTAATGGCCATCCTCATGCATTTTTCTCAGACATTTCAAAACAGGAAAGGCCAACATTTCATCATAGTAAATGATGTCTTGTCCTTCTCAGTGCTCAACGTAACTGGTTTACAAAGAAGAGAACTAAAAATAGTGATAGCAGAGCACACACTTACACTGAGCAGCATTTACCTGGGATGTGGTAAGAGGTGATCAATGTCATGAGTCTAATAGGGACTACTTTCTATCTAATCAGTAATTAGCTGGCCAATATAATTAGAGTATTTGGTGTTAGAAATTAATGGCACTGTTTCCTCTTACTGAACTTTGGAGCAAGGAGATGAAAAGTAGGACAACTGTGAATGCCTGATTGTTTTGAATGGTGTCAGATGTGTCAAAAATGTGTTCTTTCATTCACTGCACAACTGAAAGACTGCAACAGTACCCCTTACAGACTCCAGTGTCTCAAAGCAACAGTCACAAGGTGTGCTGGTTTGAAAGCAAAACCAGTGAGACTCGCAGTCAGAGATACAATTTAATAGGAGAAGAGAGGGGGAAAAAAGGTAAAATAAAATAATGGAATAATACAACCTAACACCCTGTTGGTCAGGGTGTTTGCAGTCCGAAGGTAAGTCCTCTTGGAGTGGCAGATGTGGTTCCGCTGGAGCAGAGATGATCCTGAGAGAGGAGGGTCCAGTGATGGTGAGAAGTGTCCAGTCTTCCTCCAGGAATCCAGTGGAACCAGATAACTTGTGCTCCTGTATCTCAGTTTTTATCTAGGTAGGAATGGTTGGCTCCTCCTACTGGGTGGAGCATCTCACAATGGAATATGTCATGCCTTTAGTGAGCCTTAATGGCCCATTAGCAGAAAATAACCCCCTGGAGGGAGGGCGGGCAGTGAAAGACATAAGAAACACTGCCCCACCTGGTTTTAACAGTTGGCCCATTATCAGAAGGCATCTGCCCCCCTCCCCCCGGAGTTACAAGAGGTAAAGGAAAAACATCTCCCCAACTGCTTTCAGCAGATGAAATAGAATACACATCTTTGGCTCAACAACTCAAGACACAAGGAAAGAAATCTGCCCACAGCCTCTGTCATCTATGAGACACGGACAAAATTTTAAAATTGACATTGAAATCAAGATTCAAAAATATTGTGGCAACCTAAGCAAAACAGGTTTTCAGAAGTCAATTTTTCAAAGCAGCATACAGAAAGAATGAAAGCTGGCAATCACTCAGTGATTTGCAGGAACTTGATAGCATCAGAGTAGACTATCTTACAACTTGTCCATTCTGGTATTGGCAGAAGTGGCTGTATTTCTTTTCCAAACTTAACAAATAACAACGTTGAAAGCAATACTTAAACTTTAAGCAACATTTAAATAAATCTCATGTTTGACAAATTGCTCATGTGCAGAAATAAAGTAGAATAGTTCCACAATCACCTGATGCAACAGTGATTGCAGGACAGTAGCTGAAACTGGAATTGTAACAGTAGTGGTTTTAGATTTAGATTAACTGCAAAGGATTTCTACAAGAATTCTGCAGGTTCTGTGCAACACAGTGAGACCCTGAAGTTCCAAGACAAGTTAATGACAACTTACCTGCATGTCAGCTACCTACAGTAGTACTTAGAATAGGGAAAGACAGCAAAATATGACTAGGAAAACACATCCAAACCTGTCTCTGTGAGATTACACCTGTCTCAACATTTTGCCCACTAGTGATACCACACATGAGATGACAGGGGTTTTTCTTATGCTCTGAAATGTTTACAAGTGAGATATCTTCCCTGTGAAAAATTGACTTCTGCCAAGTGTGTACCACTAGTCCTCAGAAACCTGTTTCAAAGAATAATTCAAGTTTAAGGACAATCATTTTTTGAATAGCCACAATTCCCACACAGAATTCCCAAAACTAGTTAGGCAGGTGAATCATGCAGGGCAGAGTGTACCGTTTTAACTCAAACCCTTAAAGCATCTTGTCAAAACTATCCATATCTGTGATAATGTCATACCAAGTAGATGGTTGCCATCACTTAGAAGCACTTCTTCAAGTATATTAAATCAGGCTGTTGAAGATGCAGTGCTAATAAAACTATCTACACATCATAAGGCAGCAGTACTGTAATTCTACTGGTCTTCAGTACAAAATACCAACGTTGATGAATTTTATAGTCATGAGAGATCATTTGGTCCATGTGTTTGCTAGCCTAACACCAACCCTTCTCTTTTTCTCGCTGAGGGCATGCACCCTGAGCAGTACTATCTGTGCTGCTGTCAGCTGCCAGCCCCAGGGAGCACCTTGTCCCTCTGGCAGCAGCTTCTAAGGCAGGTCTGAATGAAGAGCAACGTGCAAAGTGCCTGACAAGAAACTCTGAGAGTGCATCAGCATCTGCTGGTTAAGCCTGCTGCAGTCAGTAGCTGTATGAGGATGATATGTATTAACCAGGTTTGTTTTAGCTGAAACACAGGATCTCTCCCAGGTTTGTAGAAAATCCTTCTGATGAAAGAGGAAAGCCTTTTATGACTTCAGCTCACCAAATAGCCATCTCATTCAAAGCATCAGCACAGCTCTCCTACAAAACCCTGCATTATTTTCCATGCTTAAAGAGCACTTGTTGACTGGCAGCAGCTGAGACATGCTAAAAGCTGTCCAAGAAGCATGAAAAGTGGCATCAGATTGTGTGAGCCTTCAATAATCCACTAATCTTTTTGAACACATTCTTTTGTTTAGGCAGGCTTTAGTTACTAGATTTGACACATGTTTCACATATTACAAAACTGATCATTATTGTGTAGCTGGCTAATCCTCAGTTTGAGGAAGGATTGATTTTTAAACTAATATAAAAAGGCTGTCAAGCAAGAAGGCTCTATGTTTCTAAGCATATAATATATTTTGCTTTAACAGCACTATCAGAGAAGATAGGTAGATTTACATAAAAGGGAAAATGTATATACTGTGAGCACAAAACTGCTTCACAGGCAATGATGAAAATAGAAATTACTTTGTTTCTCTGTGAAGCATTCACTCAGTGTCAGAGTTGGATGACAGGTCTGTTTTAGCAAGCAATTCTGTAAAGACAAAGGTAGAATCATAGAATCATTTAGGTTGGAAAACACCCTAAAGATCATCAAATCCAACCATTAACCCAGCACTGCCAAGCTCATCATTAAGCATGTCCTTAAGTATCATGTCTACATAACCTAATAAAGTCAGGGATAAAACTGCAGGAGAAGTATCAATTAACATCTATTTTGATGCATTTATGTCTTAACAATAAAAAGAAAAAATGTTAGAAATAAGGATGCATTTTTAATGTTAGTATTCACAGAACAGCCTATTTTTTGCACAACTATGTAGTATTTTCTGTAAAATAATTTTCAGTTAGCTAAATATACAATACTCACTAGGTCTTGCAGAATTAATCAACCTTTTTTACAGGTTCCCAGACTATTAAAAAGCAGGTTATTGTGAGGTCACTGAAAATTAGTTATTAACATTGGCTTTTTTGGTGAGCACCTCTTAACAGGTCCTTTAACCTGTTACTTTTCAAGTTCTCAGAATATAGTTTCATGATTTCTTCCTGATGTCTGAGTTTTAATCACCATTCAAGTCACTAAAAGTCTTTCAATTTCCATTAACAGAACTGAACCTATTACCAGGGCATAAAGATGCTTCAGGCCAGACTGCACAGTAGGATCCCATTCCTTTTCTGATCCTCCTTTTCCACCTATGCATGAATGCTGAAAATCCAGAAGGCAGCTGTTTCTTGCCTGAAGAGGGGTCTGGGAGAGATTTTGAATTAATCTTCTAGGTTTCTTCATCTGAAAATCAGGTCTTTTAAATCTGCTTATTAAATATGAATTTATATATCTACTTCTATTTATATTTAATTCTATTTAATTCTATTTGCCCACATTCATTCTTTGTTACTGGATGCACAGCAGTCACTGATAAATTCAAATGATGGTAGTTTTAAAATATGCACACAACGTTACATTTTGTGACAAGCTTCTAGTGGCCATGGCTGCAGGCCTTTTACAAAACTGAAATAAGTCTAAATAAGTTATTATCTAGGTAATGAACTTGAATAACATTTTAATCTTCACTGATGTTACCATTTTATAACCAGATTTGCTTTGCTCTTCCAAACTATGTATTAAAATACGCACCTTCTAAGCTTCTGAAAGGATATAATCATGAATGCAGTCCAACTCCTAGGATATATAATAACACTTTTTCTCAGTAAGTCAGGCCAAGATAAGAACTGCAGTGAACCCTGAGGCTTGATGAACTGTCCAGTTGTTGAGATTTCAGTGGAAGATGGGTGCTTTATCCTTAAAGCAATGTGAATTTTCCACCTAAAATGCAACTCTCATTATGATAAGGGTACTCAAAAACCTCTGTGGGGGTGATCAGCATAAAGTTTATGCCACACATAGAAAAATATTTTAAAGCTTAGGGAAGGACTTTACTTATGTAGATGTGGAGTTCTGCTGTGCACTATAATGAATTCACCCAGTGGGATTTTAATTTGCAGACATTATCCTATTATCATGCCTCTCCCAAAGCTTTATTAGCTTTAGTGCAATACTGCCTGAATGTAGCTAGACTGCTTTCAGAAATTAGTTGATTCAAGCCAGTAGAAAAATTATTGATTTTTGGAGCTTGTTGGGCGTTCCCAAGCATATTTTTCCATATTGGCACTTGTATGATTTTTATTACAGTCTATGCGCACTAATACTATATTTAGCCTTTTACTCCAGGAGATTCTCATCAGTGTATTATATATTAATCAGAATTATTAATCAGTAACTTGTCCTGCATCAGGACACACCAGAATTTGTACATGGAAAAATGCAAATCATTTTATTCACTCCAGATGGGAGATGGATTGTAAGGGTGGAAACTGAGCAAGTAGCAGAAATTAAAGCCTTGGCTAGTGTTTTTCCTTCTATTTAAGCAAAATTGGTCAGTGTCTTATACTGACTGTAGAGGAGAGGTGAGAGAATGTGAAAGTTGCTCGGTGACAAAAAGTAGAAATCTCTTCATTCAGATCCTGCTTGGGTGAGGGCTAGCACAACTTTCTCATGAATTGTCTATCTTCAGAGGTATCAAACAAACTTAATCACCCCTTTAGTCCCAGGCCTGTCTGAGAGTTAAGATGCCCATAACATCAAATACAGCCCTGTGGGCCCTGGTCTCTGGAAGCCATACTGATGTGTCCTTTGTGTCCCCTGCAAGGTGGGCTCCTGACTGGGCCTGGGGATACAGCCACAGTGTGAAGGATGCCAGGCCCTGCTCAGGCAGTCCAACAGGAGCTGCTGTGGAGATGCAGCAATGCACTTTTGGTGCTTCAGGGAGGAGGGAAACAGTCTCTTAACAACACTTCTGTGGCTCTGACAGAGTGCCTAGAATCACTGATTCTAGTTGCAAAATGGTGTTGTCCATAAGAATGATCATTTGTTGTTTTATTGCAATCTAGTAGTGCTATGCAGAGCACCCTACAGGCACAAATTACAGTCCTCACTCTGGTCATAAAAGATTGCAATCAAAATTTCAAAATATATTGGGCAGAAATCCAGCGTTGGATTCACCTTCCTTTAGAAAGAGTCTTCTCTCTATCAGAGTGCCCTATGCCACTTCACTGTGAGCTAAGCTCTCCCCACCCTGAATAACAGCACTAATAAAGAGAAGTTTTTGGCTAATTGCATTTCATACTGCCGCTTAGGTTGACCTAATTTGTGCTTGGCAGTCTCTGTAAGGAAACTTAGTCAGTGAAGAATAAGACACTGTGTTGCAGTAAACAACTCAATGTGGGCAGTATCTGGGCAGTCTAAAATAGACATTTGTAGCTCTTCAAAGTTAAAAACAAAAAAATGGTGTTTCTTTGTTCCTAATTTTATAAGCACTTTGTAGGGCAAAATTAAATGGTGTATTTGTTGCAGCACAAGTATTGCCTGAGATGTGTGCAGAAAGCTGGTGAATCATTTCCTGTTTGCTGCATTGTTGCTTCACAGCTTTCCCCTGGCAAGGGAATGATGTTGCCCAAACAACCTACAAAGCACATCTGGGCGCTCAGTGTCACTCAGTGTTCCGGTCCCCTCGTGGTTGTGGGGGGCTGTGTGTGCGGGGGGCAGGCACAGGGACAGGACTGGAAGGAGCTGGGTAGGGATCAGTGCCCCACCCAGCCTTGCCCTGTCCTGCAAACCTGCACAAGGGGAGGGGGCAGTGACCCGATGATGCAGATGGCTTGGGGAAGCCCACTCTCCCTTCAAGATAATAAATGGTTAGAGGGACGAGGGAACCTTAAGTTCCTTTCTTGGCTTACCTGGCATGTGGATTCCCATTGCAGTCCAATACAGGGAACTTCAGCAGTCCTTACACCCACACAAAGGGCTGTTGAAGTTGAGCCAGGAATGTCATAATTGCAATAGCAAAGGCCTAAATCTGAAGGAGGGTCCTGACATGTGTCTGCACTAAGCTACATGAAGCAATAAAGGTGTCATGCTCAAAGCAGCACTGCTGGCTTTGCTGAAGCACTGCTTGAAGATCACTGGCAAGTACACAGTCACAGAAACATTGATTAAAGGAGGCCTGTGAAGGTCATCAACTCCAGCCTCTTTCTGGAAGCAAGACTACCACCAGTGCTGGTTGATAGGTCAGCTATGGCTTTGGTCAAGTCCTGTAAGCACCAAGGACGAGACTCCCCTGCCTTCCCAGACAATCTCTTCCAGTGCTGCACTGCCCTCCCAGTGGAAATGTTTCTGTAATCTCCAGTTTGTGGCCATAGTTGCACGTTATATCATCTACCAGCTCAGACAGATTCAGTTTTCTCATTTGCTTCTGACATGTCAAAATCTTGACTAAAGTCAATAAATACTCCATCTAGCCTGCTCCCCCCATTAGTATACAGAATCATTTCCTCACAGACTGCAGTCAGGTTTGTCAAGGATTTACCCTTGGTTTATCTTTCCGTCTTTGTGTAATTGGAAATGATCCCCGAGATTCATGCTCCCTGATCTTTCCAGGGCTGAGGTGAGCCTTACTTGTCTATGGTTCCTCTTCCCAGGTCTTCCTTCCTGCCTTGACTACAGACAGATGTAACATTAGCCTTTTTCTGGTAAGAATAACAACTTCCACTCCCACAGTTTCACCACTGTCCTCATCTCAGCAGTTGTTTAGTAACTTTTCTAAAGCCTCTCACGTGAATTTTGTTTTATACATGTTCTACAGACTCTTGCCACTTCAAAATCATCCCTGACTGTTCAAGATACCAGCTTCCCCTTGAAGAACATACCATCCATGTCCTTTACTTCCTTCATTTTGAAGGAAGCTGCCTGGTTGGAACACAAGTTGAGAGCCATTGATAGTTATGCAGACAGAAAATTAACATAGACTGATGATAAACACTGGCTATCTTCTTTTCACTGAATAGAGGTTAAAATTTTCAGCCTCTAAGATATGTTTCAAAACTTGATTATTTGTTCCAGTTACTTTACTGTGTCCTGTATTTTTTCTTCTTTTAGGAGGAATATAGACTGCTAATTGCTTTTGCAACCAGCTTGCCATAACACAATTTACACTTCTCTTTTGGGTACTAGCAACAGAGTTTCATGAATGAAGCATTTTCTAAATTACAGGAATTAATAGCTATTATGCTTTACTGAAGTTAAATTCTCTCTCCCAAGATATAGAGTTTACTTAACATAATATAATTAATATTTTGGGCATGCCAAATGTGTATATATACATTATACAGCTGAGTGTAAAAATCCAGGAAACACTCCTTAGATGACTTCACCATGCCATTCATATATCACGCAATAATAAGGATGATATATAACTGAATATAAGAATTTGCATCACAGAAGGTTTTTTTAATAAAACAAGTGTGTCGTTAGTCTCTTAAGTCACAAATGTGGTTCTTAAAACTTAGTCAAATGGTTGCTTAATTCCTATACTCCTTCTGATAGCTAAAATCTACACCTGAAATGACAATATAAAAAAATAAAATAGCAGAAGTCAACAAGGGCAATCAATTATATTTACCTAGGTTGTTTTAGACTTCCCTCTGACAATTCAACCATTAAAGCAGTTAATGGAATTAAATTAATTGTATGTGAAAGTCTGCCCTTTGCTTTGTATATTACCTTAGCTTTTAGTGTGTGCTATGCAAGTTACCAAAAATTAACTGCCACTGTTCATCCTTCAGAGCTAGTTTAGTCAAATTTGTAGAGTTCTCTTCTTGGGGCTCCCAGTCAGCTGTCCTGCCCTACACACACTCTTTTTCCAAGGCACAAAACATGAGATCATGCCAGAAGGAAAGCTGCCTGTGCAGCATAATATGAGGAGAGCCAAACATTTTTGCAGTGCTGTAGAAGTTGCACATGCAGTATGTGTTGCATGGACATGAGTGGATTAGGGATGTGCTGCTTACTGGAATGTAAATGTTCTGGTTTATGCCTGTTCAGCATCTCTACTGCCTATACACCCAATAGCCTGTGCTCTGATCTAATAGTTGCAGATCATTAAAAGTAAAAACAGAAATTGTACAAGAAAAAAGATGAAGCCAGAGAGACTGAACAGTGAATAGGAATTTCTGAGTCAGTACTGGATGCACATGAGAGGGAAAGAGAGCATGAGCAAGTCAGAATCTCTCAGAGTCTGAATGTACTAGCCCAGTTTTTCAAAGAGGCAGAGCTCATCATCTGTACCTGTGGAAACTGAAAAAGCAGAGGGTTTTTACAGCGTTGCAGTAAGCTAACGTAGATAGAGGTTTGAAACAGAGTTGATTTTTAGGCCTTAAAATATTTGAAGCATAGAAGGTTTCTGAGATGCAAAAAATATAAAACAAGCAACTATTGTATGCTGTAAGGTGTATGTGTAGTGTTTATTGATTGGCTTAAGTAGACACTTGTAAGCTTTTGGCATTAGCCTATTGGCCAAAAAACTTTTAAAAGGCCTTGCAACAAAGAGAACTTTGGCTTCTCTTGTTATGGCATGAGTTTTACCATCTTTTATGTCTCTACCTTCACTTAGACTAATAATAAAATAAAAAACTCGTGAAACACCTCTCAGTCACCCTGTGCCGTTATTAGAGATTAGATCCAACACATACCCATGCATCAGCCCTACTCTTCCTGTAGGAATTAATTCTGTCAGCTATAATAAAAGGAGAAATTAACCATTTTGCTGTCCCTAATCACTGTGTTCAGATAGTTCTGGTTAGGTTCCTATCCTGATGGCTTCTTGCAGGGTTGATCATTTTCCTTTTTCTTCTCCCTGAAGGAATGATGTCCAGCTGTTCTCCTGCTCCTTTCAAGATGATGGCAGGTGAGTGCACAACATTCCCCATGCCAGAAGCCTTCCTTCCTTGCATTATGTAGGGGTCATTATCAAGTCACAGACACTTTACCTGATACTTGTAAACATGCAGGCACACAAGAATTCTTTACCTCCAAAACTGTCTACTCAGCACCATCCTCTGTGGACTTTGCTCTCCTTTCAGCCTGTCTAGAAGGAATGAACAGGGTGGAAAGGAGACAACAAGCTCAGTCTCAAGCTGTTCCTTTCAGAGTTGAGCTGGGAAGCTCTCCAGAGGATGCCTTACACAGCTGGAGCCCTGGACTCCAGAAGAGCTGCTCTGAGAGCCCAGCACCAAGCGAGGTGGCCAGAAAACAGGTACTTCAGAGCCTTTGTGTTTCTTTAGCAGCAGTGAAGGAAGTAGGACCCCTGTGAAATGCACAAAGCAGTTGTCAGGATACAGCTAGCAGTTTGTAGGACATGCTCCATGGCCTGTATTAGGTGGCCACTCTCACAGCACTGAAACAGATCCATTACCCACGCCACTACTCAGCCCCAGGCAACAGCAGAAAGGCAACAATCCAGAATTCACAGCCCCCAAAACAGTGAATCCATTCTTTTCCTATCACCTAAAACAGAACTAGCTGATTTGTGTTAATTACAGCTTAGATAAAATAAATTTACAGATAATGCACATGCTGCCTTTTGTATAGCAGCATGTGAATTAGCTTGGCATGCAATGCTGACCTGACACATCCATAATGGTGGTATGAAGTCAGAGGACCTATTTGCAGAGTGGTATATTGCTTGAATCAAGGGCACAAGGGCAGGGAAAGAGGCCATACAAAATCTGACTCATTTACCTATGAATCAGTTTATGTTTGGGAACATATTTATTTAGTGATATTGGGACACAATCAGTAAGAGAAGCAACAAGAACAAGTGATGACAAGACTGCTGTATTCCCAGGAAAGGTTAAGGTTTGTGTTGATACTCTGACATAAAGGAATGAGCAAATTTGTTTCCAACAGCTTTTATTCCAGGTGATTAGATGGGGTGAGACAGGTTTGTTGCTAGCAAAGCATTTATCTTCTCTGCAAAAACAGTACACAACATCTATGAAATGTAACTGATCAGACACACCCTCTAGGACATACATCCTTCCTACTCTTGTAAGCCAGTAAAATCTACATTTTCATCTTAGACTAATCTCATGAACCACGCTGGATGCTCAGAGCCAGCGTCTCACCACATGTAAGCCAAAGTAGCTCCTCTCAAGGCAGTGGAGCAGCGCCAGCTGTGCTGTTTCAGATCACATCTACAAACCTCCATGCATGTTTTGGTCTGCCTATAGCAGTGATGTAAAGTTACCTGTTTACAGAAGGAGGCCACAATGTAGAAAACATATTGTGCAGAAAGTTTTTCCTTGTCAGGAGTCATGAATCCAGAGGTCTTTATATCAAGAGCACTTCCTCAATTAAGAGCAATGTATTGCACTTGAACATGGGTCTTTATTATCTAGAACTCAGATACCTACACTAATATCTACAATTACTCTTTTATGTATTAGAATGATTTTTAAGCAGTTACAAATAGAAGACACATGAAACATAGACTGTGTTGTCTGTAAAACAGCTTTCCATCCAAAAAAATTTGCCTATAAGCAAATAAAACATGAAATATGTTTTATATAAGCACTATAAGCATTATAAAACATGAAATTATATTATATTATTGAAATTTAAATTGTTTTAGCACACTGACCTGGTCTTCTAATCAAATGTAACCAACAGACACACAGTTCAAAAAATTGTCCTTTTTATATGTTAATAAGTTTGGCGTTTCCAGAACAGTGGCACAGTTTATTGGAGACCCCCCAGCTCTGCTCTCCTTGAGTTCGGATCCAGAAGGAAGAAATAAGCCACAAATAAAATCTTTTTTTTTTTTTTTTTTTTTTTTTTTTTTTTTTTTTTTTTTCCCCAGAGATTGTCCCTATGTCTCTCAGGAAAGACACAAACCATGGGATAGCACACTAAGGAGGAGTTCAGGCCTACCTCCATGCCTAGTTTAATGCTGGAGTTGCATCCATCAGCCCATAATAATTCCTGAAAGAATTAAAAGCTCATCTACCATAAACCGTGAGGGTTTGCTGATCTAGGGTCACAAAGTCCTTTGACTAAGGATCTTGATGGCACTGAACTTATTATCTAAAAGCTTTGAACAGTGAAAAGCAGAGAAATATACAGCCATTTTTTTAAATAGTATCATCCCAAGACAAGCAAAATAAACCAAGAGTGAAATTCTCAGATTTAGTCATTATACTCTCTGATCTGTCTTTAATTTGTTTTCTGCAATAATTGATCTCTAACAACTTCGGTAACCAGCACAGGTAAGCTACACAGTATTGTTATGGCTTGTAAATGCAGGAGGCTTTACATTAGGAATATTGTTCATGTATCTTTTTCAGAGGTTGGCTTTGATTTCTTTGCTGCCTCTGGTCTACTGCAGTGTCAAGGACTGGCACTTCCCAAAGAGCTGCCATTACAAGAAAATGTCACTGCCTCTTTCCCATGTTCGATCATGCACCTGAATTTTGGAAAGGCCTATGATGGAAGGAAGAAGTGATGGAAATCGGATTATTTTGCTTTCACTACTCTGATATATCTAGTAATCAGCAATTTATCAATCCTCCTTGCCAAAACCTATGTACTTAAAATCTGAAAGTATGCATTATGTAACAAACTGCTGGGGTTTATTGGGCCATATATCATTTGCCTGGGAGACTATAAGACTAAGAACATTAATCCTTCCAGGCAGTTGATGCAATTTGTGAGCTGTGCATGGGCACAAAACCTCAGTTCTCCCATTTGAACAGTGTGCAGGGAATCTCCTATTGCTCAAGCTCCTGCCCTGAGATGCAGAGACCAGGCAGCAAGGGTCATCCAGGCTGTGCTTCCCTGCTGAGGATTTGTCCCCACTGGGCAGTGATGAAATGTAGTGCTCTGCAGCCTGCCACTTCTTGCAAATCTCAGACTTATACTCACAAGGGACACAAATACAAGTTTCTAGTCATAAAGGGACATAATTCTGGTAGCTTTGAATAGAGAACTGAACTTTCCTCTAAACAGTAGCAACTAAAAGGCAATAAAATAATGACTGATAGAAGTGTTGCCACACTTCTTTTTACAGCCACAAGGCTGATAACAGTCCTTAATATAGTTCAGGAGATGTAAGCTTCAGTCAGTAAGAGAAAATATTCAATAAGATCCTATAAAATAGATTATTTTGTTGGTTTACTGTCATGGAAAACAAATAGTTTCACTAATTCAGAGGCAGATTTATATTTAGAATCTTATCATAGAGTGGTTTGGATTGGAAGGGATCTTAAAGATCATCTAGTTCCAACACCTGTGACATGGGCAGGGACACCTTCCACTAGACCAGGGTGCTCAGAGCCCCCATCAACCTGGCACTTCCAGGGATGGGACATCCACAGCTTCTCCGGCCAAACTGTTTAAGTACCTCTCCACTCTCATACCAAAGAATTTCTTCCTAATATCTAATCTACTCTCTTTTAGTTTAAAGGCCTTCCCCCTTATCCTATCACTGCATGCCCTTTTAAAAAGTCCCTCTCCAGCCTTCATGTAGGCCCCCCCTAAGTACAAGAAGGCTGCTATAAAGTCTCCCTGGAGCCTTCTCTACTCCAGCTGAACAAGCCCAACTCTCAGCCTTTCCTCTTAGGAGAAAGGGGCTATCTTCCTCATCATCTTCATGGCCCTCCCCCAGAGGTCCTTTTTTTCTTATGTTGGGGTCCCCAGGCCTGAACACAATACTTCAGGCAGGTTCTCATGAGAGGGGAGTAGAGGGGCAGAACCACCTTCCTCAGCCTGCTGGTCACACTTCTTTTGATGCAGCCCAGAATACAGTTAGAAGGTACTCTGCATAAATACTATGACCTTTCTTTGTAGCAGATATATCAGACAGACATTTTAATGAGGACTATGAAGACAAAGATATAAGACAGCTTAGCTTCTCACAGAAAAGCTTAGAAGCACATAGGTCTTAATACAAAGATATTTGTGAGATGAAGGCATTTTGAATATTTCCATAACCCACACGTGAGAGAGGGGATACAGAGGAATGTCATGCCAGGGCTGCTCAGGCCATGAATCTCATTTCAGTGCTTCCTTTTGGGACCAGCCCAATGCTGGTATGCCTCCCACTGCAGCACCAAAAGCAAGAGAAGCAGTTCCAGGATTGGGGCTTGGCACATCATCGGTGCAATCAACTTTACAAAAAAGCTAGAATATGGCCTGGGATAAGTAGGGTAAATGAACACCATTAGACCTGGTTAGAGCATATGATCCCTAATTACCACTTCCAGAACACTTTGATGTCCTTACAGAGAGATTATATGAAGTTCAAAATGACTTGTTAATAAGTAAGACTTTCAAAAGCATTTGAATAGTGAATGAGTTCCAGAGACCGCTAAGTTACATAGGTAGCTTTGAAAACTTTCCCTCAAGATAATAAATGTATGTCCCATGTACCCACATTCCCACTTGCTGAAAAGCCTTTCCTCTGCAGTGGCACAGTATTACTTGCACACATTTTGTAGCCATGTTTTTGTTCTCTGACTAACTGAAAGCTAGCCTCAGTGTATCACTGTGTATGTTGTGCAAGAGCACATTTGGAATTTGCATTTTTTAGATTACCAGACAATAAAAAAACCCTGAGATTGCACAGATATGCACCACCCTTCATTAAAGGCAGCAATATTCTCTCCCACCCAGTCCTGCCCAACCAAGACAATATTGCACATACACCTCCAGACAATGAGCCTACCACACCTTTTGCCTCTAATTAAAATTATTAAGTTGAGATGGAAATAAATGCATTTCAGTCTGTGCTTGTAAGCCAAATGTCTTGATAAAACTGAACATGTTCTGCTGCTGCCCACCATCTGTCCTTATAAATACTTTTTGAAAACAGTGAACAGGAAAACAGATTTGTCATTACTGATTTCCACAATTATATGCCATGTCCTCAGGTTTTTTCTTTATGCAGACCAATAGAATCCACAGAATAGGATAAATTTTTCTCCTATTAAAACAATTTTGCACTTGACACATTTTAGTAGAAAAGATTCAAACCTAATGCATGAAGAAAGCTATGCAGAGCAATGAGGATGTCCTTATTGAGAACAGTATTTTGGGGCAATCTTCCTTGTCCTGTGTCAATTCATTCCTCACATATTCTCAGTTCTTTCAATGCTAGATAAGCTCTCATGGAAGCACTGTGACTCCCTGTCTTTGACAAAGAGGTTACTTTTCATAGCTCTGCAGCCTTTGAGGCATCAAAACAATGTATGTCTTCTCAGCTTTCCCTTGTTGCTGAGAATTCAGACACCTGCAAGAAAATATGCCTTTTCCATTACTGAGGTAAAGAAAACCTCCTAGATAACCATAGCATCTAGTCCTGCCCTGATTCTCAGTATTTTGCCCCTGATACAATGAAGAAATCCCAGCTGATGCAACACAGCAGCCCAGCCACTGATCAGTATGGGCTGCCAAGGCCGATGCTGTTTCTTATGCAGACTTCCCACTGAATTGTAAGTGCCCTGTCACATCCCCAGGCTTCCAGTGAGCTGCTTTAACTATTGTGCCTTTAACTATAGGTGCCTTTCTTAAAAGCTTCACCAAAGGTACAATGTTATAGTCAACTGGTGTTTGTAAGACAAAGAAAAATGGACTTTGCCTGAGGCTGATGCTAATCTCTAGAGAAAAATAGGAATATCTCCTACTGCTGCAGGACCAACTGTGAGCTCTCTTCCCATAGTTTATTGCAATTAGTTCTTTTTTTTTTTTTTTTAACTACTCTTCTTCCTTATCACAGAAGCTCTTCCCAACAAAAAAGTGGGAATTACTGTTTATTCACAATGGGTGTGAATAAACAATACCAGACACAACATCATCCCATCACAGATAAGAACTGGCTCACATAGGTGCAGGTATTAAATTCCTCAGGGCTTGAGTTCAGACAATACAGAGGCCACTCTTTGGCAAATTTTGGTGAGATAATGGCTGAATGTGAAGATTTCTGGAATACCAGGGCTGTTTAAGAAAAAGCTGCTCAAATAATATTAAATCAGTTGAGGAGTGTTGCCTAATCACATGGCATTCCAGGTCATGTGAGGCCAGAGCTGCTTGGGAAGGAGCAGCAGTACCTCCTCATCCTCCTCAAACCAGTGAAATGCTCTGCTTGCTGCCAGAAGGGACAAGAACAAGAGTAGGACAGAAAAGCCTCTAATACTAAATGCAAGAGTGTGATTTTTTTTTTTTTTTTTTTTGAAGCAGAGAAATACAAGGAGGTCACAAGGAATGGCAGCAGCAAGATTTAAAATTATAACAGTAATATCTAAAAGGCTTCTAGACAAAGCATGCACAGGAAAAGGGCAATTTTTCCAGTCTTCTATGAGTTAAACTCCATTTGCAAATTCTCTCTAGAAATTCCTTAGGAGTAGGCTTTCTTCTGCAATTTCTGGTCCCATCCATTTCAGGTTAGACTGGAAACATTGAGAAAGAGGCTCCTGACTCACTAACAGCCCAATCTTTCTCAGGCTATTGACTCCCTCATATTCAAATCCACAAATTTCTCAGGAAGCACAGATACACGGGTCTGAGGATGTTATCTTGTAAGGCAGAACATTAGACTGGTTTCAAAAAGTCAGAAACAAAATTTTGCATCATTGCCAAGGCTGTGTCTATGACAGCCAAGGTGAGAACAATGAGGAAAGGTGAGGATGAAAATAGGCATTTTGTTGAAACAGGAATTTGTTTCTGTTTCCTCTCCTTATCAGAAAGTTTTGGAGGTTTTTTGGCCCTCGCCTCTTTGTTTTCAGGTACATTTAAATTGCATAGTTAAGTGAATATTTTGAGCTATCCAAAGCTTTCTGGAGGCAATGGGAAGGAATTATACTGACTTAATCTATGGGTTAATATGACATTGTTGGAAAAGTAAGTACATGTGATATTCCAAATACTACTTCATACACTGCAGTAACTTCACACTGTAGCTTGTTATTGCAGCATATGGCTGTCTCAGACGATTCTGAAAGTTCACAGTTTACCCCTCAAAATCTCAGTAAGTATACAGAAAACTTTATTTCAAAATTAAGGGATGGAGAGGGGAAACAAAAACAAACCCCCCAAAAACTAATCCTTACCTTCTCAAATGACTGAAGTCAGAAAACTGTACGTTTGTTTGTTGTGAGAGGGAAGCAAATAATAATGTGCCTGCAATTGCTTTGTTACTAGAAAAAGAAGAACGTAAAAGAGAAAAACTAATATTGAGCAAAATTTTTCACAAATTAAAAGAAGAAAATGAATACCATAAATGGTTCCTTTTGTGCCTTACAAAACAATTTTAAAACCATCTTTCATCCATTTCTAACTAGAGCTGTGGTTCCAGCTTTTACATGAGCAGTAATGCAACCGTTTCCTGAACTCCTGCATAAATTCTTTAAGGTTTTCCTCCTTGTTGCCTCTGAACACTCAGCTTTTTTTTTTTTTCAAATGAGCATTATTAAATACATGTGACTCATTAGTAATGATGGCTTAGTTTGGGACAACATTGGTGGTTTCCACTCCCAGCTTTCTGCCCTTGCTTTCTCTTGGTAGTTAGTTATTTCTCTTGCTTCAGGGGTACCCTGGCAGCACATGAAGCTCCTTCACAACTCAAGTTTGGAGGAAACCAGCACCCATTTCAATTTCCCCTAGTACACCTACCTCTAATTTATGGCAGCTCAGCAACTGCTCCTGAGCAGCCACAGCCTTCTGCAGCAGAGGCAAAAGTTGCTGAAAGAAGAGCAGGGCAGATTTCCTGGCTGAAGTCAAAGGAGCAGGTGAGGTACATTAGTAAATGCCATGTGTTGCATTAAGGAAATTTGAGTAATGCACTCAGTGAAAACGAAACAGAGCTTGGCAGCAATCTAAATATTTGGAGGGTGGGGGAGGGAGGAAGAGAAGGTGCTACAGGGCCATTAACAGTTGTTAGATCATCATTCGGATCTGGAAAAAGATGCTTAAGGGGGAGTCCCGAGGGAGATACAAAATTAACCCTTGATAATATATTTATAATTTCCCACTGTTTTTAAGAAAGTCTAGGTAAAAGAAAAGACATTACTGTTTTAACAGATACCCCAGCCCTTTAGCTCAAGGTATACTGGTTTCAAAATAGCAGAGGTCAGTACACAATGAAAGCATCTGGGGATGTTTCACCACAGCTTTCAAACAACTTTCAACATATATTACTTGAAATGGATTCTCTCAAAGATCAAGTCCACAAAAGTTCTCCTTGTCCTGTAGCAAAGTATAAAACAAAGCCATGGTCCTCTGGCTTTGTGACTTAAAAAATGAAGTGAAAGAAGCGAGATTGCTCAGCTGGTCTTCTGGACGTAAAAAATGAAATCCTGTCTTTACATGTAGGCTGGAAAGTATTATACAAATGAAGAAGAAGAAGGGAACATTCCTTGGGGATGTGGCTGATTATTTTCCTAACCTGATGTACCAGCAGCAGCCTAGATGTTACCCTTAGAAAGAATGTGGCCTTACAACATTTTGCATTGTATATCCAGTTCCTTTTTAAGAGTCTTTGTTTTCTTAAACTGATATTTGAATTGTATTCAGCACTTATTTCCTGAGAAAACAACTGTGTATTGGTACAGGAAGCTGCACAGGTGACAGTTTAATTTAGAAAAGAATAGCAGAGTAACTTCTGCAAATACCACATTAAGAACTGATTATCTAAAACAAAACAGGCACAGCTTTGCTTTTACTGCCAAAAAGGTATTTGCCTGTCCTATATTTCATTCTGGTTTTCCTGAGGTAGTTTTCCTAGGAAGTTCTCAGGGTCAGCAAATGAATGTGTGTAGCAACTCTAGTGAAGTTACTAAGAATATTTGGTAGTAGGCTTTGGGCTTCTGGTTCACCAGGACAAGTTTAGGTAGCCAGAGACAAGGAGGGGTGACAGTAGGTTCTGTTGTGAGATCTTGTGCTGGAGTAGCTCTGTCTCTAACAGCAGGGCTGGTGTCTCCAGGGAACCACAGAGGCCCAAGCAACAGCTCTAAGCACCACAAAGGCTAATTTAACATTACACACATTCAGCATGGTACGTCAGGTACAAGCATTCGAGCATTTCTAATTGGGACTGGGTTTCTTTAAGGAATTATAAGACTCTGGCTCAAGAAGAAAAAGGCAGTATTTGAGACTCTGTCTTTTAGTGCTGAATCATCTCAGACAGTCAGAAGAAAAGATTGTTGTTGAGTGCTTGCCTATATTGTAAGTTAGACCTGGACTTGTAAGTGTAGGGCAGCCACTGGATACCCACGCTGCATGCCCTGTAATCTGGTTTTTAATCCACTGCTGATAAATTCTGCAGAAAACTGTTAAAGCAAACACTAGCAAATTAGCCCATGTGAGAGAGAGGAAGAAAGAAACAGACCAGAAATGAAGCACTACAATGTAGAAGCACTACATGTTATTGATAGATTTGCTGTCATGAGGATTGCATTGTCTTGCTTTCACCACCAGTTTCTAACTCCCAGCCATGTGTATGTATAAGGTATGGGGGTTTTGGTCTGGTAATTTTTATATTCCTCATAATCTCTATTCCTTTGTGATTTTCACTTTGTTTTTGATATCATACCAAATACATCGTGTTCTTCAAAGTATAAGAAGCTGGCGATAAAAATCATTTGGGAGTGAGCATTGGCAGACTCACCTGGCAAAGAAACTGGCTTTTAACCTTGCAGCAAAGGGGAGGAGAGGATCTGGTTGAGTCCTCTGTAGTAGGTGAAGCTCTGCTGAGCCGTGGGACAGCTGGAAAACTCCATGGCAGCCGAGATGTGAGATATGCCAGCTTCTCTCTGGATCTCCACAGTGTGTGTCTGGTAGGACAAGGTCCACAATCACATTAGGCTCCCACTCTCAAATTCTTCCTCTCATAAGCAGCTCCACTATCTTTAAGTGAATTATTTGCTGCTACTTCCACCAAGCTCTAGTTCCCCATTTAACAGAGGCACATTTCCTGAAATTTTCTTCTGGTTTCCAGCTTATTTTAAGGGATAAAGCTTAGGAGATAAGAAGAAAAAGCCCATACAGTCAACTTTCCACTATTCATGTCACAGAGATGTGTAATTGTGAATTACTTTAAATGGGAAGTTTAAAGGAAAAGGACTAAATTATTTTAATGGAAAGGGATTTTTAGCTCAAACATAACAGTGTGTAAATGCCTAAGCTGAAAGGTTCAAAGACAGCCAAACCCACTGCAGATCTCTCCATCCCAGAAGCAGGAGGCTGAGGAACTCTTACATTGGCTGGTCCTAGTGGTGCAGTCAGCCCTCAATAGCTGCTCTATAACACCACTTCTGTGGCAACAAAGACCAGACACAAGTCTACTGGGGTTTGTTAGCTCAGGCTCAGTCAAGACCTTTCTGGACCAGTTGCAGCCCTACACCAGCCAGCTGAGCCAGCTGAGGCACTCCTAAAACCACAGTTTATTTACTAAATGAACAGGTAACCCATTCAGAGGCACTGGAGCTGGCTGATCACATTTACATCACATTCAATGAGGAATCTCTGCATGGATCACAGACAGACAATGTCCAACACATCTTTTGTATCTTTACTTTATAGGAGAAACTCCTTTTCCACATTCAGCCTGGGGTTCCTTCTGTAATCTTTATGGGGGAACTACACACACAGCTGGTGCACAAACTGCTACCTACACAGGACCCATATCTCAGTGTAAACAAAGCACAAAAGAAATGGTTTAGCTGTATAAAGTGACAACATAATAAACAGATTCTCTTTTCCTGTACATTCGTTCCTCAGTATCTGCTTATACTTGGAAACATTTATGATGTTGAGAATGTTTTCTAATTGTTACACAGCATCTGCTTCTTTCAATAAAAAATAATAGCTGGCCACACTCCATATGGATTCTTTACTCAGGCAATGTTGCAAATTTAAACAGGAATTGGGGAAACTGCAAGGGAACAGAGAGCAGATGAAAATTCAGTGGCATATGATATAATTAGGCCACAGCAGTACCAAATCCAACACAGACAGATGCTTCCCCAGACCAAGAGCAGGATGCTGTGCTAGCTAGCAAACCACAGTGTGCAGGGAGGGTGAGGCACCTCTGAACGGCAGTGCTGAGCAGGGAGTTATGTCAGTGCAAAACCCTGGCAAGGAGACACCTAATTCCTGCCATCAGCTACCTAACGTAGGGCAGTGCCAGACTTCCCTCAGAGGTGCACAGTGGAAGGACAATGGCAATCATCAAAAGTTGCAGCAAAGGAAATTCTGTCTAGACATGAGGGCAAAAATGTTCGCAGTGAGACTAATCCAACACTGGAAGAGATTTCCCAATGAAGTTGTGGAGCCTCAATTCTTGCAGATATTCAAAGCTTAGCTTCACATGGCCCTGAGAAACTTGCTGTACTTGATACTAGTTTGAGGAACAGGTTGGATTGGATGAGACCGAGAAGTCTCTTCTGACCTACATTGTCCTGTGTTTCTGTGGATCACTCTCCAGAGTTTGGGATGCTCATGAAGAAATGCAGTTAGGAATATTTGTTTATTTGGAATCCATCCCCAAGAAGTCTCTCCCAACGAAAAGTCCTATAACCATCTCCTCAAAAAGGAAAAAGCAAGAATAGCAGTTTCTTTTAAAACTCATGACAGTGGTGATGCCAGTACCCAAGTACTTATGATATCCTGCTGCCTAAAGCACTTGCCCAAGAAATGGCTATCCTTAGTGACCTGAGTGGGTCCAAACAAGTACAGGGCAGCCATCGAGAAATAAGGATCTGAAGAAAGGCTCAGAGACATGAAGGAGCCTAGGCCCATGGTGAAAGGTTAATGTCTCCTTCCAAGAAATAATGTCTCCAATCTTCACATCTGGTTCTGGACTGTCATTTGCATGGGGTCAGATGGAGAAACAGCCATGGAGATGGGGTTATGCCAGGCTTTATTTCCTTCCCAGCTCTGCTGTAACCCTTGGGTTGCAGTCACACTGCCCCTGGTTGCTCCCCTCCTGGCCCCTTGACTCATGTATAATTCATTCTGCCAAGATCCAGCTTCAAAAACAAGCTCCAAGTTTCCTCCCCTCCCACAGATGGGCTGCTTATTAGGCTCTCTTGGGAAATGTACACTTGAGCTTCTCCAGACTGAGGAAGACCTAACACTGAGGTTACCCTGGGCAGGCACCCTTAACCACCATGTGGCTGTGCCATCTCCATTACCTCCTCTATAATAACCAGGGCCTGGTTTCAAAGAGCTTGGCCCTTGCTGAGCTCTGCAGGCAGCCAAACACCGTCTCTGGGCATTAGGTGTGCTCTGGGAACAGGGAATGGGATGGGCCCTGAGGGAGTGGGGCTGAGAGCAGCCAGTTTCCTGTGTCCCACCCTTTCCAGCAGCCAGACACAGAGCTATGTGTGCTGTGGTGCTTCTGGCCAAGCAGTGAAGCAGAGTTGGAGATGCCCAGGCCATGTCAGGACCTCTCTGTGCGCACAGGCAACCCCAACCTTTGGGAGCAGATGCAGGGTCTTCTTGGATTTCTGATTTGGAGACAGGTGGACGTTCAACATGTCCTATGATACAGCCAATTTACACACCTGCAGCTTCTTTGGACTTCGATGCTCACATCCAGTGCTCTGCTTGAATCACATTTTGGGCATTGTGCCACCACCTCAAATGCTTTGTAATCCATTTTTTTCTCTCTCCTACTAAATTCTCTCATCCTTTTTTTCCTGCCATGGTGCCCTCTGCCTGGGCTCTCCATACACTCTTTTTGGTGGGCATTTTCTCTCCATACAGCTTCCCAGCAGACTGACCTGCCTGGGCATGGCAGGACACTGGTTGTGTGACCAGAGGTGTCCCCAGCACTCCAATTGCTATAGTAGCCCACAAGACCCACAGACTGCTTCAGAGGGACCCCCAGGGTCTGACAGATCCCTGTAACTAATAGAAATAACTTCAGGTCTAGACTGAAAAAAAGCCCCAGCCTCTACCAGCTTCTGACCCCTAGCTTTCTCTTCAGCTCAGCCTTTGCCTTCTGCCATACACCATGTGCTATAATTTCTTTTTTACTATTTTCCTATTTTCCACTTGTTCCAATAGAGCATTACTACAATCCCATGACAAAAGTAGCATGGACAAAATGTGCCATCTAAGTTCTTTGTGACCACATTTAAGTATTAAAATTATTTTTGATTTTGTTCTTCAGAGATTGAAATAATACCTTTTAACTTACTCTTCTGTCAGAAATGTGCTGAGACATCTGTTTACAGACTAAACCTCTTGGTTTTCCACTTTGGAAGGCACATATGGCATTGGTCTTCCAGTATCCCCATCCAAGTTTCTTTTGTGGGACTCATAAATCCTTCCATCCTTGACACTTGCATTACAGCAAAGCAGGCAATGAGTCAGAATTTTAGTCTAGGAAATTATCTCATTCCCTTGTCACAGAACATGATGTGTGACTACTTCTTCAGTTATTTTGTCTCTCACTCTTCTTGACAAAACGGATACTGCTTTGGAAACATTTTGACTTTAAAAAAAATCAGAAAACAAATTCATTTAAATGAAAATTACACCCAGACTCCTACTTCACAGTTTCCTGTTTTGGGGTCCCATTTAAAAAACATCCTTAGTCTCCATGTGCTTTTCTTGTTCTTTCTCAGTGATGAGCTCTTCATGGTACAAAATGCACCACGAATAGTACTACTCTTTTACTATGGAAGGCCAGGAGATGACAGTCTTCTGTACTCTACCCTATGAGACTCCAACTGGAAGCTACAAACACGGAGTAAAAACTGCGTTTTTCTCTTTTGAAATAGCATATTATCCATTAATGACGAGTGGCACAATTCAAAGAAACTTCAGGATGAAACAGAAGGGCTGGAACACTCCAAAGTATAGCAGGAACCCAATCATACAGGTACTGGAGGGGTTGACACAAGGACATCCAGATAGAGTTACCCAAAGACAACACAGCACTAACACTGGCACATTGCCAGAGATAACAAGCCTACTTATCCCACTACAGAGCAAGACATGTTTCTCTCCCCAGCTCAACCATCTGGCTGGATTTACCATCTTGGGTTTAATACCAGTGATGCCAGATGTGAGTGTACCTGCTCTGCAGTCCTGGTATTGGGAAAGCAATAGGGACCCAAGGGGGCTCTGCAGGTAGCCTACTAGAGTCAAGCATGGTTCCTTAAGATAAAGGCTTTATTATTAGCAGGGTGGAAAAGAACAAGGTGGGAAAGACGAGGACAGTGGGGAAATAGGAAGGAGGGAGGAAAAGGAGTGCCTCATTTAAAGCTGGTAAGCTCACTTTAGGTGTGCTACTTAATTTTGTCCTCAGACTCTGCAACACAACTGCAGAGAACCCTCTGCCAGAGCAGAGCTGGCTCTGCAAACAGTGGAGCTATGCCTGTGTGACATTCCTCCTAAACCTATAAGCACTGCTGATCCCCAGATGGCTCTGCTGTACAGTAGAATAATGCCCTAAGACACCAGGAGGCAATTAAATGTTAAATGGCCTGGCAATTCATGGTGCACAGATGGTGGTATAACCATCTAGCTGAGAATTGTCAGGGTCAGCTACCAATGGGATACTTCTAAAAACCTCAAAAACGGCTTTCATAGTAACCTGGGAAGCTACATTATGTTTTCTGTGTGTTTATGATGGGCACTATTTTCCACTCACTGGACTTCCTATGTCTGTCATACACAGACACACCAGTTTAACCTGTGTGTTGGTACTCACACCTGGCCTTGATCATTAGTAGATCAATGGGAAACCTCCCTCTAGGCTTCACAAGGGATCTGGCCCTCTCTTTCCTTTGTGCACAAACAGTGTGGTGTGTCTAAGCCTTGGGGCTTAGCCTTGAGAAGTGCCCCTGAGGCTGCAGATGTGTGCACAAGATGTGTGCACAACCCATCCCAGAGGCATAATCTGAGAAAACTCTTGCAAAGCTTGGTCTCAGCCTTAACTGTGCTAGGTGGTAAAGCATTTTCCTACCTCAAAACAATTTCACTCCAGTGGTCTGAACAACACAGGGATCTGGAGAAATTACAATGCCCTTCTCAAAGTACAGTTGTCCTATCCCTCTTCTCATATAAATCCTTAAACTGCACACAAAGCAGGAGAGTGCTAAACCAGGACAGAGGATTCCACAGAAGAGGTGCCACTAAGATCTACCTCAGGTGCTACTAAAATATTCATAACTTCTTAGAACAAATGTCAAATGGTAGACTAAGATGCAAGAATATTTTTTTTACTGTATCATGCTTAGCAAATTCCATTGGAAGCATGTACACTGTGAATTACAGTTATATGTTACCATTATGGCTCTGCTGTGCCTACCACCAATTGTCAAAATACACTAATATTCTCCTTTCAATTCTGACACATTTTCCATTCAAGCAAGTGGAACTTTTTCCATTGCTTTGACTCTGTATAATGCCTTCTGAATAAAAACCATACAACTGTTACAGCTATTTAATAAGTAACTACCATATACAATTTTATAACTATATGTTTATAGTTATACAGTAATAACTAGATATTTATATAATGTAGTTAACTACGAAGTTAAATAGCAGTTATAGCTCACTTTAGCATGAAAAGGAGTATTAAAATTTTACTGGATTGATTTAACATTTGTTAGTGGTTTTGCTAGAATGATTTATATGCACTGCCTGTCTGTTCTCTTAGCTGCACTCAGAAATTAAGTGCAGGTTGAATAACACAGGGATTGACACATGGGATTAAACCAATCTGTGAGTCTTGTGGTCTGTCTTGAACAGGAAGCAAGGAGACAAAGGTGTTTTGATAATCCATAGCTGTTTCAATGCTAAGGTCCATTTCTTCATGCTTTGCAAGCACTGAAGAGATCTCCAGAGCACAGGCAGTTCAGCCTCTCCACTGGAGCAGAATCCAGAATCCATGTGTGACAGATGTTGGTCTAACCAGTTCTTATGAATCCTCAGTGAAAGAGATTAGCAACACAGCCTGCCTCTGCTTAGCCACTAGATAATCTTTTTTTCATATATAATTTAAATCTTCTTCTCTGCAAATTAGACTCTTTTGTTTTATACAGATCCCAGTGGGCATGTTAAACATTTAGTTACTCACTGATCTCTTTAAAACAACCTTTAAGCAGTACCAATGTTTTTCCTCTTCACAACATCTTATGCTGATTTACACTAGCTGAGCAGCTGTAAAGCAGTTTTAAAAGACCTGTTCTGCCAGCATCGGGCACTTCAGGGGACTGACAACAGCAAATCAAGGTTTACGTTTTTCTGTTCAAGTGTTTTGTGATTTTAATGTGCTTGTTTTCATAGTGACAGTAAAGACTGTCACTATGAAAGACATAGACACTATGTCACTATGAAAGACACTAGTCTTTGTGAGCTTTGTGAGCTTACAACTCTGATGGTAACCCATACAAACCAACTAAGGATGGATTGTGTCCTCCAAGGAGGGACAGCAAGATGGGTTTTGCACTCTCAGAAAATATACCAGGTCATTTTTGTATGATGTTCTTAGTTTTGCTCCCTCTAACAAAGTTAAATTTGCCTTAAAAACAAGGGAGGGAGAATGAGAATTAGAACTTTGTTTTCTCCTAAACAAGTTTCAGTAGAAGGTGGTTCAAGTTTTTATCATCAACATCCAGCCAAGATGTCACATGAGATGTTTTGCCTTCAAGAATGGTCTACTCTGTTTCTTACAAAGGCTCGATTTATTTTATGTCAGTGGTCAATCCGTAGGAAATTCCTGCAACCATTCTTGGTTTGGCATGGAAAAAGACTGCTCTAGTCTATGAGACAATGGAAAAAAACCCAAACCCTCTAATATCAGCTTGGAATTTAATGCTCCTAGGAATTCTGTTCACAGAGAAAACAAGACATCAGCTGGTTATATTGCCTTCTCAATAGCTTAGAGATTTATCTTGAAGTCATTACCTGAAATGAGTCAAGACTGGGTGGCCTAGATAATTGAGTGAGAGTTGTGTGACCCAGATTAGCATCCACCACACCTCCTGACTCTTGGCATAATTTGGCCCATATGGGAAACAATGATAATGTTTCTGGACCTCACAGGGAAGGGGAAGATGAGAAAAACTATAGGGAGAGTAGAAATAAAAAAAAATCTGAATATAGCAGAAAATAGCATCAGAATAAGATCCTTTTGATATACTAAGAGTTTCAAAGGACAAAACAAACAAAATGTGCTGCTCCCTTCTGGCCTGGCATGGCTTGTCCTGAAAAGAATAAGCCTCACTGCCTTTCTAGGCACTGGAACTGCTTTTGAGGCAAGCATAAGGGTACATGGAACTGCTTTTGAGGCAAGCATAAGGGGTAATTTGCAAGAAAGCAGGTGTATGAATTTTACAGTCACCTTGCCACTAGTTGCTGTGTGGGTGATGATAGCATGAAGCTGACTGACAAAGAAGCTGACATGGGAAGAGTGCAAAGAAGTGAAATCTAAGAACCTGGTCCCTGAGTTTGTGCTAACCTAGGAGGGTTAAATGGAGCAGACTTTTCTTGGACTGCCTGGGCAGATCATTTGCCCTAGGAATCAAAGAGTGAGCAGAACAATCCAATACAATAAGTTTACTTTCTAAGTATTGTAAGAAAAAAAGCAGGAATGTTTTACTGAGTGATAAACTGAAATAACGCGTAGAAGATAAACCTGAAAGCAGACAATTGGTACTTGATTTTTCTTTGAATCAGATGTGCCAGCCAGAGACTGGAAATTGTCTCCAAAATCAGGGTGAACTTCTATGAACATTCAGTGCTTCTTGTGGACACATTCTTCCTCAGATTATGGTTGGAGTTATAGCCAGCACTCACAGTGTCAGTGCAACACAGAAGCTTGACAACAACACCTGAAGGCTTACATCAAGTGCTAAAAAAGCTTTGAGGGAATTCATGGCCTGAGAGTAATAGAAGAACCAAATAGTAAAGCAAAGGATAAGGCTTGTGCTGGAGGAGACTTAAGCAATGGGAAGCTAAATGTGCTTGATGAATATCAGGTTGATAACCAAGGATTTTGTTGAAACTGTTGAGCTAGAGTTGAAGGCCACACCAGGATGGAAGTGGGACAGAGGGAAGCCTAATTATTGAGATGGAGTCTCAATAAAAATAAAAGTCACTGAGAGGAAGAAGAGGAGGAGAGCCAGAAGGTAAGGCAGGGGATTGCTAAGGCTGGGTGGTATCAGCTGTGATGTACCCCACAGCAACATACAATAGGAAAAAAAGTCAGAGAGAAGATATGAAACAAAATCACAAAAGGGAGGAGAAAGATACAGCTATAGGGGGAGGAACCATCAGTTTTCAGCTTTCTTCTTCTACATAATTCAGCTTCCCTCCTGCGTAGAAAAATTTATCACTGAAATTAATCCTCAGTGTTTCATGTCATTGTGGCTCAATTTGTGATATTTTTTCACAAACAGCTTTGGTAAATGCTCCCTTAATGCTGTTCTGTGCTGTGATTGCTGAGGTCCTTCACAACATGAAGTAGAGTGGTAAAAGCCAGATAACTGCTGTGCTAGCAGGGTGGAGTCACCAAGCAGTGTTGTTATTGCATGGCAACTCACAATGTGAAGCTGTTGAAAATTACTCATGTTTTAGTAGTATAACTATGCTACTTTTCCTGATACTAAATGCCCTCTGACATGCCAAATTTACTGGGGATGATAAACAAAAGCTTGTGGCCAGTTGTTGTTCTGGAAGAGAAAAGAATTTAAAAATGCAAGTTCATAAATTTTGTCATTATAATTGTGTAAATTGCATTCCTGATCCCATCAGATGCCTCCCCTCCTAGCGCCAGGCTCTCAGTTTCCACCTCTCCTGCCACAGAGCCCCATGACTCTCCCAGGCTCCACTTCCCTGCAGTCAGATGTAATTATCTCACAGTCCTGACTAAACTTCAGTTCTTCTGCCTCCACCAGCATAGTGGTGTCTATCAGCAAACAGCCTTGCTAAAGTAGAGTCTGATCTTCTCAGAACAAAGGCAGGACAGTGGAAAAGGCCCCACAACAAAAGAGTTACGTTTGTCTGTCTGCCTCCCACTAAGGCTGACTGATGGCTGCTTCTCTGACTCCAGAACCTTGCCCCACCTTGTCCTGTGCCCAGTGGCAGCTCTTGACTGCTGATTGCATCCTCTTGGGAGCAACTTCTTTACTGTTTGCTGATCTCTGGATTTGCAAGTATTGCAACCAGCAAAGAAAAGCCTGGAGCTTTTCACTGAGCAGAATATAGGATGCTCAAATAGAGCAGCTTGTCAGTGCCTGCCAAGATATTGTTGTCTGCAAAGTCACTGTACAGACTGACAAGTTTTGGTCTTCCAATAGTCTCACTTAATTAGACCAATGCTGGCTAGGCAGGAAGCATTCTCCTCTGTAGAAGTCAAACAGATTAGCTTACTTTTCAAGGGTACATTTAAACTGCAGAGAACATGATGCAGAGTTCCCCAAGCTAGCACTGAGCTCATCTGGCGAGTCCACACAGCACAGCAAAGCACTGTGCAGATATGCCAAGTGGGACTGCAAGGCGGAATAATCATGTTCAGCTGGCACAGCACTCAGGGCTACATTGTGTCTGGTTCAGTGCTGGCCTGCATGGAGCCTTTGCTCTGTGTTTCCCAGCTCTTCAAGCTGTGGGAATAAATTGCACTGCACCAGCACAGACACCTTTGTGCACACCCTAAATTGCTGATCAGAGTCTTAGATTTACATGGCAACTCCACTCCATCCTCTCGCTTATAATCACTAAGAAGTCATCATGCAGTATGATCTATTTGACCTCCATTTGGTTACACTCCTCATGTGAGACTCTTAAAATCCCATAACCTCTACTTTTGTGCATTGATTTTTCTAAGCCTAATCTTGAGAAAGCCTTATAAGACTAGTCCTACAATGTCTGCATTTATCCTTCCTTCCTTCCTTCCTTCCTTCCTTCCTTCCTTCCTTCCTTCCTTCCTTCCTTCCTTCCTTCCTTCCTATCCCAAAACCTCTTTAATACACAGTTAACAAAAAAGAAATATTTTAGTCAGATAAAATTAAAATCTGGTACTAGACATGAATGAGTAACAGCTTTGGCATCAACCTAGATTAGTAACCCTAAATTCAAGAAACTATTCCTTCTAGCAGGTCCTAGCACAGCAAGGAACAGGAAACATGAGAAAATTTGCCATCTTGCAAAGTTTTTGTAGCACTGACTGTGTTCTTGAAAAGCAGCCAGCTATCCATCCTATGCACTTGTAAATGTTCTGCAGCTACTCTCTTAATAACTCAAGGATGATGGATGAGTGTAAGGTTGGGCAGCTTTGTTTGATAGCCTAGGGGAGAGAGAGGGAGGGAAAGAAACAAGTATCAGCAAATAGATTGTGCAACAGACAAATAAAAAGAATTACACAATACACTATATTTTAAATAAGCCTTCTGGAATGTTGTCATTTTCAGCAATTGATATTGCTTGGAATAAATTATCAGCTAATGCTACCAATAATTTCATTTCAAGAGAGACAAATGGGTCCAAAGCACTGCCCCCAATAGTGCTTAAAAGAGTGTCAACAATGCAGAGCACTTATTTGCAACATGTTACATCTCCTAAAAAGAGATACTTCTTTCATTTCAGCCTTTTATCCCCTTTGGAGCTTCAGCAGCAATTTAGGAAAATGGGCTCAAATGTGGTATGGAGGGGAGTCTTGAGGTCTTCCCACACCTCAGAAGCAGTCTAGAGTCACTTTTGTTAAAGTGATTTTTTCAAACCTCTAGGAGACACAGAGCAAAAAGTTTTGTGCCCCAAATTTTCACAACAGGTAAGTGAGAAACACAGCCACTACTGCCAGTAGGCTTAAATTTGATAAAAATGGGGACTGCCTCTCTGCTGGTAAATGCTGACATTGCTAGCATGGTGAAAGTTCATTTAAATCTGTTATGAATCCTTCTAGTAAATATTTACAAATTATTTTCTGCTTGAAGAAGAAGACTTAAAAGTTCTTTCTTTTCCTTCAACTTTTGCAACTTCTGATCTGTCCTTCTTTCCACTCCTTCTCCTTGAACTGAAACATCTTTCTCATTTTATGATCACCAGAGCACAACATGCAAATAATGAAAACAACTCTAGTATTAACTGAAGTTATAGAAGCATGCATTTTGGAGTTAATAATTTGTGGAAGAAGTATGGGAATTGTAATTATTTCAGATCTAGTACATATATGCAAACCAGCAGAAGTTTGCACAAAGAATACAGTCATGCATGGTAAAGCACAGACCACTAGTTTTGTCAAGCAAACCTCCAGTGGGAAGGTGAGCACCTACAAGTGGCTTTTGAATTTTGGGCTGGACTCAGGGTTTCACATAATTAATACACTTTTTTCAAAACCACCAAACATTGTATTCATGTCTTGGTGAAGAAGCAGCACAATAGCACATGCAAAGGGTACTAGAACACACACTTAATAAAATCAGCATCAAAATGCCTCTTGTCCTCAGCTGTGACTTCAGCAGTCTTTGTGTATATGAGAACAGATGTCTGAAGTTGACTTGCAATGGAAGAGAAGATTCTGATAAATGGAGGAAAACATTATTTGAAGGACTTGCAGCCACTAAACAGCTAATGGTAATAGTAGAAGCACACTATTGGCTAAGTCAGCCTTTAATCTGGTAGCAGCTCTGAACTCCTGACTGACATTATTCACACAGAGCAGCTTCTGCAGGAAATGTTTGCCAGACTCTCTCCCTACAAGAAAACTCCACCTGACACAGGTGACTATGAATGAATCTGACTTGTCCCCACTCTCTGCCTAGGTCATCCATGGCATTTCAAGCATCATCGAGGCTCTTTACCTTTGAAACCCTTCATGGCCACGACAAAAGATTACAGTGAGTTACAAAGTGAAGACTACAATCAGCTTCAGTGCTCTCAGACACAGTCCCCTGAGGTACAGCAATCACTGTGGTAAGGAAAAGCTATTTAGGGCAGAAGTAGAACTGTTTTTTAGAGCTCTGAATCTGAAGAATGAACTTCCAATAAGCTGAAGACCACCACAAGCCACAGAACTTCCCGTTCCAACCGTATTTGACCTTGTCTTTCTAACAATAATAAAACGTGCTGGTATCCCACCAAGAGAGACTGCTACAGAAGACTCACCACCGCTGCAAAGCATGCTGCAAAGCACACTGATCTTCAGTGGAAGATCAGGCTATATGTGTGAACAGCAAATAGCCTGGAGGGGCCAATAAGAATATACAAATAACCTTTAAATCTACAAACTTTGAAAGAGAAAAGTAAAGTGCTGTCCCGCCTAGAGAATTCCAGCTAGTGTGCTATTTCTGCTGCTCACCATCTTCAGCTACCCATGAGGGAAATCAGTGTTGGCTGAGGAAGGACTGAAAAAGTTATCGCCACATTTGTCCTACTTGAAGCACAGTTTTTATAACACTGACAGTAAAACGATTTACATTATAGTGCATTGGTCACACCTAAATGACAACTATTTTTACTCTTATTTTTTCCATCTATGCAGCTCAGGAGTAGAGGGCAAGACTCACATCTACTTTTTGGGATATGGAAGCTGAAAGCATTAGACAAAATGTTGTCAGACATCTTAAGCAAGTGCCTTAATACATATCCATATGCCTTCTGCTAAAGACCCAATTAAAGGCTCTGTGAATTTGAGTCTAGAAGGCAGGGAATCCTTAGTCCAATAGCATATTTAATTTATTCCTCATTACCATAATATTGAGTATTATAGCACCAAGTAATCCAGTAGTTACTGTTTTCCTTTTCAAATGTGGAGTTCATTGATGCAGTTGACAGCAAAACAACCCTGAGATTTCTCAAAAGCAAAATAACTTACATTTATGTCTTTATTTGTAAATGCATTTCTGAAAGACATCATGTGAGTTGTATTTGTAAGATCCTTAAAGAGCTTTTGCTACCTCAGCATTAAATACAGAGAATCCTACTTCAGCATTAATAATGTCATCTCTTTCCTTCTAAGGAAGCCTGTTTGACTTGACAAAACATGTATTGTCAAATGCATGGCAGACACAGATGACTTGGGAGATAACATAGTACAAGCAGTCATAAGGCCTGAAACTCAGAGAACTACCAGAAATTCCCATACAACTTTTACTCTTATACTTCTTGTGAATTTGTTCTTTCAATATATGAATATTTATAGAAATGCCAAAATCATGAGAATAACCTTACTTTGGCAAATTTTCTTTTTTTTAGCTTGTATATCATTATCTTTCTACTCAGTTTTCTTTGACAACTGTAGCTAGTCTGAGATAGTTGTTTTGTATGACTATGTAGTGACTTTTGCTGATCTTCTTGGAGACTTCTAACATATTCAAAAATAAATAATAATAATTAATATCTACCTGTCAGATATGGCTTCTTCAGTGAAGAACTAAAATCAAAATTATAGCTTTTGAGGGAGCTCGCCAAAACTAAAATAATGCTAGAATTACACTCATCTGTAACCAGGTGAACTTATAGCACTTGTTGTAAAACCACAAATGACATAATGTTCCCTGGGTAATTCTGTGATGGCCAACTTTTTATATGCAAAGATTGTGAAGAGCCTTGCAAACAATTAGGATAAATTCATAGCTCCCAGGAACACTGACTATACTCCATGGGGCAGGTCTGGCAAACCCCTCCATGTCGGTCCTGAAGGGACATCTGGCTGCGCCTGAGGGTCGCACCACCCCCCTCAGTGCCTGGAGTACTGGAGGAAACCCACAAAAGGGTCAGCAAGGGAGATGCAGCAGGTCACTGTGGAGCACAGCCGGTCTGTAGTGAGCTACAATGGCTACACAGTAGTTAGTGCCACAGGAGCAGCATGAACCAAATCAGCAGTTCACAGGACAATGCTGTGATTTGGGTTTAGGAGGAAAGTGCTGATGATAGAGACATAACAGAGCCATCCATCAGAGTCCAAATAAAGAACTACATGGGGCTTTTCTTCAGGGTTTGCGGATCTTTTCAATATATCAGTAAGCATACAGCAAGGATGGATTGTTTGGAAATGGTTTAATTTCTTTAAAGGGATGGAGATCCCAGAAGTTTTTATTCCTTCAGCTGCTGCTGATAGACAATCCTGGCTGCTCAGTACCTTTCAAAATCAGATCACAGACATGAGATAGATTAGGGCCTAATTTTCAGTTATCTTTTTTTAAAAGGATCTGGGTTACAGTCTTGAGAAGTAAAATACTTGTAAGAAGTTTGTATCATCTTTCTGCTCTGTATAATAAAGCGGCATGTGGTATTTTCTGTAGGTGCACACATTCACTTTATAGCCAATCTGAAACATGTTCAGATCATATAATACTCAGCAATGTTGCTGTCCTCTCTGAATGAGTTTAGGCAATTATGCCCAAGTCCATGGAGGTATTTACGTGCCTGATGACCAATGCAATCAGTAGGAGCTGGGTGTTTAATTATCTTCACATACCCAGGACAGAATGGTGGAAAAGAGTCTGTTGATACCACTTTCTACGGCTGTCAAGGACAATGCCAAAACTAGTGACTGCTGTGAACAGCAAGGCAGAGATCCTGTTCAGTAGTGCTGCAAGTCATAGTGTGGATACAGCTAGGACATAAGGGCACCCCTCACCTGCAGGGATCCCCTCCTAGAAGGCAACACAGCCACGGATCTCAGTCTCCACAGCACATTCACAAAAGCAAACCTGCACTAGCAGGTACTCAGAGGAGCTCCACCACACCCAAACACGCCAGGGCAGCTGCACACACCGCCCAGGTGTATCACAGAGCCCATTCTTCTCCATTTCCATGTGGGAGCAGGCCCTGCTTCTGCTTGAAGCTGCCCATGTTCTTGTATGGGCCTGTACTTCACCAATGTTCAGATACAAACCTGTGCATGAATTATTCAAACGTATCTGTAAAATTAGTTTTGAAAACTGTAAAATACTGATCTGACAACAGGCTGGTCATATCTCCCATGGTTTCATTACCTTAAATGAACCTGAAGACTCAGGAAATGTTTTGCTTTAGTTTCTCATTGAACCAATGAAAAAGAAATGTATTCTTCTTGATGCTTCACCTGTGAGTGATCAGGTCTGCAGGCAGCACCTCTGCCATCTCCCTGAGCTACAGAAGGGCAGACAATGGCCAAGGGGGGCAACACTTGGGCACTGCCCCTCATACAGTCAACAGAGCTGCCCTCTGGCATTGGTACTTGGATCAGCCTGGGTGCATTTCTCATTTGAGTCCCAGTTCTGCCATTGCCAAGTTAACAAGGGTTTGTGATGGGGCATGTTCAGACTTCCAACACATTAGGAATAATGCTAATGATATTATATGTTTTGTCTGCATTACAGTCTGGTGCTTAGAAAATAAACATCTTGGCTTTGTCTCAATGTTTATCTTCAATAAATACCTCAGCTTTGTCTCAACAATTATCTCTCCACAGCAGACCATTATCCAGTAGCAACATATAATTCATTTAACAGTACTGTTTAAAATATATCCTCTTTGTGCTGCAGAGAAAGGAATTGTATGTGGGAAATGTCAGGGGCCTCATGTATTCTTGGAATTAAAACAGAAATTAAGTCATTTGAGCTATTTTTTATCCTCTCAGCTTTTGTTTTTCCATTTCTTGTTTTGCACTATACAAGCTCTCTCTGGCTTGAGGAGATTGCAATTGGAGAAATCTGGAAGGCTTCCAGGGAAAGCATATTTTAGGGCAGTCCTATGCCAGGGGCTATTGCAGGTGATAGTAACTGATAAAGGTCCAACATATCACCTGAATCTGCTTCAAACTGATGACAGGGCTTTAGGAACAGGTGGGCGTTGGGCTTCTTCACATCTTCTAAGGAAAAGGTGTGAGAAGTTCCTGGTGATAATTGTTAAATATTAACATCGTGTTGACATGTCAATCTGATTGCATGAAAATCAGCAAGACACCTAGAAGTTAGCAGGGTATTTAAAGGAAAAAATTCTCAGTAGTTTTGGGGGTGTAGGAGCATTGTTGGAGGCAGCCCTGCCATAACTATGGTGCTCAGTGCAAGCAGCCCAGGCAGCAGCATCTGGGAGAAAACAGAGCTCTATTACACATCAATCTTTTTATTGTCTCTGTTCTGTACTAAGCCAAATATGCTGTTAGCACTTAGCAAATACGCAGTAGGGTGGAAGATCTATTATCCTGTGCATCACTACAAGTGCAGAAAAACTCTGTTAAGGTTGCAAAAGTAAATGAGATCACAACCTGACTTGTGTTCATGACCGGTTAAACTTTAACAAGGACCTGAAATAGTAGGACCACTCTGAGGTAAAAGGTTGAAGTGATGAAAAGTGGCTGAAGAGGAATGGATGGTGAAACAACTGAACAAGTAGAGCCTTTGTGTGGATGGAAACAATATTTAATGTCTGCAGTCAAAATTGCCATGGCTAGATCTTATAAAGGATACAGGTGTCTGTGGGGGTGAAACAGCCCACACTCACCACCATCTCACACATGCTGACCTCTCAGTACCTATTTCTTACTCAGCTGAGTAGCAGCTTCAGACTAGGAATCCTAGCATAAAGGTTTAAAGCATGAAGGGCTGTCTAGTCAATGCACTCTGAATACACCTCAGCGTTGAATTTCATGCAGAACACCACATGCAGGGTCCTGTGCCTTGCAGGGGAGTCCAATATCTTCTACACTAACCAGCAGCTCACTTTTATCAGCTTTGGGACTTAATTCTGGTGGCACAACCCACACGAGCAGATAACATCCCCTGAAGCAAAAAGCTGTCTCCAAGCTCATCCATCATGAGGCTGCAGCCAGAGCTGGGGAGATGGGGTTGCAGGTTGCTCTCTAGTCTGCATTACAGCAGCATGAGGAGGTTTCACGTGGTAATTCAGAAAGGCTCCCTACAGGAACAGTTCTAGTGGTACTCCCCAACTCTTCCAGGAAAAATCAGATGGCCATGCCATTAGCCTACAAGCCTACTGGTGTAGGTAGTCATGCCTAGCAAATTTGGCACTTGCTCATTCATTAGGAGAGATGAGCTAGAGGTTCTCCTACACAGCTCTGTTATCTTCACTAGGCAGATAAAATTAAAGTAAGTCTAAGATTGTGATTCAGCCTTGTGCTTCAGGGGCACCAGTGGGACAAGGGGGTCTTTGTTTCTATTCCTCTTAAGTATTTTATCTGAAGTCTCTGGATATCTCAATGAGCATGGACACACCCAAATTCACATGAAATGATAAGCAGTCAATAAAGAAAAAATCAGGTCCCTGAGTAGCAGCAATGTGACATGCTTGGCAAACTGTACATAGGCAACAAAAAATTTATATGAACTTCAGTGCAGCCAAAAGTAAAGTCATTCATTAGAGGACAAATCTTTCAGGTCATCCTCACACATTAATGGGGCCCTTAAAAGCAGTGAGTCTGCAGGGAGGCCAGGGCAGATAACCCAACAGAAGGAAATGTTTGCTTCAACAAAAGGAATTCTTGTGTGTATGAACCTGGGAACTCTGGACGCTATGGACAAAGTCTGTAACTGGTCTCAGTTTAAAAGTGTCCTGGCCTCACACATACAAGTCAAGTGGTTTCAGATGAGAGTTCACTGAATGACTAAGGACTGGAAAATGTGTCTTACAGCAAGAGTTTCCAAAAGTTGAAGCTCTTCAGTAGAGCAAAGGGAAAGGCTCGTGTAGGAGTAATTTAGGAGTACCTGTATTTGATGCAAAATTTTGGAGTGGGCTCTCACACACATCTGTCTAGACAATCTGCCCTAGAAATAAGGCATGTGGTTTCAGCAGAGAGGGGAAATTAACTGCTGGAACAATTTAGACAGAGCAGAGGGTAGATTCTTTATCACTGTGGATAATTTAATTAAACTTGGCTGGTTTATGCAAAGAAAATCAATAGTTCAAGCAGGAACAAATGCTGGGAAACCCTTTGATCCATGTTATGCAGAAGGACATGCAAGTTGATTAATTCTGGATATCAGTCAATGAAAAGTGGGTCATGCTGCGCTCTGCTGCCTCTTCACTCTCCATCCCTCTGCACCAGGTCTTTGAGCACTGGCAGCCAAGTGAAGCATCTCCAGCAATGCCTTCTTCCACCCTGAGACACAGAATCCAGGACCAGCAGGAGTGGGAGCAATAGGCAAGAAGATTTCAGTGCAGGAACAGGGCTTGGAAATTCAGGAATTAATACCATGCTTTTCTTGGATTGCATAATTAATTGTTAAGCAAGTGAAGAGTGCAGATGTGTGCTAGCAGGATCTAGAATAAATTAATTAGAAATCAAGAGTCTGAGGGCCAGCTGGAAACTTCCTACTCTCAGGCGTCCAGAGAGAGTTCTTACAGAAGAGGGTATCACTCTCGGTCCATCCAGAAGATCTGGCAACACACATTGTCTGCCTTACTCTCTTACACACACAAGAAAAAAAAAAAGAAACACTGACTTCTTAAAAATACCCCATTATATTAAAATCATTCCCATGATTAGGACAGTGCACAGTTTTCTTCATTTCTGGGGTTTAGAGTCCTGTGGGAGATGCAAACCCTACAAGGCAGGCAGTGATTCCCTCTGACCAACCTTGAGAGTGTCTCATGCCTTTGTGAATGCATCCACCGGGGATGTTGCAGTGACCTCTCTCGGTAAGCTCTGTGTGTGTCTGTGTGTGTGTGCTTCTTCTCAAGCTACTCTTTGCATATCTTCCAGGAGATGAAAAAGAAAAACAAGCTCAAAACCAGTGCAAATTGCCTAGAAGGTAATCAGAATATTACCTATTCCTTACGAATAATAATCTAAAAAAACCTCTGCCCATTTTCATAGCATTAACACAGCACTAGCGTAATGGTTCAGCCAACAAAATTCATCGAAGTGCCAGTTCAGATTAAAAAAAATATTTGATCCCTGAGTACTCAAGTCTCCTGTTTCTTTAAAGAATAGCAGTTCATTAGAGTAATCTTCAGTGCATTAGTCTCCTTTGTCAATGATATTACAAATCCCAGCACAAAATTTAGATACAACCGTACACAAGCTGTGAAAGCTCATACCTGCATTTGCTCACTTCTCTGACCTCTTTGTTGTTATTCTGGACACAAGATGTATTTCAGCCATTTGAATTTACACTCCAGGCTTTATCAGACTATCCTTCTCACCATCCCCACCCTGACCTGGAGGAAATACTGTCTATAGGACATTCTGCAAGTCACCAGTAGTGTTGCAACATGCTGCTCCACCTTTATGTTGCTGGACAGGTAGATAAAGAACCCAACCCATGCTCCCATCTGGATAAAGAGAAGCTTTAGAAAGGACAAGGAAGCACTGGTACATGTTGCCTGCAGCACTGGTGGAGTCTTTAAGAACTGGTTTGACTGGCATCTGTCAGGATGCAGGCTCATTTCGTTCTGCCTTCCAACACTATTTTTCTGAATCTAGGATGAAATTCTGCTTGTGACAAACTGTCAAGAATATCTGCCTGGTTCCTGCGACCTGGAAAACTGAAGAGACACACTTTGGCAACAGGCATTGAGGAAGGGCATTGCAAGTCATTTTAACCACCTTAGAAGAACATCTCACCCTTATCTACTACTGTCCAGATAGCACAGTCATTAGTATTGACCAACATTTGAATCTTCAAACCCCCAAATGAGCAACAGCTTCCAGACTTTTATGACTTGCATTATTTTTAGCCGCTTACACAGTCCTCATGATTGATCTGCCTGCAGTGGCTCTGCTGCAAGCCCCGAGGGAGGAGAGAGGAAGGGGTTCCTGGAGACACACATTTCCATGGGTGATAAGCTCACATCTGCTTTGAACCGTAAAATGGCAGCTCGTTGTGAAATCCTGTCGGAGCAGACCTTTTAAATGCCAAACAAGCACAGCATCAGCAGCACATAAAGAAATATTTGAAAGGCCCTGGCGGGAAGCCAAGACAACGTGGCTAATGTTTCACCTAACCTCACCCCCTCGCTGGCTGGCCGTGCCCCGGCAGCCCTGCCCGTGTGACGTGAGCCTCCGAGCTCCGGCAGGCAGCTGCTCCTTGACTGCCTGCACTGTCTGCCCTGCTGGCAGCGGGACAAGGGAAACAAAGAGGCTAAAACATAAAACAGCAGAGCTCAGGAGCGGCGCGGCCCGGAGCACAGCGCGCCCTCCCTGACGGCAGGGTTGCACCGCGGCCTCCCCCGGGGCTCAGCCGCGGAGCCGCCCGCGCTCCGGCCGGGCCGGGTCGCACCGCGCCCTCCGGGCGGGGCTCCGCGCCGGGCACACACAAAGTGTGGCTCTTTCACGTCAGCCAGGCCTCAGTGGGGAAGCCGTGTGGGAAAAACTTGTCAGGCTCTGCCTTTCCTTTGGAAAAATCCACTTTCGCTCCCCAGCCTCCAGTCGCCTGTCCTTTACATGCACTTAGTAATTTGCCTCCTCTTTCACATCCCTAAATACATTCCCTTTAGCACAGAACAGTTTACTTTTCAAAAATCTGTATTAAAAGTAATTATCCAGAGGCCTGTCCCAGCAGTCCAGCTCTGGAATTCTTGTTTTCTCTGAGTTATTCCTGTGTCCTTACTTTGTAAAATTCGTACCCACCCCAGATACCCACCTGCAGAATGCCTGCTGTAAGTCTATTGCTATCACTGGCTGCCAGCTCAAGTTGAAAGTGGAGCTGACAAGCATGATATGCCAAGAGAAACATTCTGTATGCTGGAATTTGGACTTACTGGACGTGAAGTGTTAATTATTGATTGATCATATTCTCCTCAGTTCAAGTGAGATTTTTAGAATTGTCCTTTTACCTGCCTTAAAGTGTGAATGTGGTTAACACAATAATAGAGGCACAAAGCTTTTCAGAGGATTTAGAGAAAACTCTCTTTGTGTAGCATCAACCCAAGTGACAAAAGTATTTCAGATCCTAAATAGAAAGAAACAAGACATATTTTTTTACTAGGTGCTGACCAAAAGCTTGAGTTTAAGCCAAAAATCACCAGCAATATGGTCTCATGACAAAAGCAGGAACAGAATACAGATCAGAGACTGGTAGGAGACTAAAACCAAATGTGATTCTCCTTGCAAAGGACATATAAACTGACAAGAAGAAAAATATCTAAAAATTAATATACAGTTTGGCCAAAACCAGATACAGAATTAAAATCAGAAATTTAATTTTTGACGGTTTGGATTTGTTTGCTTATTTGCTTACTAGATTTCCTTTTGATCCAGCTGTTTTTCATTTTGGTTAGTTTCATTTTGAGGCAAAAGTGATGAAACCCTACAAGAAGGGAAGTTCTTGTGGTTTTTCAGGGGCATCCAGAAGCAGAGTAATGGAAAACCAACAATAGACAGGAAAGACTGGAAAGTGTGAGACTTTTCCCAAACTCTGCCTAGTTTTGCAGACTGAATGTATATTATGACATACAGACTTTTCTTTAGGTTGTAGAGGCTGCATAACAGACCTTATGTAGGCACAGGGAGATGTTGTGATAAATTCCTAGAGTGCCAAAGGTGGATTGCCTTTGGAGACACAGTGACTCATCCCTCTCCAACCTCCCTCCTTGTGCTCCCTCCAAGGTCTCCAGTCTTTGTGCTCCATTAGCCATAGGACTCTCTTTGTGTTCAACCAGAAGGGCTGGAGACAAGTGTGTGTGCTCTCTTCCCTGCTTGAGCACCCATATCATGTCAGGAACTGCCTGGCTTTAATATAGGTCAGAGGTTGCATTAGCATTGTGTAAGTTTGGGCCAATCTCCCAAACACTGTAGAACTACCATTTTTTGAAATTCCTCTTCTCAATAAAAATCATGAGTGCCAGAGAAAGTGCATTGCTTTAGATAGTGTTTTACTTAAGCTGTTTCTCTTTGTGTTGCCACAGGTACTTCCTGTAGCAAAAATATGCATATATGAGTCTATCAGTCTATGTAGTGAAAATATGTTAAATTTGCTTTACAGGCTAATCAACACAGACTTTTGAACACATCTAAACTCTTCTCATCCAACCACTCTGCACATGCAAAAAGAAAACAGAGTGAACTCTGAGGCTTGAACTGGCTATGCCCATTCAGGATCACTCAGTGCACCAGTCATCAGCATCAGAAAAGGAATAAAAATGATCAGGAACTCACCCCTGTCCCATCTGCAGGCAGGTACAGAACAAGCAGGACACGAGGAAAAGGACACGAGACTGGCTTATACCCTGAGAATAAAATTCCACGATTTTTTCCCATGCAAATTGTGGAAGTATTTTGAGTAATGGATAAAAATTATTTTTCCCCTGCCCCAACACCCAAGTGCAGCTGAACCCTCAGTTTCATTGATCATGCATTTTCCTTCTGCCTGTGATGAAGTAATGCCTGGCAATACTCAGGTATGGCTGTGCTTTGTGATCAGTAATGCATAAGCAGAGAAGCAGGGAAAGCTCTTGCCTTTGTTTCACAGAAAGAGGACTAATTTGCCTGATGTTGTAAATTTCAGACAGAACTCAGCCTATAAAGCAATGACTAAAACTTTAACCATATTTCTTCTATCATTAATATTCATCAAGTGGCTACTGACCAGATCTTGAGCTGGATAAAGTCACCTTACCTTTAAATCTTTTAGGAGATGTTAGCCACTTCCTCTGTCTCTGGGCTTAAGCCTGTAAGTGTCAACTGGATTCATTTCTGGAGTTGTGCAGAGTATTGAATGCCCTCCAGCCTTGCTTGCTTCCCCACCCAGCAGCAGAGGATCTGGAGGTATGTGTGCAACACAGGAAGGATGTGCATGGGCTGTGTGCTGGCTGGGGTGCACACAGGGGCCCGAGGGGTGCCTTGGGGGGCTCAGCACATTCCTAGGGACCTCTCTTGTCCCACCACCTACACAACACTACTAAATACAGTGGGGACATGTTTCTGGGTCACACTGAAACTCCCTGGAACTCTCTTTCCAGCTGTCATATTCAAGAAAGCCTCTTTCTTATATCTCCTTACAAAAACAAAACAATAGCACAGGATAAATCCTACTTTCCTTTATACTCAAATCTGAGATGGCACTGGTAGTTTCAGGAGGGGAGCTTACATTTCTGCATCTTTCCACTTGCAGAAGAAAACTACTTTCTCTGCTTAAGTTGAGGAGAATCACAGATGTGTCTGGAGCTATGGGATTAATCAGTAGCTAATGTGGAATACCATGAGAGGAAAATCTGTGAAGGGGCTAAAAAGTAAAAAAATCAATTGGGAAGAGGGGTAGGAAAGTGGGTGGGCATAAAATATGATATTTTATTTCATTCCATCAATAGTTTGAAAAATAAATATAACTAAATGCAACCTTCAATGACTTCCTTTAAAAAGGCCCCAAATATATAATTTTGAAAGGATTTATTTTAACAATTTAAAAAATATTTCTTAAGGCTGTTCACTGAATTCAGTAAAACATTCTCAATATTTTCAATAAATTCGGGACTGCATTTGGGTCTTACTACATAAATCTGAAAAGAAACCACATTAAGCTGAAAAACGAAATACATTTTGGTGTGGGATTAAAAAGCAGAAGTGTTTTATTTCTGTGGATAACATCAGGTTTTATATTCCTTTATTGTTCTTACATCAAAGGACTAAAAGATTTAATTTTATTATGTTTTAGTAGACCTTTAATGTCCTACTTTACTTTTAGCTTTACAAATTGAACCCAAATCACCTGTGAGTTATTTCAGAATATTTCTTGAAGTTATGATAATGAAATGACTGGGAATTTTTTAATCAATGCAATTGAATATATTTTGCCCTTTAATCAGTCATTTGTTTTCTAGACTACTTGCTCAACTTAAGTATTCAGCAAGCATTTTTAAGAGAAACAGTTGTTTCTTAAAGTTTCAATACCCTGTTCCATCTGCTATGGATGGAAAAACTCAAGAACATGATTTCTGAGACCACCCAAAAAGTCATGGAGAAAAAGAAAAGGATGACTAGACTTGTGAACCTTCTTGTTGTTTTTGTATTGTGAGCTTTATTTGTACAGCTCAGAATCCAGCCATCTGAGGAGTTTACTGTGCTCTCATGAAGAAAATATTTGTCCTACAGAGCAGAATGTTTCCCGCTTCCTAAGCAAAGTTTAAGGCTATATTTCTTCCTCTGCGGATTTAATAGTCTGTCAGAAGTGTAAAGATACAACTTTTTTAAAAAAATTATGTCTTTAGTTGACCCTGAGATTATCTCAGTTGGTTAAAGCAGGGCGCTCATGACACCAAGGTTGTGGGCCTAATCGTAGTGTGAGCCATCCACTTAAGAGTTGGACTTGATGATCCTTGTGGGTCCCTTTCAACTCAGAATATTTTATGATCTTAGTCCATTTTTTAGCTTTCGATAGACATTTGTTTCAACTATCTTTTGTTTCAAGTCAATGTACTAAAAGTTTTTTCTGCACAGGCTACAAAGGAACAGCCGGTTCAAAGATGTATTTAATTACCTTCAGTAGAATTGTCATCTTTCCTATCATCTGGTACCAAGTGACACTGGACATTTTACTCTACTGAAGAATTTCCTGTCTTTATCAAGCCAGACTCAAGGCACGCTTTTCAGCAAAGAACTAAAAAGGGAGGATCCAAGCAAAGGAACCACAATTTATCAGTGTAAAACCTACAATAAATTAAAACAGTTTTCTCTGAGTCATTTTAGCTATCAGAGGAGCTTCCACACCATTTTGTTGTTCTAAGATACGTTCGTAATTAATCATTGCATGCACATGCACATGCCTCTGACTTGATCAAATGAACAGTTCTTGACAGATAAATCCTCATGCACTCTTTGCTCCCCAAACTTACAAGCCTTTCACAGGATATTTCAAGAGGAGGAAGGAGTGCAGGACACCAGAATAACAGTGCTTATGACAGTCGGGGGGGCTACATGACTCTGTTTTTCAAAAGGGGATATTTCTCATTATTCTATCCACTGCTTCGCACTACAGTTGTGACAGAAAAGGAGAAAGCCCAGGCAAAGAGAAGGAAACAAGACAGAGGTGACTGCAATTACAGGTAGTCAAAAAACCCAGGTGATAGCTGCATTCCATTCTTCTCCAGGGAAAGGAGGCAGCATGAAGAGTGACCCTGCACTTTTGGAGACTTTGACCTTTCTGTAACTTTACAGGGGTTAGAGAAAATCTGGATGAGCAGAAGCCCTTCCAGCCTCAGTCCCAGTCAGCTGTCACATTGTTTGGCCAGTGGAGATTTCATTTAGAAGATGAAGATATACACTGAAAATAGATGAATAGGACAAGAGCTGTATGTTACACCAATTTTGGATTATATTATTTTGCAGTGAATCCACAGGAAATTCTTTGAGGCCTTGTACCACAAAGTAAACAGCTCTGCTCTTTAGTTGGGAAGTGCCTCTTCACCGGTGCAGAATCAAACACTGGATGTCTGGGCAGTCACCTCCTCCAAAAAAACTCCTTTTCCTGCAATGTGCAGACTGAAATTGAGCCCTATGTGTACCTGCAGTTCTCCCTTACATCTGCAGTTGCACTGCAAAATGCATTCAGATCCACAGCTGCTTCTCATAAGGATAAGCTTCTTCTCAAGGGCCATGAACTCTATGTGTGTTGAAATGCTTCTGTGGTCTGATCTGGATTGTTTAGCATATGAAAGATCAGCTGTAGTACAACCCAGTGGTATTACTGGTATGGTGAGCTGCTACACCTTTGCTATCGATTTTGTCTTATTCTTTATCTGGAGATACAAAATTAATCTGTTATGCACTGTATGTGCCCTGATGACTGCAGTGCTGGCTGGTATCTTGAGTGGGGACCTGGAGGCCAGGGAGAACAGGTACATGAGAAACATCCTGGACAATACAGATGTGAGAAGTGTAGCCAGTAGTTCCAGAATAAGAATAAAATCATGTTTAATTATGTTTCTACACATAGCAGTGTGCAGGGACAGTGTGCTCCCTTTTTGTGACATACGTATCACCTGCAGGAATGAGCTACAAGGGAGGGGGAGCGCGGGCTGGGCAGGAGACAGGAGCATTGCCAGAATTGCAGTTCTGGTCCCTGTCACGTGGGATGCCTCCACCTGGTCTCAGTGCAAGAGTTCATCTCTCTCCTTCCACCATCATTGGTACCCTTAAAGCAACTAGGTCAAAAGAGGCACCTCCCCAAACTTCTGGAATTTAATCAAGACTGAGCATCAGCTTGAACATTAAATTTCTAAAGCTCATCAGGAGCCCATCAGTTCACACAACTTTTAACATAGACATCCCTTGGTAGATTGAATCAAGCAAAGATACAATTTTCTCTCATTTGTGACTTCTAAAAAATCATGTAAGTTTGAAAAAGCTACTTTAAGTTCTGGCAAATTAATTAACACAACCACGGAAAGTCAGTTGGGAGGCTTTGTTATGACAAAACGATTTCGGCTAATGAAAATATTTCATCTAGATTCCAACTCCATGGAACATGTTTTAGATACCATTAAAGGAAATCCTGAAGTAAAATAATGGTGAATCAAAGGTACTGAAAAGAAATCAAAGCGACAATTTAGTTTTTAACAAAGTACTTTATTAAACATTTCTATATTACACAAACATCTTGCAGAATTTCCAACTGATTCACGGTTGCCACAGCAGCTCTCTCCATTTAAATGGAGCTTTTTTGATCATTTTCATTCATTCAGTCACTGAGAGTTGAAACTACACGGAATGAACCAGGAAAGTCTGAGAACGTAATTATTGAAAGATTGAAAAAATAGTTTTGGATGACCTTGTGTTTTCTTTTTTTTTCCTTCTACTTTGCTCCGCAGGAAAAGGCTTTTGTGAGAGCAACTCTCAGCTGTTCTGGTTCAGGGGAGTTTGCTGATTATTTTTGGTTTCAGTTTGCTGCACATTAGGACTCCTGTCTTATTATTCTATTCTGAAATGAACTGAACAAATCAAAGTGATTCTCATAACACTGAATTTGGGACTGAAATTATGTGACTTGTAATAATGTCAACCTTTTCTTAAACTGAAGCTGTCTTTCACAACCTCAATGGAAACAGGCAGTATCTCAAAAGGATGAATCAATGAATCTCTATGGGGATGATTCTGAATTCACAGATAACAATGGAAATCAGAGGCAGGAGAAACATTGGAGACATTAAAATGACTGTAAGTAAAAGCAAGTCTAATTTTTACATTTTCAGATAAACAAATATACACATTAAGAATTGTCGTTAGTTAGGAGTATTATACTGGCAGTAGTCATCTTACTTTAAATGTAGCAAGACTGACTACAGAAGAAGGTCAGGAGCTGGAATTTTAGAGTTATTTTTGTATTTTATGCACAATTCCTTTCAAGCAGTTGCTGTTTGGTATCTATTTGTTTTGTTAAAAGCAAACAGAGAAAAATAATCAAATATCTATTAATGATTCAGAAGTTGAATAAAAATAAAATCCAAATTTGCTAAAACTAAACAGGAGGGGAAAAGGGATATGTGCACACAGCATCAAGATGGAAAGAGCCATTCTAAAATATTACATTGCCCTCATAAAGAATCTCTGAACAGGCACACTTTACTCTTCATCTGGAGGGAAAAAAATCTGAACAGAGAAATTACAACTAAAAGTGTACCACTTAAAATATAGCAGGTGCATGCTTTTGCACAAAGTGTGCAAAAATATTCTATCTGCTGGGCTTGATGCCATTATTTGTCTTCTAAGAATCAGTCCTTTCACTAAATCAGGATGACAGTGGGTTTTGTACACCTTCATCAAATAAATTGAACAGAAATCATCACACTGGAAGAAGGTCAACAGCATTTGAGTTAAGGGGCATGTTAACAAAAAGTAGAAGAAATCATCCCCACAACACCATTCCAATTTTTTATCTTTTCCAGCAGTGTTTCCCCAGATCAATATTATTAGCACATATTAGTGAAGTTATTTTTAAACAGTTTTATATTGTATTATCTTTTTTCAGAAATTGCTTAATATGACCTTGGCTTAGCTTGATTTGGTTTTTTTCAGTTTCTGTGGGATTTTTGGGGGGGTTTTTTGTTTGTTTGCTTTGGTTGGGGTGTTTTGTTGGTTTTTTTGCTTTTTGCTTTGGTTTTGATTGGTTGGTTGGTTTTTTGAAAGTGAGCATTTTGTGGTGAAAAGAATAAATAGGATCTTGATTTTCTGTTGTCCCACTCCGTTTGATTCCCTACTGTACTCTGTGTAACTTGAAATTTATACCACTGAGTAGTTTGCATTTAGAAGTGGTAGGTAGGTTTTGAGCATACAGCCATGAAAAATGAGCCCAGGAGAGTGTGGGTATTATATGCATAAATTGAGAAGATGGTTTGAAAATGTTTTAGAAAATCTGCTATACCAAGAACAATTACTGCTTTCTCACAGTTGCCTCACACTACTGCATCTGAAATGTAGATACAATGAATGTAGAAAAATTACTTAAATCAGTGACCAGGAGCACATGTGGCTCCCACGGTCCTGGGTACAGGTGTAGATGGGTCAGAATGCCACTTGATAACAGTCATTGAGGAAAACTTTTGGCAATGTTCTGTCATGGCATAGTGACTCTGTAAGGTGTCAGAGTTGCTGCTTGTAATATTTTCACAAATATCCCTCACTGCTTTTGTCCTTGCTGTTGCGTACACATAAGTATGTGTCAGCTGGATAGTAAAAGAAAACCTTCAATTTACATACTAAAAACATATTCTGTTATTGGGCTTGGAGAGTTTTTGGGAATGTGATTCTTGCTGAAAATTTCTTTCTCAGTAGAAAGCGCAGCAACTTACCAAGGATCAAACATCTTAGCCCTTAGATAAACAAACATCCTTCTGATAAAGAAGCAGCATTGTGAGGCCCACTTGTTATGTCTCTCTTTCTCTTCTCACATCAAAAATAACAAATGGGAGTACTGGGTCAGAAATAAAGATTTTACAGAAGTACTACTTCAACAAGCTCTAGTTATGACAACGTACATATAGGGAAACGAGAAAGATAATGGTTTCCTTAAACATTATTTGGCTCTTAGAGGGATGGAAAAAGAGATAAAAAACATTTTACCAGCATCAGGGAGGGAGAGGCACGAAGCACACAATTCCAGGTATTCAGTGCTTGTAGGGAGGAATAAATGAGACCCCTTCCTGCCAGCCTGGGAGAGCAGGGATGTGTTTCTGCCAGTACTTATGCTTGGTATAAACATTTGGGAGGTAGAGCTGGGACAGTTTATGTGGACACCAAGGTGACAAGTACAGGATGAAGAAAAATAGCATAACTGGAAGTGAATGAATGCCTGTAATGCAGGGTGGTTTTAAAAGAAGGGCCAGATTATTGGGAGGTAGGAGCATGTTAGCAAAGGAAACCAGGAAAGTATTGGAGATGGTGAGAGAGAAAAGCAGCCCTGGGAAGTATATCTTGGAAGCTGGAATCTGGATTTTATGACTTTTTAGAAAAACAGAGTGAATAGGTGAAATAATGGGAATGGGAGTATGGAAAGAGTCTGTCAATCACATTCCATTTCAAAGCCTGGTTAAATAGGCATTTACTTATACCAAAGAGTGGTAGATGGCTGCAGCCAACATTCAGATAACCCCCAAAGCATTTTCTATCTGTAGAAGTGTACAGTGAAGTCTATTTAATATGGCCTTCATTTCATAATGAGCAGATGAATTTAACAGACTGCAGCCTTTTTCGAAGGACAAAGACAGGGAGCTGTGTAAAGCTGAATATGAAATTCTCAGGAGTCTGCTTCTGGCTGGTACTTAAGGGTCTGTTTTACAGTCAATGGACTTTGGAGGAAATGCTGTACAAAAAAAAAAAAAAAAAAAGAGCAGAAGGTGCTTTTCCCATATAGTCTATTACTTCCTGCAATTCATGAGAACTCTTCCCTTGTGCATAAAGGTCACCTTTCATTTATGTACATATCTGTTTGGTTTGCTGAAAAGGGTATCCTGAAAACATATTAAAAACATGAAAGGAAATGTAAAATTAGGGGTAAAAGGGTGTGTCTCATGGTAGGACATCTATGAATAATGACTATTAAAGAGTTGGCCATTGGAACTGCTCCATAGAGAAATATCCTCATGGCACTACAGATCACAGATTACACACAGGCCAACACTGCTCACTGCTGTTTGAATGGCCAAAGAGAAGAAAAAGAAAGTGAGGATACGAAGAGAGATTTGAAATTTTGCAGAATAATGTAACAGAGAAAAAACCAAAAGGAGAACCAACAGCTGAGAAAACAAGGGAGCCGAGAGACTAATTTAAAATACTGGATGCATTCAGGAGCAAGTGTTACATACAGTATGTTTGTTCATGTCCCTATGTCTTTTCTGTGCATAACTGCTTCCATCTTAGGCAGACCCAAGATCCCAATGACCCCAGCAGGACCCAGCAGATGACTGGGTGGGATGATGGTGGTGCCCCTGTAACCATGTATGAGATGCAAGCAAACAGGGAGCAAGGGTGTGAGATGGGATCAAAATATTCTCACCTCAAACTCAGCACAGGGGATTTGATGGGTCTGCTTGGAATGTACAGCAGAGAGAAGCCTGCACTGGCCAGCAGTGGGTACCCCACCTCTAGCAGCAGCAGCAGCTGCAGAACCACTGCCTGCCCTTGGGGGGCCATGGGCTTTTGACTGGAAATGAATGATGGTGTTTTCACTTTGATGATGCCTCTTTAGAAAATTCCCCCCCCCCATCCTTGCTCTGTGAGGGAAGCACATGATTGAAAGCAGTGGTTAACAGAATTCATAAGCCCTTCCACAGACAGGAGCAAAGAATTTTATTTGCAACCACTCCTTGCAATGGCTTAAAACGAAACCTTCATCAACTCATTCCCATGACTTGTGAACAAAATTGTGTTTTAAGTTGATTGGCACTGAGATGCTGCCACTGGAGCTAGAGAGCCCTGGTCCTGGCTGTCTTCTCATGCACAGTGCACCCATAGGTTTGAGGGTTTTCTCCTTACCTTAAGGTGTACACAAAACTAAAGTGTTCAAGTCCTCTCCAGCTTGCAATCAGAAGACCTTGAACACTCAGAAATATTTTACACAGTAATTAACATCTTGGTGACCATCAGGAACTGGAGCAGGGCTGGGGTGATGCCAGTGAGGGACCTGGCAGAGCAGGAAGAGCTGTGAAGGAGAGTAGATACTGCAGTTGGTCAGAACCATGCAGAGCAGGACTCCTGGGGATGGAGGGAGGGACAAAGCATGAGTGGGTGGTGGGTGAGCAGCTCTCCCAGCACCTGCAACAGCAAAGCCACTCAGGAGGCTGTGGCAGTGTGGATGTGCAAAGGTGAGACTGCCCAAGTAAAGCAAGTTAGGAAAATAGTCTAAACCAGCAAGACCTTTAAAATCAAAATTAATATCAAGGCTATATATTTTAGAAAGTCCTGTGAGCATGAGATTTGTTCAGTTGCAGGGGTAGGGAGTGAACGTGGGAAAGAGTTCAGCTATTCCTATAGCCAAAGGTGCTAAGACCAGGCAGCTGAAAGGGATCTGCACAGCAGAAGGATATAGGGGTGTGTCAGCAACGGGAGCAGGAGGACAATGCAGAGCTCCAACTCCCTTCCGCCCCTGCCCCCTCTGCCAGACATCCGGATTCCAGGCGCAAAAGGGCAAAGCCTTTTTTTTTTCCCCTTGAATAGCTTTTTGGGACTCCGGGAGGCTGCCCTGGGGCCTGCCAATGCCCTGCTGCCACCCAGACAAGCTGCTAGCTCTAGGTTCAATTAATTATGCACTCGGTGGTAACTGTAGCAGAACTGGAACCAGACGTGGTAGTAGAATATCCTGAGCCTGTTTCCATTTCCCCCGCCTCATATTTCCCTAGAACAGCTGATTTGTCTCTTGCAGGTAAAGAGCCATGGCTCTGCTGTCAGGGGGATGTATTTCTGGTGTAATGATGCATGACAAACATGTAATGATGCATGACGTCTGTCCTAGCTGCATTTTTGACTCCTCTTGCTTTTTCTTAATGCATTTTCAAGTAAAGGTCTGTTTAAGAAAAACCAAAAACTAACCCCTCCCCCCCAAAACAACAACAAAAAAACCACCCCCCCACAAAAAAAAAACCCAAAACCCACGAAAAAAACCCCAACCAAACCAAAACCAACCCACCAACCAAAAAAAACCCAAAAAAAACCCCCAACTTCTCCCCTGCCTCCCCCCTCCATGGAATTTAAACAAACAAAATATCCCTGTCACTCAGGGTTTCCTGTTCAGAATCTTCCCCAAACAAGCAAACATGCAGCATTTCTCTATGTCATATGCATATGCTTGAATTTCTACCTTCCTGGAGACAGGACAGGAAGGCAAAATCTTTGCCTGGAAACCATAGTGGTATTATATTATTTAATATTATATTATAATAGTAATTATTACTACTCAAACTCTTGTGGAGAACATCAGATCCTGACCTAGTAGCAAGGGAATAAAACCATGAAACAGTACCATGCAATTTTTTTTCTTTACTTGATGAAACATTTGGATAATAAGAACTATGTATGCCTTTCTATTTGCTGCATTTTAAATAACCATTCAGCACTGCTTTTATTTTTTCAGTTTATTTGAGTAAGTTTTATGAGTTGATGTTGTGACGTGAATTTTTTATTGCTGTGTCACAACAATATGTCATTGTCTTCTGAGTGGAGAATTCCATAAGGAAAACATCTTTTGAAAGTGAGTTGTGGCTGGCTAGTTGACAGGTACTTGGTAGACAGGTACTTAGACTGCCACAGTCCAGGGTTTCTCCTGGGCTTTCTGTGAAGTCATCACACCCAGTCCATGATCAGTCCACCTTCTTGGGGGCAGAGCCTTGGCTGGAGGAAGCTGCAGCATCCTCAGGAGGCAAGTGTATGCCTGTGGACACCTTGGCAAAGGGGGCACCTTGCAGAGATGCCAAGGAGCCCATTTAGTCCCCTGCTGTGAGGAAAAAAAACAATTTTCACACAGTTTTCCAACATGGTAAAAAAAAAAAAAAAAAAAAAAAAAAAAGGTCACATTTTTGATTAACCATGACTTCACAGTTAATAGCAACAGAGAACTCTAGGATAACTGGAGGAGGTATAGGAGGAAAGCTAGAGAACAGTAAATTTTAAAACCTTTTTGAAAACTCCCATGAGCTGGGACTAGATGGCAAGTCCCAAATTCCTCTTAAGTTATTAAGTGTTGGGTGCAAGGGGAGTTAAGAAGCTTGTCTCTCCTGCTGGAAGGAAGGATTTGCTTAAGAGAAATCTATTATTTTTCATTCCCATTTGTACTGGGCTGTGGCCTGAATCCAAGTCAGGGACCAGTTCTCAGAAGGGAATTAGAAGGCAGAGCCAATAACTAAGTGCCACATGAATTCTGCCAGCTCTGTAAGCAGAAATTTCACCCAGCTACAGCTGGATGAAAGCTGCCAGCACACCAGGAGGACCTTGCAGCTCCAAGTGGAGATACCAGGCCCATGGGAACCAAATACAATAAAACAAGGTGTGTTATTAAACAAGTCTTAAAATTAGACTGAGCTCAATCAGACACTGGGGACCAGAGCTGCAGTGAGAGGACAGTGGTCAAGACAGCTCTGTGCACTCTGAAAGGACTTCTGTTTGACCACAGCATTTTCACAGAATGCTTGAAGACCAGTAAGACCAACACATCCAGTAGAGGTAAAGAGAAAAAGAAGTCTCCCCAGCTCAGAATCAGGACAGTCCCTGCCATAGTCCATTTATGTTTTTGTTATTGTTGTTGTTGTTTGTAAGCCTCTATCAGACAGAACTCTAAGGTCCCTAATTCTGATTTGAGGTTCTTAATTCAGGAGTATTTGCTGAAAATTCTGATAATTTTGACTTGTGGTGCACCAAAAAAAAAAAAAAATTATTTTGTTTTCTCCAACAGAAAATTAACTTCAGATAATAGTCCTATGATTAGGGTGAGTTGGTATTTTTTGTTCTGGTGCTTGGGGTTTTTTTCTCCTAAAACCTAGTTGCCTCTGATGGAAGATTCTGTTCCTCCAGAATTTTTTCTCACTAATATCCAAAATATCCCACATTCTGTAACCATGAACACAACAGCAAAGCTGAGCACTGCAATTTCCAGTTGGTCCTATTTACTCACACACACGAGGGAAGCCTGGAAAAAGAGAGATCTCAAGTTTGGCTGCTCCCCTAAAGCACTTCAATTTGCATTTCCTATCTTCACACGTGGTCAATTCCAAATGGTCAAAGGGGTCACACAAAGGAAACTGAGTACTAAAATAAGCTTCCCGTCTAACATAGCTCTGCACCTTGTGAAAACACATTCCACAGACAGACTAGTCACAGCAGAGGGAACAGTGTCTTGTTAAATGCTTTAAAAGCACATCAAATCCCAAAGTTCACAGTGGGAAAACTGTGCCTAAACCTTTAACATTAGTCCATGTACTGGCATAATTCATTGCTGATTTTTGTCTGCAAAATTTTTCAGAAAATCTCATGGGTTTGAACATCTGTAAATTACTTTTAAATACAAGATGTGCCTGGGTTGATCCTAGCTGAGAGGTTCCTCAGCAGTGGCCTCGACACACAGAGCCAAGAGCTGCTGGGAGAGGGCAGCAAGCGGGCAGGTAACCTCGAAGTACAGTTCACACCAGGGAATGTCAAAGAAAGATGGGAGCTTCTCCTCAGGGAGATGGACTTTAACTCCCTTTCATGTGCAGCTGCTGGTGAGCAAAGAAATAAATAATGCACCCAGTGGAAGATACTCATCTTCTGAGCTACCCTAGTCAGCTGTGGCCACACGTGCTTAGTGTCCTGGGAACTGCTGAGACCTGTGGAGCCCTGCAGACTGCAGGAAAGAGCAGAGATGAGCTAAAGGGCAGGTCCCCAAGGGCAAATCTACACACCCCTGTAGTCCAGCCCCTGTACTCTGTCACCATTAGCACCTCTGCCAATGTTCTCCATCTGCATCCTTATCTCCACTCAACTTTCTTACTGAAATTCCCTTTCTAAATCCAAAAAATCTGTGTCCCTTGGTACCCATATGAATACCCATCTTCAGAGGCATGGAAATGTTCTGCTCCCACTATCACATTGCAGCAAACCCCCTCTCTCTTCAGTCCAGGATCCCATTCAAAATGGACTTCTTGAGGCCATCTCTGAGTCCAAGATAAGAGAAAAAGACACATATTTTTTTCTTCCTCTAAACAACAAACACAAGAAAAAAACTGTATCTGCTTGCCACAGGGCTATTCAGTGTTGTAACTGTCAAGCTTACATTTAGTCTTATTTTCAATTGTAACTTGATATTCTGCCTAGTTCTCATATTTAGAAACCATTAGCAACCATTGGAGAAAAAACCTATAAGCTTTACAGCTCTGGCATAGATGGCTAACATTTGGGGAGCAAAAGACCTGCTGTAGTTACCTAAATAAATTTCCTTTTTCTTCTCTTCTCTCTTGATTTCTTTCTCCACATTCTCTCTCTTTATTTCCTTCTGGATCTTCCTCTTAATTCCCCTTCTCATCTTTTTAATTTTGGTTCTGAATTAATTTTTTTGAAGCTAAAAAAATCAAGGACTTGCAAGTATTTTCCTTTATAAAAGTCACACGATTGTTTGCACTGCACTACAGCTGTAAAATGAGACAAGTTGTATTCATCTGACACCAGCAGCAGAATGTAAGTGATAAGAACATGCACAACTGGAGCCTGGGCACCGTCCAGGTGGGCTGTGCACACCCATGCTTGGCCACCAGCTGCCATCTGTTCCACCTAGGATACCTGCACCATTTAATGCAGGATCTTGTAATAACTTTAACTCCCCTAAAACACCAGGCTATAGAGCCTAATCCACCATTTATTTCTATTTTATCTATATTTCTAAACAGTCTTTTCTTGTTCCAGACCAGTTCAGTGACATCATCTGCACGCTCTTAAGGTTGTCATTTCAGCTACTCTGTTTTCTATGCTGAATTTCCACTTAAAACTCTGCTCCTGACCTTCAAGACTTCCATAAAATTCCACAAGAAACTGGTCAGTGACCCAAGCTCTCATGAAATTACTTTCTTAAATCTATTTAGCAGGAAGGGATGCCTGTAAATTCTCCAGAGATTCAAAGACAGGAAGAACCTCATTTTTACAAAAGTAAGGCCTACTGGATAGAGCAAGGAATCTCTTCTTCAGTCCCATTCCTGAGTAATGGGGTGAATATTAACAGCAGAGGCTTCAGGGACATTTTATGTTTGAATGCTGGTGGAAGAGTAACTCCTCTCTCTTTTTGAAGTAATGAATATTTAATTCAAAATGTAACTGCTCATACTGGGGAGACTTAAAAGCTTGGTACATCAAATATTCACCTGGGACACATATATCATGGAGTTTAGTTCCTTCCTTAAATAAGGAAAAATATTTTAATGTGGTAAAGCCAGAAATTCAGTCTGGCCCTTTACTGTCTCAAAAGTGGACTCCAAACACTAGCATAGCATTTTCAAAGCTTTATGACCTCTGAAAAATGAGCAAAACAAAAATTCACAGACCATTCTATATTCAATTAGTCTTTGGTGGTTAGAAGATGAGAGGAAATGCAGAAAAATAATATAAAGTTATATAAAACAATTGGTTTACAAACTCAGAATTTTACAGCTACAAACATTTTATTTAAAATGCTGGCAAATCCTGCCAACTCCAAGCTACACCTGCAGTCAGGCATTAGCAACAGCTGGAGCCAGTAAGCATTTCACAGGCCATTTTCAGATGTGCCTCACCTGCATAGAGCATGAAAGTAAGGACAGCAGACTGCTGTCCTTGTGCATTTCTCCAAAAGGATTTGAAAGGTGCAAGTCTCATTCTGCATCAGACCAAAACCAAATGTCAAAAGAAAAAAAAAGAAAAAAAAAAAAAAAAAGAAACAAAAACACAAACAAAAACCAACCCAACACAACCAAACAAAACAAGAACTAAGGTTCTCTGCTGTACAACTGAAATACCCTCTCCTGTGTAGCTGAATTTCATTCTAGGAGGTCCAAAAAACTGATAAGTGAAAACATAAAATGGACAGAGGAAGCTGTAAAAGAAATCACCAAACAAAGCAGAGCCATATGGGCTCAATTGCTGTTACTCTTTCTATAATTGTGATCACAATAATAAGCAACAATAAAGTACTGGAGCCATTGAATAAGTCAGAAAAATCTGTGAAGTCCAGTTTTACCGACACACCTAATTTCCTTGTAACTCTTCTATACTAATGCCAAGGATGGAAAAAATAAAAACTGTAGTAGTTCTGAATAGAGAGCTGAAGTCTCTTCCCTCCAGCTCCAGAGATAAAAAATGGGATTGGCTGGTCTCTGCCCGGCTCAGCTGTGCAATGTTAATGGTTACATGTGTGCAAATGCCTGTGCTGTCAAAACTGCCACCCCTGCTCTGCCAAACCCACCAAGAGCTCATTTCCTGCAAATAATGACTGCACACAGAGCATAAGCACTTGTGCTTCACCACACACTCTGGGCTGTTTTCTGTGCATTTCGGGTATTCCAGATTTAAAGAGGTTTAGTTGACTGGTCCAGACCAGTAGAACAACTTTTTATTGCCCAGTTTCACATGACAAATAATCAATAACGAATTCTCACTGTGAAAAGTCTGTGATCATTTTTTGGGTTAAAACTCTTCTGAGATGCCTCAAAATACTGCTCATTTAAACAGTGGTAGAGATCCAGAGAATTTTACAAATTATCTGAAAGCAGAGAAAAAAATCCTAGAGTGACTAGTGTGGTAATGCAATTTCAGACACATTTTAGAAAATAATTTCAAAAATCTCACTGTAGCATAAAACCTAAAATCTGCAGCAGGGAGACATAGAGAAAAGGCTTAAACCCCTTCTGCAAAAGTAATGTCCAGCAGAAATCCACATTTAGAAACTGAGTGACAAGGGAGCTGGAGTTCACGTCTCCCCGTACATTTTTGCCCAGCTGAGGCTTTCTCACAGACATAAGCTCCACTGCAACTGGCTTTGAAGTCCTGTGCACACCTGCATAGATTACAAAGAAGGGAAGGCAGGTCCCTCCACACCCAAACTGTAAATTAACAATGCAACATGTCAAGTTAAGATATGCCCTCCAGCACCTTGTTTTAAAGTCAGACCAATGGCTGACAATCTCCTGATATGCCTAAACCTTTCCCTGGAATTCACACCCAGTTTTTAGTCTCCTGAAAGAAGAAACAAATTTATAGGAGTAACTGTGTGGGTTTGGGGTTTTTTTAATGTATCAGTTCAAACCTAGGCCTTCTGTTTTAATTCAAAACAGGAACTTAATTTTTTCTACAAAACAGAAGAAAGTTACCACTGTACTGATTTGACTTTTGCAGAGTGCTTTGGACAGCAATAGCTTTGGCTTGTGAATATGTCACAGGCTGAAGAGAGACAGGCTTTGCCTTTCCATTTCATCTGCTACTCCTGGAAGAATCCCTTTCTATGGATAGGTCATGGCAATTACTGTCCTTTATTTCACCAAAACCCCTCAGTAGGTTCTGCTCTTCCACCAGAGAAGTATGTCATTAGTAACTACAGCTTTGAAAAGGACTTTAAACTGAAGCAAGAACTAGTCACTCAAACTGCAAGACTTCCTAGTCTTACTGTACTCTTTTTCCTTACTTCCTCCACTTTATCATGGTGGCTCAGTAATCAATCACACTCATCATGTCCCATCACTTCAGATCTAATTGTAGGTGACAACTAATTCCTGTCCCATCTGTAATATTAGCCTTCTCCTGACCTAACCTCCTCTTGACCCCATCTCATGTCACAGATCCTACAGCTGTGGGGAACAAACATGTGGAAATTAAAGACCCTGCTGACCACCTTGAAGTGATTTCTGCAGAAGAGAGCCCAGTGCCTGCTGAGACTCCACGCTCCAGCACTACCTTCATTTGACAAGTTTGCACACAAGCAGACACACAGGCACAGAGTTGAGGTACTGAGGGGCTGCTGGGGCTGGGCAAGGGTGCATCTCACATCTCTTTAGCCACCAGCACGAGGCCAGCACACACCCACCTACAGAAAGGCACAGGGCACCGCTGACTTGGTGCAGCCATCTCCATGTCTCCCACCTGCTCTTCCAGGAAAATCATGCGGCCCAGTCTGGTCTGTGGTGCTCCTTGGTGGCATCCCAACACCCTCCACCCTGGAGGTGAGAGGCTGGAGGCATTTAGATTGGGCTGCCATTTTATAGTGTGGACCTGGTGGTCCAAACCATCATTGTCCCAGAAGTGGTAACACCAAAGAGTGGAGCTGAGCCAGAGAGGGACCAGACTGCAGTTCATCCCCTGAAACACCAGAAGTCAGTGATGATTTCTGCACCCAGGTGTTGATCATTACAGCAAGACCTAAAGTACTTCTGACCAGTGATAAAACAGATCATCCAGGTATCCAGCTGTACTACTGGAAAATTGTGCTCATCTGCCTCCTGCCAATGACATACGATTCAACTGCCAGGTGCTAGAAGGCTCTTCATTTGAGACAAGTGCAGACAAAAGCCAAGAATTGCAGTCTATATGGTAAAATATGCTTTTCAAATCTTAACTGAAATTTCCACATTTGGATATTCTTTGACAGTTTGGTTTTGGGGGAAAAATAAGTAAAAGAATGGACTTTATTTCGCATTCCTTTTTCTGTCTCACACATATATCTCCTTCCTTGTCACAAGCCCACAAGGAAGGGATCCAACCATGTTTTTCACAAAGTAGGAACAATCTAATAAAATTCCAAAAGCTGATTTTCAGAAGCTTCTCTCAGTTGAAAACAACTGTGACTCTGATAAGCATTGTTTCTTCCTGTCTCTGTTTTAGGTGGTTTAGTTAAAGTATCTAACTCCAAGCACTTTGGTACATATCATTATCTGCATCAAAAGGAACTAAGTATACTAGGAGACAAACAAAAAGAAGAAAAACAAGATTAGGGAATGTCAATGAGCCGTATTAAAGAATGTCAAAAAAAAAAAAAAAAAGAGACAGAAATAGGACCCAGTTTCTTCAGGTGAAAGCTGAACTGTGTCTTTCATTCAAAGATAACCAGACAACAAGAGCAAACCATCATGTTGCCCAATGAGTGTATGAAATCGAATAAGGAAAAAACAGATCTGATTAATAGGAGGGATGTAAAGAAGGACCACTGCAATGCAATGGTGGTTTCTTCATTGCTTTTAAGAGCATCTTGAATTCCAGGATGTTTTTCCATTGAAGGAAGTCTGAATTCAGGTGTAGATTTTTTGTTGGATTGTTTGTTCTCCTACAATTATGCAGCCAAGCTAATAGGAGTAGCCAATACTGTAAGACACTCTGTTGCACCCCAGAATGTTATCACTGTTGGGGAGCAGATTATGTAGGGAAATGTGATCAGAATCTTTTCAGAAAAGGAGACAAGTGAGCAGCTCCCTAAACCCATGTCTAAGGCAATATTCCAGGCACTCTGTCTCCTGTCTCCTATAAAAAAGAAAAGAAAAAAAGAAAAAAACACAGCAACAACAACAACAAAAACCCCAACAACAACAACAACCAAAAAAACTCCAATAAAATCCATTTCCATTTATAAAATATACACAAAGAATGCAAAGGAGAACACACAACACAAACACCCCACCACCCCTAGGGAGATCAGAGATAACAAGAGATTAACAAGGTCTCACGCCCAGATTGTGAGATCAAAAGGAAAAGGGCCCAGATAGGGAACTTCTGGTATATAGTTGAAAAGTCAGCATGCCAGTGACTTTTTGCTTGTTGCCTGATAAATTTCTAAAGACTAGGACAACAAAATATCCCAAAGTCTTCCTCTAAGAGGCCAGGATGAGGAATGGCATTCCAGATGGTTCCAGTGCATTGAAGGTATCAGTTGTCCTTCATGGGGTGTTAAGTGGATTTTTAGGCTTTTTAATAAGCACACTTTAAACTCAACAACAGATTAAAAAGGATGTGCACATTAGATCCACAATAAAATGTAAGACAGATGGATGGATTTGAAGAACGGAACAGAATTAAAGCAATCAGCAGTGCCCAAATGCTCTTCCTGGTCAAAACATTACTTTTAGAAAACATGCCAAATAATGCCAGCACCTGACCTCCATTACCTTATTTTCCCTGCTTTCTGCTCTGCTTTTCACTTTTATCTCAAGAGCCCTCTATCATCAGCATCTTAAGAATCCAAACCTCTCAACTCCCTCAATGAGAGAATATAGTGCATTAGCCATAATAAGCAGAACACTGAAATGACTACCCTGACATTGATTTTCTCATGTTAGTAACATAGAATGCAACCAACACACAAAAATGGATTACTTTCATTTCAAAGGAATGGGCAACTAGATCTAATCTCAAAAGTGAAAATAGCACTAGGGAGTGTCTCTTTTATTGTAATTCTGAATTCACACCACTTTGGCTTAGCTGGAAGAGAAACAAAGACCCTCTGAAAGTATTAGGGAATTTGAACTTTTGGAAGGAGCAGCAATCAGTTCTTTCCTGAGCTAATCTTAAGGGCAGAGTAGCTATACACTCAGTAGAGAGGTACCACATTAATTCTGTGAAATATTGATACATAAACTGAGCAAAGTGGAATTACTTTTCCTTGAAGGTCATTGCAAGTAAAGGCTTGGAGTTCCCACTGCCAGGAGTTCCCTTCAAAAATGTCATGAATCTAACTGAACTGTTATTTCAGAGGTACAAAACCAATACATTTTTATAAAACCATGGTTCAGAGGAAGAGATGCTACCCTGACTGCTTCGGATCCGCCGGGCTCCTCAACCTCCTATCTTCCATTTCCACTCCTCAGCCAAATTGCCACCCCTTCTCAAAATTCCAGATATAAACTTCAGTGTTTTAAAAACTCTTCCTATTACAGACACTGAGAAACCAATTGGTAGATGCCCTCTTTGTCCTACAAACATCTCTATACCGTGTTTTAGTCACGGATCAAATCTCATTCAGCTGCCTCCAGAAAACTAATTTCTGCCACCATTCTGACACTCAGTAGTGGGCATCCACATCCCTTGCTTCAAATTTGAACAGAATTACCCTCCTGATCTTGTTCTTCTCTGAGCCTGTCTGACCATGTAGCCAGGGGTTGCTGTAGAGTTAATATTACAGGGTCTGGTATTACTCATCAATACTGCAGAGGTGCCCGGGTGCCCTGGCAAAGATCAGGACTTACTGGGCCAAGGACTGTACAAACAGTAAGGAACAGTGTCTGCCTGCAAAGCCTGAAATCTAAACACACAGTGCAAGCAAAGGTAGAGCTCCCATTTCCCTTTGACAGGTGGGAGGGGGTGCCACCTCCCTCTGACCACACCCCTCCTTTCCATCCAGCACTGACAATGAGGTTCTGCTCCATGGGACTTTCCTCCTGCAAGAATCCCCATCTCCTCTGGCAAGGAGAAATTCCACATTCCTTGGGGATCTCCCTTGACACACCTGTGAGTTTCTTGCTGCACAGCTTCCATACTTATGAAAGGCTGCCCACATCACACGCACAGAGGTGTCCCCCCCATACAGCCCATGTACACCTGTGCACCCATTCACACGCAGGCACACAGGCAGGGCATTCTGCCTAGCCCTAGAAAAATTCACAACTGCCGACTTTGTCCTTGGGCAACAAAATTTCCTCACACACTGCACCTCAATCTGAAACTGCATCTGCACCAAGGTCTCCCAGCACCTGCTTCTCATCCACAGCAGCTTTTTCTCTCACTGCAATATGATCTGAGTCACACTCAGAGTTGTGTGACATGACACCCTTGAATTCACACGTTATATTTAACACTGGAAACAGAGCAGTGGCCTCAGGCCCACATGTAGGATGCAGCAGTGAGCGTCCCTGCATTGGTTGTGGTGATGGCACCACACTACTTGAGCTCACCTCCCAAACTTGGCCTCACAAGTCAGAATCAACTCTTTAAGCCAGAATCAAGTCTCCATGTCTATCAGCATCTCACCTAACTGGCTGTTGGGGGTTACGTTTGTTCCTTTTTACTTATAAAATTTTTCCCCATAAAGTTGCTAAGAGACTAACTATTGGATGCTTATGGGTGCTTGGCCAAAACACAGAGGTGGCCAAAGTCGGGAGGGGGAGATAACATTTTTGGGGCAGGTAAAGGATGGGGCTGGGGGCAGCTTTGCTCTCTCGCTCTCGGCATCGCAGAGAGGACGGGAGGCTGCTGCTGGCTGCGAGAGGAGTTCGCTGTCACCGCCGGGTCTGGTCCTGAGAAAATCTTCCACCATCTGCTCGTGTGTCCCAGAACTCTGAGCTGCCTCCTCCTGCCCTGCTGGAGCTGGGCCGGCCCTGTCCCACCCAGGCTGTTTCTTGGGCCCTGCTCGGAGGCTTTTGCTGCTCTGTGGCCTCGCACTGCCCTGCCGGGACATCCCCGCTGTTCCAGCCACCACTGCAGAGCTTCTGATCCCATCCACCAGCCTGGGATTTTCCACTCTTCCAGCCTGGTGCTCTTGAGAGATCAGACTGCCCCGGGCTCTGTGAAACAAAGCCCCTCAAGCTTCCTTGTTCTGTTTACTGTTAATGCTGTAGTTGTTGTTGTTTGTTTTCTTGTTATACATACTAGTAATGAACTGTTATTCCTATCCCCATACCTCTGCCTGAAAGCCCCTTTAATTTTCTACATTATAATAATTTGGAGGGAAGGGATTTGAATTCTCCATTTCCTAAGGAGGTCCTTCCCCTCCTTAGTAGATACCTGTCTTTCAAACCCAAACACTGGTCACTGCTATAATGGCAGACAGCCTTTAAATGAGCCCAGTAAATTCAAGGGGGGGAAAAAAATGTATGGATAGATATGAAGTGACTGATGAAGAAAACCAGAAGATCATTTACCACTGGGTGCTTGGTGGTACTCCTGGGTCATGAAAGCATGCTCACATCAGTTACTCTGAAGACAAGAGAAAGCAAACATTAAATTGACAAATAATTAAGGTAAGCCAAGCATGACTTTAGAATTTACTTCCAGAGGATAAAACCATCACTGCTGGCAAGTTGAGATGTCCTTAAGGATAAAAAACTACATTAATTTAACCCTCAGACTGCTGTAACACTTTCTCTGGGATCTCCCAGATGGAAATATGTGTAAATGAGCTCTGTAGACCATGTGTTACAAACCCAACATTTCAGGAAGAGTTTAGACTGACTGCACATTTTTCTGAACAAAATGTGGACATTCAATAGCTCTGGCAGCTCTGGAATATGTTTGGCCTAGTGTGCATGCTCAAGTCTGTTGAATAACATGAATGAGCAGAGCAAATCTAGAATCCGGAACACTTCAGACTTATTATACTAGAGACTCACACAAGCAGAACAGCACTATCTGGAATCCACAGGACTTTCAGGCTGGCTGTGCACATACTGGGTAGCTAATCTTTGCATGTGCTGTAGAAATAGTGCAGATTTCCAGATTTATGTCAGCTCAGGCAAGGATCAGTCACTGAGCAGGGCTTCCCACTGTCTGGAAACCCGGGCCAGTGTAAAAACCCTGAGGCTCTGTCTAGGAGCATGTCTGCAAGGAAAATGGGGCTTTCTCAGGAGCACTCAGATCTGTGGGGGCTCTGTGTTAGCCCCATGGAACAACAAGGGCTTGCTCCTATCCACTTTGCCTCTGACATACAGATGCTTTCTTGTTCAGACAGCCTGTGCCTGGTGTCAGTATCCAGAAGGTTCTGCTTGTTTGTACTAGCCCAGATGAGGAGCCCATGCAATGCTAATTATATGCTGTAGGTAGCTGTTAAGCCATTTTACAGACAGCTGTGTGCCTTTATAATTTAAAGGGACAAGTGCAGTGAGTTACATGTAAATGAGGTCTAGCTTAGTGTCATAGCATCCATAAAGGACACAAGAGAGCCAAATAAACCAGGGAGCCCTTTTCCTCTGTGCATTACTGCAGAGGAGGAAGGCAAAGTGGAGGCTGGTGTTGCCTGCTGACAGGAAACAGGGGTTTGTTAGCACAGCCAGAGGCGCTGCCCTAAAGGACAGTGTACCTGCCAAGAACAGGGTGTAGCAGAAGCCTCTCCCCGCCAAACCCCAGCCAGCAGGTTGGGATCGGCACTGAAGGGAATGCCAGCAGCAGTCCTGGAGGGAGGGAAAGGCTGCACACGAGCTCTCCCATCCCAAACCCCTGGGGCAGCTTCCCACCCAGCATCACTGCCTGCTACTCAGAGGATAAACCCAAGAAGAAATGTGCATGAAGGGAAAACCAAGAAAAGGAGGAAAATGGCTAGGGAAGTAAAGTTCATTGTCCTATGGCCAAGTTCCCAGAGCTATGCAGTTTCCTAGAAGGTAACACGTGATACCGCAGCTTCAATCCATGAACAAATTAAGTGGTATTATTTTGCCCACTGCAATCCAACTTCAATTATGATGCTTAGTGAAGGCAAAGCCTGGCAGGATTTTTAAAAGGACCCGAAACTGCCTTGAATGAGTTCTTCTGGAGACATTGCCTTCTTGTATGCTGACCTCATGTCACAAGACATCAATGATGGAGACAAGGAAGGACTTTTTCCACAAGGCTGGTATTCTTGTGTGTCCTTTCTTCCAGATTCTTCCATCTTTCTACATTAATATTAGTCATATCTGAAACCCAACACCAGAAACTGAACCAGAAATTATATTTCTTCTCTCTTAGTTTGGATGCTGATATGAGGGGGTGGATGGGCTGATGCAACTTAACAGAGGCCTGAGATTTTTAACTCTACTGACTTTCATGAAGATATTCCTGATTTGCACATACGGTGTGCTTGGTCACCTCTTGGCAAAGTTTTGCTTTCACAGACATCGCTTTGCCACAGCATTGGTGATGCTGAGGACAGTTCCTACAGCGGAGTAGGTGTCTGCCTGAGCAAATTACTTGTTTCCCCTTCAGATGGTCATTCCTGATCATCAGGAAAAAGTCTTTTTGGGGAAAGATAAAATTTCAGCTTCTTAACTGGCCCATCTATAATCTTGAATGGATTTATGCAAAACAAAGAGGTCTCTGGAAATCCAGAAAGTGCAGTGCCAGATTGAGGAGTCCTCTCAGCACTTGTTACCACTGCAGGCAGGTATGGTACAGGAGATGTTTCACAAGTCAGACATGGCTGTGGAAAGGCCCACACTTCTCCCAGTGCTTTGCTGGATGAGCAAGTCCTAAGTTCCACCCACTGGAGAAGCCACCCTTCTCTTCCCTCCCTGCTTTCCTTCAGGCCAGAGATACCTCCAGGGATTAGATCATCCCTTGGTGTCAGGATCTGTGCTGTGCTCAGTTGCCAGGCATGGGTGGGTGTGTTATTAGTCAGATTTACAAGTCTACAACATCGTTTGTGCAACCACCCCAGGGCACAGCTATGAATATGCTCAGGATGAAAATCTGAAAACAAAAAAATCAATAAGCAGAAAAACAGTGAGTTGATGCACCCTACAAACAAGTCAAATGTACTCACAGCAAGTTAGCTAATATGATTTATTACAGAACGTGTTCGCTATTGAATGCTTCTTTAGTTGCTTCATGTTGCTCTACTAGATGCAGTATGCACTTGGTATTTGTCTCTAAAAAGCAAAAAAGAAAGCTGAGGAGTCCCACACAAGGGGCACACCTCCAGGGCTCCCACAATAGGCATTAAATCAAGGGGACTTCCTAGGCCATGACCATGCAGAAGTTATTTACCTACCTAACCTGAGGCTTGCAGGCTGTCACTCTGTGTTCAAAGTAGATGTCTCTGTGGCACTGCCGCTGTCCTCACAGAGGAGTAAAATCACAAGGAACTCCGGAGAGCAATGGTAAAATATGAACCCAACCTCAGAGGAATGTAACACATTACAAGCAGTTGACATGGTTTAGACATTTTCACAACAAAAAAAAGAAAAAAAAGAAGACTCTAATTTAAAGGATTTTACTCACGCTTTTCATTACCAACACAAAATTAATGGCCACAGCCCAACACTTTGGGGAAATCAGGCATAGGAGCATGGGTCTAGTGGAAAGCAATTTCGAATCATATCAATACCACACTACCAGAAGAGCAGGAGTAAAGCAGCCAAGTTGAAATAGTGTCCAAAATTTCCTTAAGGAGTGCCCATCCTCATTATGGGCTGCCTCTAGATCAGCTGTCACAGGAGTATAAGGAATATAAAGCCAAGGCTGCAGCTCTCAAGGGAAGAAAGGAAACGTTGTGGAACCCAGAAAAAAAGTACAGAACCAAGCAACTTCCACGTGGTTTTTGAGGCATTGGACTGGCAATGCTAGTTCAGGTCTCTGGCTGCTTTGCTGCACCCATTTGCACACATTTGCTTCTCCCCAACCTCTGTGCTCTGCAGCCCAGGCCACCACAAGAAAGTGAAGTGACGAACAGCTCACACACTGCCCATGCAAACACAGCATCACCATCCCATAATCCTACACCTGGTGCAGCCCAGTTTACCTGATTACATCACTTCTATTCACATTAAGTGTTCATTGCAAAACTCTCTCAAGACAGGAAAAACTAGATAACAGGGGAAGAGCTCCTCTATGGAGATTGCCACAGATGATGCCTGTTCTCATTGTTCAAGAAATCAGCATGACATCCAAAATCCCTGCAACATCCCTGAGATGTCCTAAGCATGCCATAATTTTTCACAGCTAAGCTGTGCAAGGAATAATAAAGCCAGACTTTATTTTGGTTTCCATTTAAAAATGTACACAAAGAATCCAAAGCAGGACATAGAGCAACATGCCCCACCACCTCTGGGAATCACAAGTAAAAAGAGACAGATTTTTTAAAACTGTTTTGGAATAAATTGATTATGTAAGAAAAAAAAAAATTTAAAGCAATTCACAGAAGTGCTGGGCACACCTGCTAAAATATTCAGGTAAAGTCAACAGCCCCAAAGATAAATTCATTTTAAAATTCCTCCAGTTGCTGCTAGAAAAATAAACTGACTCAGCCCACTCTTCGTGCCTTAACAACTCTAATCATAACCTGGGGCTATCCCCTTAGGTCATTTCTGTCCTAGACATCAGCCATTGTCCCTCAACACAGCAGCAGAGTTCCAGCCCTGATTCCTCTCTTCTTTATTTCATCCATCAGAATATCCTCCCCTCCTTCCACCCTTTGGATTGCATTGCATTGGCAGGTTTGCATTTGGATTGCATTGGCAGGTGTAGAGCAGAGGGTGGAAACTTGCTTTCCCTGCAGAGAAAGAATATTAATCCCTTCCTGTTCCCTGGAAATGTGGGAGCTGCCTACCATGCTGCAAGCAAAATCAGAGTTTATTTTTAAAATAGTACTGTCTTGATTTTTGGTGTTCCAGGTTTAGGAAAGGCCTTGATTTGATTATGTCTCATGCTGTGTTCCTTAATGACCTCAAATTATGAAACTATGATCCAGAAAAAGCACAGTGGTTGGTATCACCATGTAGAATAATCTGCTCCAAAATATTCTTAGACCTACATCCACATACGTCCCTAAGACTAATTAATTAATTTATTAGACTAAATCAAAACTTTCTGGTAGCAAATACATGTTGTTAACTGAATAAAAATAAACTACTGAAAATAAACCTTTAACTTTTGCATTTTGCTAATATTTTAAAAGCCTACGTGTAGTACTAACTACAGAATTATTTGCCTAATAATTTTCCTATCAAATACAGTAAAATATTTTATTTACCTAGTTTCTGTTGGTTTAAAATAACAAAATCATTTATAAAGTCCCTTTATGGACTCAATATGTGGGCCGTATATTACAGTTTTTTCTCTGGTTTAGTAGTGTGAAATTTCTAGATTTACACAGCTAAATTAATGACAATGTATAATTTAGTACTCTGATTATCTACAGATAATTTGCAATTCTAGATTGTAATTGGCCTCACCAGTTCAATGCAATAACTCGTACAGCATCTGCATACAGGCTGCTACTTGTAAACTTGCACAGAGCAGATGATAGCCATTTTATTAAATCACTAAAAATGGACAGTGTGTGATGGAGAGCTTTGGTGTGATTTGTATTAAATGTCATTCTTGATAGGACGCAGTATTTTTATTTAGTAGAATATTTTTCTTCTATCTATGTAAAGCACTAATACAAAACATAACAAACCAACAAAGCTACGCCAGCAGAAGGGATACTGCTGAAACACATTTCTAATTCCTTGAAGAGTTATGTTTTATTGTTATTTAAGAGGATATATTGGTAGCATTAGAACTGTTTTGAAACCACACCTAGCAACAATTCAAGGAATTAAATTGTTGAGCAAAATCTTTACTTACAATCCGTGCACAACTCTAAATTTTCAATATGAAAAAGTTTGCAGTAAAATGTAACTAAGTTTACTAGTTCAATAGCTGAAGTTTGCTGCTCTTTATCCTTAGTTACAGCACTGACCCCAGGCAGCCCCAGAAAAATGTCAATGGAGAATTGCAGCCAACAAACCACCAAAGCTCCATCCTGTCCTGTGAATGTTGCATTGATTTCAGCAGTGTGGGACACATCTGAAAAGCTTTCATGAAAAATGGTCACGTGCAGTTCCACTCTAGGATTCCTCTTTTAATTATGCCATCCTCAAAAATTGCTAGTGCCAACAGCAGTGTACACTGGCCTAGGGTTTGCTCCAAGCTTCTTTTATCCAGCAAGGCTAAGGAAAGCCTTCTGCACTGTTTCATGTGCTTTCCATGCAGAAAGTCTAGCCTATAAAGCACACCTTCCACTGTGGGATCCTAATGCTTTAAAAATTATGAACCACTGCAAACTTCCACCTAACAGAAGAGCTGCCATTGACTTTAACAGGAGTAAGACTGGCACTTCATGCCAAAATGCATGCTAAATGCAGTGCAGATAGCTTTTCATACCTTTCCAGGACAAAAAAAAAAGCTCTATCAGCATATATGGGGCATTATTGTCAATTGTGTGGGTCTATTTCAAATTGTCCTTTGATGATTTATGATCCAGATGGATTTCAGAAATATCATTTCCTTAACAAGTACTGAGCCACCCCTTTGATGTGTTTTCTCCCACTAATGACAACTGTCCCATGAAGTTCATCATACTCCAGCAATGTTCCTCAAATTGCAGATTGCGACTCCTTTGAAGACCTGAAAGCATTCAAGAGAGGCCATGCCACTTGAGCAAAAGCAGAGTTAGTCAGCTCAGTTCTTCCAGGTGAAGTGTTGTGTTTACCTGGCTGCCAGTGTTCACACCAGCCCAGCAACTATGATTTTCTTCTCATTGCTTATAATTGACTGACAGTAGTTCGGTCCCTTCAGCATATGAGCATGATTGTTTACACTTGCAAGCAGTAATTACCATCAATTCTCATTGCCTCATCCTAAAAGGACTGAGCTGCTGTCAATTCAGGATGTTGTACAAAAGATGGATAAACCAGAGAAGGTTGCATTTTCAGAAATTCTTGACATATAAAGCTCACAGGAGAACAGAAGATAAACAGATTCCTAATTTTAAAGAGGTAAATAATAAGTGGCCTTGAAACTGCGGAACAGAGAGAGAAGAGGCAGAGCATTCAGCTGGCCTCTACACCTGCAGAAAAACTTACTTCTAGGAGAAAAGTGTATTATGTGAGTCAGGAAGGCAGAAAACTGTTTAAAAAAGGAGAGTAAAAATGGAGACTCAAAGAACACTCATCAAAATCAAGATGTTGAGAACAAAATTAGTCATGAGCCCAAAGAACACAAAAAGAAGAAAAACATAATTGCCTAATCATCAGCACCAAGAGCTGGATAACAGATGAGAGGGACTGGAGTTACACAAGTACAAGCAACGTGACAGTGTTACAGAACCTGGCACGATGAGTATGGTAAAGCAAATTGCCAGGATCTACATAGACATGGGGAACAGGGGAGATGGCCTGCACGTCGTAAGGTGCATCACTGCATGTGTGCAGCTCACAAACAGAGCTAAAAAGCTTGGCAAAGATCTGCCCATTCAGTTTGTGTGTTCAGCCCAGCCACTGCAGGCTCTTTGAACCAAGCTGCTCTCTTTGCAGACCTGTTAAAGATGTGCCCTATTACAACTACTCTCCAAGTTGCTGGAACTAGGAGAGAAAATTATTTTGAAAGGTTATGAATTAGTACTGTCACTTACAAAGTTCAAGGTAAGTGAAGAGATGGTCTGTTTTGCAGACTACCAAATCAAATCAGCTATCTAGATGACTAGAACCATAATGAGCTATCTGTGGTGCCAGAGTAGAAAAACACATTCTCACTCATTTTCTAGCTGAATGAAGCAGGCTGGATGTCTTCTGTTGCCACTAAACAAATGCAAAAGTACAGGCAATTTCCTAATTTGAAAATTATTTGTCTCTGGTATAAAATAAATCTATACTAGAACTGGATTGAAGAGAGTTTGATGTCAAAACTGTATTTTAGGCACAAGGGATTATATACCATGAGTTGCATTTAAAGACCAAGAAGTCCAAACCAGTAATCTATTCAGCTTGTGATCCAAAAGGACAGGTGTGTAAATGATTCTATGAAATTCTTGAGAAACTGTAGTGGATGTTACTACAATAAGCCACAGTTTCAAAATGCTAAGGGAAACCATTTTTTCCTGTAGGAAAGGAATATGAGTTTAGTATTACATTACCTGCTATGAAAGAAAAAGGAAGCTGATAATAATTATTACCAACTACAAGATAGGGACTAATAGAGAAATAAAATCACAATGACCAAAAAATAGTATGTTCTGAAAAAGAAAAATCTTCTATAATGGATAGATTCTACAGTGTCTGTATAACATACTGTGAGATGAGAATGGTAAAATTATCAGGAGCAGTATACAAAAGGCAGAAGTGTTAACTATATCTTTCTATTGTATGCTGGGAACCATCCCAGTTGGTATATAGTCATATAAGGTGGTGATGAATGGTGAAGCCTTCAAGCTCTACCAGTCCCCTTCTTTGGCAAAACAACAGAATCCAAGTGCCAAACTTTCATTCATATCTCAAAATCTTGTTAATTAATTCAAAGATTCAAAGCTTATGAATCTGTTGCAATCACCTATTCTGCCCCCCTACATAGCATAGTCCATAGGATTTGCATGAATCCCATCTTAAGCTACAGAATATCTACAAGGAATACACCTACTTGTAAGAGTAGAACTATGAAACTAAGATGTTAGTTTGTGTCAAAGCTTGTTTTAATTCAGCTTCTGCCATGAGAGTTTCCATCTGTCTGCACTGTTCACAGACTATAGCCAGGTCCCTCCTTTATCTTCTCCCAGTCAAATATGAACATTATGAGGCACATTTTGCCATTTCTCAGGAGTTTCAGCCCTTGCTAATGGAATAGCATTCTTCCTGTCCTGTGAATATCCAGACTGAACACTGAACACCAGTAGTTGTTAAACCACTGCTAAGCACGAGACTAATGGCAGTGTCTGCACGAGAAAATGAAAGGTGCATGCAAGTATGGGCACACATTTGTTCACACAATGTCACAGTTAGTTCCATAGCACATTTTGGGAGTATGTGAACCAGCCCTCTGTCAGCCAATGCCTTAGCATGGTTTGAAGGGTAGCATGGGGCAAGTTGCAGGGAAACCCAGGTGTATAGAGGCAAGTTGTGCTATTCCAGTTGTCCAGAAATACAGAGAACTGAACCTGGCCCACTTTACTGAGTAGCATAGACACAGATTTTATAAACTTCTCGAATCAATTTCCTCATATTTTTAAGTTAAAGGGTCACAGAAGTTTGTTTTTCAGTGACCCACACCACCAACTCATTCTCAGACAGTTATTCACTCTATTTACCATGTCCCCCTGAACATCACTCTTCCCCAGCCCAGATCTGCCCATGCCATCTGTGTGACCTAAGATTTTTGTTCTCTCTCCAATGACTGTATATTCAACCATGTTAAAACAAGCAATCAAAGGTCACTTGAATTATAATACTGCTGCTTTGACATTTGTTAGTTTCTTCACCATTAATGTCCTCTGAAAATTACATTTGCACTAGTTCTGTGTGTAAGCAGAACTATTTCTCAAAAAAACTTTGGTATAACAAATCTGTTCAAGGAAGAGGAACTTTCACACTAAATAATAGATTGTGCAAGTTTCCACCTGTCCAGTCATTGCAAGCTCAGTTGAACAAGACCCCAAGCAACTTAATCTGCTGACACTAGTACTGCTTTGAGGAAGGGGCTGGACTACATGACCCACAGAGGTACCTTCCAACCCAAATGATTCTGTGATGATCCTACATTTGCACTCCAAGACCTGTCAGCTGGCCAGCTTTCAATCAGTCTAACTCGTACCATGTTAATTATATATTGTTTGGCATTCTTAACTGCTGTCTCACATGATGTTAGGTCAAATTTGGTCATTTCCATAATGCTTATGAAATTAATTTGCCATTTCATTAAAAAAAAAAAAAAAAGAAAAAAAAGTGGCAAGTAAGATTTCCAGTATCAATTTATTTCCCATATAGTAATGATGATTGGCATTAATGTCTTATTCTATACGCCAAAAATTATTCTGGATTCCCAGCTCTTCCTGAGTTGCAGGAATCCCTGAACACGCGAGCCATTAGCCGCTCTTCAGAAGGACTCTGCTAACCAGCTTGAATGCAGTTATCTGGCTGGCTTGTTTTTAATGTTTAACTTCTCCTCCAATTTCTGACAGCACAGACTATTTCCCCGCAGCCCTGAACGCTCTCGAGTGAGGCGTTCGTGGAGCTCTGCTTCCCTCCGTGCCAGGGGGGCCGGGGCCGGGGCCGGGGCCGGGGCCGGGGCCGGGGCCGGGGCCGGGGCCGGGGCCGGGGCCGGGGCCGGGGACACCGCCCGCGCCTTCCTCCTCCCCGGGAGCAGGCCGGCCCTGGGGCGCTTTGTCCCTGTCCCCGGCCCTGTCCCGTCCCTGTCCCCAGCCCTGTCCCGGCCCTGTCCCTGGCCTTGTCCCGTCCCGCCCCGCCCCTGCCTCCCCCGGGCGGCCCGGCCTCGCCCAGCCCGGCCTCCCCCACCCGCGGCGGCGGGTGCAGCGTCGCTTCCTCTCCTGAGGGGCTTCAGCGGGGAAAACAGCGCAACTGGGAGACTTCCTGCTCTTTCTGTAGCTAAAACCCTTGTCAATGAATAGTATGCGATTCAGAACGACTTAACGCGACCTAGTGTTAACATGCATATCAGAAAGTCCCATTTGTCATGCATAGGCCAAATCTTATCTGTTTTGCTGGCAAAACAATGCAAATAAATTCCAGGAAGTCTGACTTTTTTTTTTCTTGCCCACTCTGTTTTTGAGTCAAGGAGACACTGGCTTTCTTCACTATCTCCACACATTTGCACACACTTTATATTTGTCAGTACCTATGGGACATCCAGAGCCAAACAGCAATGCCCCTCCTTCCACCTGCACCATCTGCCAGTATAGGCAGCGGACTGACGTTCCCAAAACATCACAAACTGACACATTGAAAAAGGACAACTGATATTTCTGTCTTTAGCACTGCAGTAAACAGAAGATAAATATTTTTAGTATTTTTTCCCCGGTTAAATGCCAGTTAGTTTTGAAAGAAAGCTAGTAGCCAGCGTTGAATTTTGGTAACTGACCTTAAAAATTAAAATCATTATGCCTATTTCAAGCTTGTGAGAAATCTTGTAACTATGTCTCACTACCAGTTGCAAAATCTGCTTTACATTTTTCACCATCAATCCCATGGGCTTTCCTGTGGCAAACAGCTCTGCCTTTTGGTCTCCAGACAACCAGTGTGTTTTGAATCCCAGTTACTGCACATAAAAATGAACTGATTTTGTATATCAGTACTCATCATCTGTCAATCCCTGGAAGAGAAAATCTACCCAAATCAATCTCTCCACTCTGATTTTAGTCGGTGTTTGGAGTACAAGGCCACCCTCCAGAACACTGCTCTAAGGCTCTCCTCATCATGACAGATGTTAAGGAGGAAGCCATGGGGAGTTTTCTCTCTCCCCTGCTCTACATACCACCAGAAGTTAGGTGTCCTCAATACCAAGTTCCTTTTGCCTGAGATGTCTTTCACAAACAGTACTTAAAGACATATGATGAATCTATGGAGGATACGCATCATTCACAGACCCTGCAGCCATGCCTCACTCAATAAATCATTGCTTTTGGCACTGGGACATCAATCCTCCCCTCCCTAAGAGACAGTGAGATGCCCTACCCTAAACAGCCTATCTCCCATCTCATTAGGTTTCTTTGCCACACCAGAAATCTTTGGACTGAAATGTAGCCCTTTCGTTTGTGAGGGTTGATTCAGGATAGTCTTCAGAAACAGAAACGCTGAAGTTTCATGAGAAATCTTGTATTTATGATATTGTGTAGAGCAATATTGGCTGGCTAACAATAGCTCTGCCTCTGCCAAATAAAGGTATGTGGGAAGACCAAGAGATTACAGGATGGACGTGGTAATCAGCCAACTTCAAGTGAGTAAGTGGCCATACACACTTATTATCCACGGCCCTATCCTGCAAGAACTTCAACATATCCAGAAGAGTCCATCAGGTCCTGTTGAAATCAGGTTAAGTCAATAGTAATAATGGTGATATAAATATGGAACAAAAAGGAAGACACAAACCCTGCCCAAAGGCTTACAAAGGCACAATCCAGGCATGGGAGTCTGCTTAGATGAGCACAGGAAAGTATGGATCTCCAGAGAGAGAAAGAGGGCCAGATGGTCCTGTTTCAGGTGGGATCTGTGAGAACTCCTAGCAGGTCTCTCCACTTTCAGACACTTTTTGTGGTTTAGGCAAAACGCTAAGGGATAAATATGTAATATCTAGGTTTCATTCTCACCCTTCAGCATGGAGGCACCCAGTGTCCTTTACAAGTTCTTCGTTTGCCCCATAAGGAGCTAAAGATGCCTGTGCAGCATGGGTGCAAAGATGCTGAACATGACCTAGGAAATGCCAGGAGAAGGATGAGTAGTGAGTTAGACTTCTCCTAAAGCACCAACGCCTGCATCCAGGCTGCAGATTCCTTCTTCCAATCAGCAGCAAGCTAAACCAGGTCAGTGACTGTACATGGAAAGAGGAGGAGGAGGAGGATGTAGTGGCAGAGATGACGCCCAGTAGGTAGCCCAGTGGCAAGAGAACTCACCCCGGAGGTGGAATATTCAGGTTTGGATACCTTCTCTTATGCCTGACTTAGAGTGGAGATCTAACTTCAGGTCTTCTGTCTCCTAAACAAGAAAGCCACCCAGGCTCTAAGTATCAATGGCAATGCTTTCCACAGAATTTTTAAGTGTTCCTTTGGCCAGAGAGGAAAAAACCATCCTCCCTCATCCTGGTGTGAGATCATGCCCAGAAAGCACTGATCTGGTATGAACAGTCCAGCCCTCATCCAGTGAACATTTAAGTACTTTATAGAGACTGAGAGTGCTGAGTTCCACTGCAGAATATCCTCTATTCTATTGAATTGCACACTTTTTACAAGAGAACTGGGCTTAAATCCAGAGGGATCAGGATTTAAATTTCTAGCATCTCTGTGTGAGTTTTGGGGGTTTGGTTTTGTTTGTTTGGGTTTTTTTTAGTTTTCTCATGTTTCAGGACAGGTGCAATGCAGATGATGTGGTCTCTCAGATTGCATGACAAGGTGGAGGTACTTGGAGCTGTGAATTCCCTCAATAAGCAGGTATTAGCAGCTCAGAGACATTTAGGAAGAAGGATTGTATGCATGCTGACAGCAAAAATGTAGGTGCATTATAGCCTTTGCTTTTGTCGTCATCGGCACCAAAGGGCATCAAGTGCCTCTCAAGCTAAGCAGACATTGTGCAGGGGGTCCTGATGATCCCAGGAATATGCTAGCATCAGGTTAGCCAGATACCAGCCTAAATATCAGTCTAGCCCTTAGTCTCTGGAGTTCAACTCCACCGTGGTACAGCAGTGTCACAAAGACAAGGCTCCAGGACATATCCACTTCCTATCAATCTGATGCCTGCAGAATGACCTTCAGGGCATGTTCTAGGGCAGCCCAGCTGGTACTCACAGGGATGAACTTTATGTGCACCCAAATGCATTGAAGTGCACTCAAGGGCACGCTTATTCCCATGCAGTGCATGGCCCTGTGTCTCTGTGAAGCATCTGCCTGGCCTGTTTGCCTGTGCAAACAAGTCCTGTGACCTTTATCAGGTGGACAAGAACACCTGGAGCAAGACAGAAGTGCCACAGGTGCAGATGGGACTTGTGAGCTATCTGAGCTCAGGCCAGCTACAAGCAAGAGGAGAACTCAGATGCTTTGCTGTCAGAAGACCACTGCTCCAGCCCACCCTGGAGCCGGTGGCCTGGAGGCGGAGTACTCACAGCCCTGCCTCCTCTGCTCCTCTTGCAGTAGCTGTGATCATCCTACCAGCAGCACTATGAAGATGAACACAGTAATGTGGGGCCACTGTGGCCACAAAAACAGGGTATAGGCAAGAAAGCTGATCTGACAAAGCAAAAGTGGAAAAGTAGACACTCTTTCCTGGAAACACTTCTGAGAAGCACAGAATGGAGAATAGGGAGGAAGAAATGAACAATCACATAATTGCCAAATCCTAGCACAGCACAGCCACGAGTCAGGTCCTAAATAATCATAAGATTACAAAGCAAAGTGACATTTTTGTTCTTTGTATTTTTTGTCTGATTTTTTGGGTCCCTAGGGTTCATGTGCAATCTTTTCCATCATTAGAAGAATCAGGATAAGATTTTGCCTTTGTCACTTATCTCCAGAAAACATTGTTGTAAACAAACACACCAAACAGAACAAGGATGCCAACCGAAATTCTGAATTTTAGCTAAGAAAATTAAAATTCAAATGTATAGAATGGGTCATCAATGATATGGCTAATTGGTGCCTTCCACAATCTGTTCTCGTCAAACATAAGATGATTCGTATTTCTGTGAACTGCAAGGCTGAAAGGAATGGAAAAAAAAAATTTGAGTATTTGCAAACATTGCATTACTTTTTTTATCTATCAGGGATATTTCCAGTAAGAGAAACATATTTGAAACAATTTACCAAGTTTTTTGTCAATGTGTAGGGCACACAGATGAGGGTGTTGTGGGAAAATGCTGTTGACATTCATCTTGTCTTCTTCAGCAACATCTGCTACATCCATGCTGTTTTCATGTCCCTACATGTTAAAGTGCTGTGCTCCTGGCTGGAAGAAGGCTCCACAAATCACAAAGCTGAAGCACAGATCTGAGAATTATTATGAATGTGGCAATCAAAATGCAATTGAAAGCTTACAGGAAGCAAAAGAGAGTTTTGTGTCTGTATTTACAGTGTGGTGAGCAGGTGAGTTTAATATCAGGCATCAAGTTTATCCAGGTAATTAATCACACCAAAATAAATCAAAGTCTTACTGAGCTGGAAACAGTCTTTTTTCTAACTCATTTTCCAGCTTCTTCTTTAACATGAAATCTTTGTTCCTATTATGAAATTTCATATTTCTCTACTTACTTTATCAATTTGTCAATCAAGTTTCACAGTATAATACCATCAGAAATTTAATCTGGTTAAAAAAATCAAAAAGGAAAGGGTTTTAATAACTAGTTACTGAAATGTCAGCTCAAGTTCCTGCCATTTCAACCAAGATTCATATCCAAACCCTTCTTTCTTTCTTTCTTTCTTTCTGTGTGGTATCCAATATTTACTTGGGAACAGCATTCCCAAGTAAATATGTAAGTCTCTATTCTACCTACAGGTGAAATCTTTTGACTTCCTAAACTAAAGGATTGTGTGGGCAAATGTTTTGGTCCCTTAAAAACACTGAAATAACCATCTTTCCAAAGAGGCTGAAATTTTACTTTATTGTATTGCTACAAGTCTTCAGCAGCATGACAGCCAGGCAGTCTTCCCCCACAGAGAACTGAAAAGCAAGAGAACTAACAAATAGAGATTTATGGATAAAGCACATCAAACCTTTATGTACTGCAGTAAAGCTGAGGGCATGTTGCTGGCAGCATGGCTTTGCATGCCTGTGTGCATTTGCAGGGAAATGGAGATGCTTGTATGGGGAGTCAGCGAGGAGCCACACACCAGCAGGACACCTCCCATCAGGGATTGCCACCACCTTTGTGCCCGTGTCACACAGTGTCACCCGCGAGCAGCTCCCTCAGCCCCTCTCAGCCTAGGGCAAGGCAGAGCTCATGCACATCTCATGCAGGGGAGCATAAGGCTGATACCAACAGCCACTCACCTCAGTGATCCAGCAGTGCAGACAGGGCCCCTTGTCCTACACAGCTGTTTTACCCATGAGGGACTTCAACATCTGAAATTGTTATGCATCTGTAGTGCAAGTTTCTTGCAGCATCCTCACCTGGGAGACAGTCTCTGCTAGGCAATGACATGCTGGTGGTGCCATCAGTCAGGCCAGCAGGGGAAATATCTCAAAGCTCATCTATATTCACACCAGCTCAAGTTTACTTCCCTACACCCACGTGTCCTCTCTGCCTGTAAGAAGTTTTTCAGCTGTAGGAAACCACTCCAGTTTGCATTTGCCTTGGCTCTTTCCCAGCTACAGCCCTTCTTGAGTGAACACAAACATGACTCAGCTTTTCCTTTAAAACAGAAGAAATTTGGTTCTGTTTGCAGTTCCACTGTGGTGTGGTATGACAGAACATAGCTCTGTCTTTCACTTTGTTTAGAAGATGTGACACCAGTAGTAGTTGTGGATTGAATTATATTTCAGCTGCAAGAGAATCTCAGTTATGTTTTTTATGTCTCTTTATGTTTCTTTTCAAAAAGCCAGCTTTAAATAGGCAGAGCATTCTTTAATATCACAGATTGTGGTTGGGTCTGACTTAGGTCCCCATAAAAGAAATTACTACTTGTTGTCCAAAATGTTCATTTTGGCAGTGAAAAAATGCCTCTTTGACACAGATGTATATATATGCATGTATATTGAATAAATGTCATTGTATAATTGCATCATGAATTGTATAACAAATATTTGAATTTCGTAATGAGACTACATAATTAATGTCTTGGTACATAAACATATGTCATTATTCAAAATGTCTTTCATATACGTACACCAACAGTAAAACTTCTCAGTAATCCTTAGTCAGTACAACCATGACAACATAAAAAGAAAGATAATATATTTATGAAGGCTGGAGTCTCCTAACTTATGTCTCTCCAAAGAAAACCAACTCTTATAGTCTTCATTTTTTAAAAAACATAATAATATTCATTATACCTTATACATGTTTCCTATAAGCTCTTGCTTAAGGATTCATATCTGTGCAATATCACTGCCACCTTGGCTTAGGTCCTCTGCTCTATCTCCCTAGAACTATGTAAGATGTTTTATTCACTTAGTTCCAAACCAGCAACCCTCACTGCTTTGATAAAATTTCCTCTTCATGTGAGATTAATTTTTTTATCACAATTTTGGTGATAGGCCTTTAAAAACACCTTGGAGCAGGAGAGGCAAGGAGCAGCTCACATTGCATGTAGCAATGGAACAAGTGGCACATTACAGTAATGAAGAGGGACATGTAGCTATTAGAAAAAGAGGGTGGATAAGCTCAGTTCAACTCCCAGCTGCAGCAATGCCTCACCTATGGCAGGTGTTGGTGACTGGGCAGCTGGGTGCTCCCAGCCCCCCTGCACAAGGCAGGTCAGCACATGTGCCAGCTTCTGATTTAGCACGCCCTGGGGTTCCTGGTCCTCTCTCAACCTTTTCAGCCATCCTCCAGAACCAGTCTGGGGTCTCTTCACCACAGAGAGGCAGAACTTGCAATGAAGTCCAGGAGGCAAAAACAGCTTCTGCTCAAATCATTGCAGAAAGCCCAGTCCACAGCTTTCATTAGGAACAAGTTAACTTTTATCCATCACTCCTTTCTTCATCTGCCTCTTTCCTGCTTAGTCTACTCCCATTCCTGTTTCTGTGGCATGTCTTTTGTATGTCACTTAGCTGAACATTAGTGGAATGTAGTATACATGAAACATATATAAAACATTACCTCTGCTGGAGAATCAACCCCCTCATGGGGGTGGTTGTTTTATTTTTCTTCTTTGTTGTTCTGGGAGCAGTAAGGAAAAAAAGCTGACTCAATGGTATTTCAAAGATATAGTCCCACTTCATAAAAATTGAATTAAACAAAAAACAACAACCAAAAAAAAAAAAAAAAACAACAAAACCAACAAAACCAACAAAACCAACAAAACCAACAAAACAAAAAAAGGCAAAAAGGAAACATCCTTCTTTCTACATTCTTTGTAGTACTTCACTCACAGTATCAAGCAGCCACACAGGGTTAGACTGGTGGAGGGCTTTTTCCTGTACAACCTTGCCATGGCAGGACAAAGCAATGCACCTGCCCTGAGATCAAAGGGCTGAGAAATACAGCCTTTACACTTAAAGCTGTTACTGCTGGTGTGAAAAAAAAGCTGGTATAAAGATTGTATATGTGGATTTGAAGCATATTAATTGGAATCACAAACTCCAGAAACCCATCTGCAAAGCACTGATATATTATAAAGGGACTCTGACGATTCAGGTAGTACCAAAAAATCCCTGATGAGTTCAGTTTGACTGGTATCTGCAGGCTCTATGCCTGACCCATTACAAATGCTTGTCTGACCCCCTCTAGATTTTCACCAGCCAGGCCAGCACAGAGAGGCAACAGAAATGTGCTTGGGGTGATTACACAGAAATGTGATCCTGCACCACACCTGATCTGAATCAAACACGTATTTCTGGGAGATCCAGTCAAACATGGATCCAGTGTCAGTAGTCATGGATTTACAGCCTGAGAAGTTTGCAGAGAAAAGATTGCAGGACCAGGAAACAGTGACAGATTCATGGGAATTGAAGGTGAAGCAAATCAGTACTGCAAATGGATTCTTCACATAATAAAGCCTTTAAAATTGTGTTCTTTGAGAGCTATTGATTAAGAAATTTTTAATTTATTTAATGCAGTCAGGTTGTACTGTTTTTCTGTCAGGCACTTTTTAAAATCCATGTCACAGGGAAAAGTGCTTTTCAGAAGTCTAACAGTTGGCTGGAGGAGCCAATTCTTAGCCCAATTTTTAATTTTGAAGTGCAGGGGAGAGATAATGCTATCAAATTGAAATCTAACTACCATACAATTTAATGGCTGAGCATTAATCATGCATCTAACATTTCTGCTATTTGCAAGCCACAATAGCCCCTCTAAGATTTTCATTGAGATCAGAGCAGTTTCCTGGTTCAATCTGGTGCAATTTTCAAAGACTAGCACAGATCTTTGCAGATCTCTGCAAGACGCCTGTGTGTGCTGAGCTCCTACGCTGGCAGTTCAGAGACTCATTCCAACAACTTCATAATGCTCTGGGGAGAGGTTTTGGAAATGTTTAACTTCAACAGTTAAACTTTGTGTCCCAATTGGTTGGTGGGAGCTTGTTTCTGCCCGGCGCAGGCAGAGCCCGTGCGGGTGTGTGTGTGCCTGCGCGGGTGTGTGTGCCTGTGCGGGTGTGTGTGCCTGTGTGGGTGTGTGTGTGCCTGTGCAGATGTGTGTGTGTGTGCCTCTGTGTGTGTGTGTGTGTGCCTCTGTGTGTGTGTGTGTGCCTGTGCAGATGTGTGTGTGCCTGTGTGTGGGGGGGTGTGTGTGTGTGCCTCTGTGTGTGTGTGTGTGTGCCTGTGCGGGTGTGTGTGTGCCTGTGTGGGTGTGTGTGGGTGTGTGCCTGTGCGGGTGTGTGTGTGTGTGCATGTGTGTGTGTGTGTGTGCCTGTGCGGGTGTGTGTGCGTGCCTGTGTGGGTGTGTGTGTGCCTGTGCGGGTGTGTGCGTGCCTGCGCGGGTGTGTGTCTGTGTGCCTGCGTGGGTGTGTGTCTGTGTGCCTGCGCGGGTGTGTGTGTGCCTGTATATGTGTGCCTGCGCGGGTGTGTGTGCCCCAGGGCATTGCACATCCCGGCCCCTCCCTGGGCAGCAGCCCCGCCGGCCCCGCGGCCACACAGCCCCGCCCTGGCGCTCGCACAGGCAGTGGGCAAAAGGCAGCAAACCTGACCCTGGGGAGTCGGGTCTTGGTCACCAGTCCCTGCGGCAAGGCGGGACCGACAGCAAATGCGCCCTGTTGTGCAGTTTGATCTTGATCTGCTGATCCTCTCGGGGCTGCTGGAAATATTCTTGTTTCAGTGCAACACCCTGGCTGTAGGCTTTGGGGAGACTGCTTGCAGTAATTACAGTCTGTCATAACATGAGTTTATTACAATAGTCGTGTTCTTGTAATCGGCAGGAATGTTTTTACCCTTATGAAATACATAGATGCTGGAAGATTTATGTGGATAATGCAAACAATAACGCCTTTGCAGATTACAAACCACGGCTAATCTGCATATACTGTACTGAAGAAATGGCAAGAGCAGTTTATAAAGTCATCTGCCTAAAGCCAAGATTTCAGTAAATTATCTTCAAGGAAGCAACATACTGTCTTTCAGTGATGCTTCTATTCATTGACAATTACAAGTTATTTGCTGGCACTTAAAAATAAAACTTGGGGGGAGGGTAAGGGGATTTGTCTGCTCAGAGGGGAGGACTTCTGTTGGCATTTTAAAAATTATCAGGCCCCTCCAGGAGCCAGGTACAGCATTGGACTGTTCAGGTGGCACCAACGTGAGCAGGCTTTAGTGCCTGAACTCTTATTATGGCTGCCATGGCTCAATACAGTAGTTGAAGACCTTGTCTGCCATAGACCAGGCAGCCAGACCTCTGCACTGGAGCTTGCTCACAGTTATGGGAGCTGAAGGTCCTTAGCTCTAAAACTATTTCTTTAGCCTTTTCAATCAAAGAATCACCTAATGTGGGGGTGAAAAAATGTCCTTTAACCATCTTCAATAGTACAGGCACAAGGCTCTTTATAAACAGATACCAAAAATGAGGTGAAATTGTTAGGCTTCATTTAGAACATTTTCTCTTACATAACTTGTTTCCCCAGGCTTACCTGCATGGTACTGTGCAACTTATATGCGTTTTAGTTGTTTGTGATTGTTTCAAGAAAGCTTTTTGAGGAGGTGTGGCTCATCCCCCACTCGTTGACAATGTTTTAAAGGACAGGGCCTGAAGATGTCCATGGCAGGCAAGCAGCTGCCACAGCAGAGGGTTTGCACAGCTTCTCAGGCTGCTTATTTGTGTCAGTGTCATCCGGGAGATGCTCTGTGTGTCTCCCAAACTGCCAAACTGCCACAGGCACCTCAGCAGTAGTAATCTGCACCTAGCCTTGAGAAAGGTTCCACGGCATGCGAGGAAATTCATCTTCTCTAGAACTGACACTCTTCTCTTGGAAGTTTTTACATCTGTGTGACAAGGTTTATGGCTCCGCCCTCTTGCTGTCATTATAGCAAAATTTGCCAAGATACTTATTTGCATTTGGCATAATGGTTCACCTTTTTTGTACAAGCCACGGTGACACCTCTTACGTTCAGTCACCTCCCTGCACATCAAGATGACAGCAGGACATGCAAAGAAGACAAGCATAGCAGCAACATCACTGTTTCTTGGATCTGCTGTTGATTCGACTCAAGGTATTTTTATTTAAGCTACTTTCCTCTAGAAAAGCAGCCAGGTACACACCAATCAGGTGCTAGTGGGGAGACTAATCAGTATTGCTTATCATTTAGAAAGGACCACAAAAATATTTGTCACTCTACAGAACATCAATTCAGAAGTATGGAACAAACAGCCAGGATAGTCCCTGTTCTGAGAAGCTCAATTTAAAAACAGGATGTAGTGGGGTTAAAGATAAAAAAAGAGAAAACAGAATAAATGTGTTACTGAAAATTATGTTTAAAAGTTCTGTACCGAATAAATTTAATTGCTTAAGTATTGCTCTGGCTTGCAGCATCCTTTCAGAGCTCTCAGAGTACTTGATGTTTAACTTTCTACTTTAATTAATTTTTGAAACCCCAGAGGCCCCCAGTATCCACAATACCTGATGTAAATTAGTTCTATTTTAACAACATATTACATGGTTCCATCTCCTTTTATTCATTTGTTTGAATTTCCCACATGATGATTTCATTTCATCCCACCTAAGTCTTATACCACAAGAAACAGTAAGCAGTTCAACCCACATGCATTTTCTCCCTTCCTCTCCATTTATTGATGACTAGTTTATCCTCCCTCATTACCTCTCCTTGGGCTCAGGGATATTGGTCTACTGAAGTGTTTCTGATATGAAAGTTATTCCATATCTTAAGTGATATTTCTTCACCTTCTCTATACCTTTTGTAATGTAACTGTACCCTTTTTAAGAAGAGCACACAGTATTCAGAGCAGGGGCGTATCACAGATTTAGACAGTGGGATAGTTTTATTGCTGCAAGCAATTTAGTATTTTCAGCTGCTAGTTTAATTACATTTTGAAAAGATGAACAAAGACTAAAAAGGAAATGTAAATCTTTATAACTTCAGTCACTTCACACTGATTCTGGGACTGATATTCAAGCTTAAATTTCTAAAGACTTATTACTGATATGGGGAATTTAATTGTCCTCCTGGAGCATATAATGCTAAGTATTTCTGAGGCTGTAAGAAGATACTCAGGTGCTTAGATTCTGTTTGAAAACTCATGTCTGGTTGAAAAAGAAGTGTAATGTTTTTGTTTCCTTCTCTATCCAGGTTCCTATGTGAGACTGGAACAGGAATGAAAACTCCTTATCCTATAAGTTAAAACATTTTAAATCACAAATCTCCTCTCTGTTTCTTTTTGGTTTTTTTACTGGTATTTTCTCTGTTTGCTCCTAGAAGTTAAAGATACAACCTGTTGCTCTAACTGGCCTAAAACAGGTCCTTAGAGAACTCTATAATGCAAATATACATACATATATAATTTTAATGGTCACACAGTAAGGAAAACTTTTCCCAATATGAAACTGGTTATAGCCTATATACAAGGGTACAATGCATAACTACAGCACTTATCACAGAGCATTTGGGTACTTTGAACAGTATCTTAAATCAGCATGGGTTCTCTGAAGGTAATGGAGCCATGAAGGTCGAAATTAGATGAAATAGGATGAAGCAACTTTCTGACCATGGCAGAATCATATCTCTCACGTCCCTTTCCAAAGGACTTCCAAGGGCTCAAACAGCATGATTTACCTTGCTATAGGAGGTCCAGACAGTCCTTACACTGCATTTGCAAAGCTTTTTGGTCACAGCCATACTGCTGACAAAGGCATTATTTACACTGACAGGTCTGATAAGAGAATGTAAACACCTTAAAAAGTGCCATTCCTCTTGCACAATTAGCTCCTGGCTGCTGAATCAGCATTCTGGGGACAGCCCTTCCTGCCAACCACCCCTCCTGTTGTTCAGCCTGCACCTATCTCTGCTGACATTGAACCATTCCTCTTCTTCAGGGCTCCACATGAGCCTCAGAGAGCCTAGCAAAGACCTTTGCCAGCCAGCACAAAATGATTGTGCCCCTTTTCTAATCCAAATATTTCATAAACTGACAAATTAGAAGATTAGTTGGGTGTGATAACTGGTGAGAATCTTTACCACACAGATATTTTCTTTTGGGTCAAGTGCACATTTTCCAATCAACCCCCCTAGATTAAAGATATGGGGAATCCCAGATAACTATTGACTGGTTAAAAATATTTTTTGCTTAAGTTTGTAGGTTTCTCCAGAAACCCCATGACTTCGTCAGATAGTAAACCACAGTACTCTCCAAGTAGAGACAGACCTACTGTGTTTGCAAAACACACAGCACCATCTGAAATCCTTCATCCATGCTGGGTAAAAATCAATTGATTTGAACCATGGATAAAGGTTCATCTTTTATTGTCTTGTAAGAGATAACAGCAGAGCTGATGATATGATCCAACAAACGTTTACAATCATATTATTGTATTTCATTAGCTGCCACTCCACACCTGTCAGCACACCCCTGAGCCGTAGCTGCTGTGCAGGCTGCAAGACAGCAGAGTACACTCTGGGTGCAGCTAACTGGTTGGGATGCCCAGTGAAAACAGCAGCTGTTGCATGGGAGTGTGAGAGAGGACAGAATCAAGCTCTCCTTGGAGATGCAGAGGGGCAGGATGAGAGACACATGCTCTAACACAGGAAATTCCAACTAGATAGAAGGAAATTGCTTGTACTATGAAGGGAGCCAAGCACTAGCGCAGGTTGCCCAGAGAGGCTGTGGAGTCTCCATCCTTGGAAGTATTTAAACATGGTCTGAGCAACCAGCTCCAGCTGACCTGCTCTGAGCAGGGCAGGAGGGGTGGACTACCCAATATCCAGATGTCCCTCCTCAATTACTCCATGATGCTGTGAGTTTATGGCCAGTTAGTATATTGCAGTTGAAGGAGGGCTAGTTAGCAAGTTTTGAGGATTTTTCACATCACTGTAACTATCCAGGAGAAGTAGCAATAAAGTATTCAAGAATATTCAAGGACAAGAAAATAACCATTACCTATTTAAAAAAAAGAACAGAAATGTAGATGTTGGAGAGATGCTTTCCAACCAAATTATCAACTGGCAGCACAGCTTCTCAGGATATGGAGTTCACTAAGACATGGGGAATTTCCAGAATGCTAGAGTGTGTTCTTAACCAGATTTGAGATGAAAAATGCAGATCATACATTTTACAGGAATAATCCAAAATATTTCAATTAGTAAAAAATGTTAATAGTGTTAAAAGATCATCACACAATACAGACATGCAAATACATGCGTGAACATAAATAAAATATAAATACATATGGAAATACAACAAGAATACCAACACCAAAAATTCAGGAAAAGTGATGCAGGGGAATCAAAATAAAACAGGGAAAGAATATCCAAATGGAATATCACAATTCCATTTTTAATTTCTTTGAAATTTTCCCATTGAAAAAGCCATTTGTCTTCAACATTCTTCTTTGTGAAATACATCTTGTACCCTGTGGAGCAGCATTTTTCAAAGGGAAAGTTCAGTTTCAAAACTTTACACCAGTTCTCTTCAGCTATTCCTCCAAGAGCCAGTGTCTTTGAGGAATATGAGGAATACAACTCCTTTTTTACTGGGCCACAGTTTTCCTTTCATCACATTAAAGCAGTGAATTCTTCACATTTGTTACACATTCCTATAATGTTTTACAAAATGACATCTACGATTTTTACTGCCCTGTTTCTTCCGGACCACCCTAACAAACAACTTCTGCTTTATTTTTAGAATTAGCCCTTCTTACTGGCTTTTATTTTCCTGTGCCACCCTAGCATGATTTACTGTAATTCAAATTTAACTATTAGTTTACTGCACTGCACATCTGACTCTATGGCACAAATAATACTTACCAATTTCTCTCCAAGCCCTTATCACTCAGGCTATTGAGTGCCCCAAGTGTTGACAAACAAAAAGGGCATAAATAATGTAACTTTCTTACTTCAAAGTATGGAGGAGAGGTAATGAAATTAGCTTCCCAGAGATGCTAGCAATCAGTACTCACTACATTAAAAGCTGTGACACTATGCATTATGTCCCTGAGTGTAAGCATATAACATTAATGGATGTGAGTTATGGCCCAGAAAGGAGATTTGTGCTTCCAGTGGTACTAAAGGTCGTGTCAGAAGAACTGAAAGTCTCTGTATCACAAGGTTATAAAGACCCCTGATGTTTCAAACTCATGGTAGTAAAAAATGAGAGTGACTGGGGCTACTGCACTGTTAGTGTCTGAAGCAGCTGCTGCTCCACAGTCGGTCAGGAAAAGGTTAAGATTTTCTGGAAGTGATGTCTCCACAGATGGCAAATTCCTCTTTCTGTTCAAATAAGACTGTCAAAAACAAAACAACCTCTTTCCCAGAGAAAGAAAACTAATTTTCCACGAATTCAACCCTTCTTTCTTCCACCATTTCCTCAGCTGTTGGTTCACTGCCAGCTCACTACATCCTCAGCCCTCATTCCCAGTGGTTCTTAGAAAAAATCGTGTTTGCTGCTTGCTGTTGATTCTCAGCCCTGGTTGCCCTACTCTGGCAGTGAACATTACATTCCCCTTCTCCCTGCTCTCATTCCTACTTTTTTTCTCTTACCTTGGTGGTTCCATCCTCAGTTTGCAGTATCGTGTTGTTTGAGCAAAAGGCGCTACCTCTCCCTAAAAAATCTGACTCATTCACACCTCTGAATTCAAACAGTTAATTACCTCAGGGGTTTATTCATCTCAACAGCATCAAGCTTTTTATGATTATTCAGTTTCAAATCTGTGTGTCACCAGCTTTTTTGCAGATCTTCTCTTGTTTTCCTGACAATCTTCATTTGCTTCACTAAGACCTTTAAACTCAGCAGACTTCAAGAGCTGCAGAGGTAGGCTTCTTTTTTTCTACCTTCAGCCTTCCTCCAAGGCTTAAAAGGCTTCTCTTACATTCTCCCTTGTTTTTTTATCATGTAAAAAGAATCATCTGTAGATCACAACTAGTAGGAACTCAACCATCAGAATGAAATGTCTTAATGAAGTCCTGTATCCTTTTATGAATGCCTGAACACTCATCTGTGGGTTGGATGTGGATGTACAAATTTGCCATTTCTATGACCCTAAAACTTTCTCAGTAGCAGACCCATTTCTCCAGGAGGTGATGTAGTTTTGTTCATAGTCCATGGCTCAGGGGCATCAATAACTTAGACATTATTGCACTTCCAGTCACACAGTTATACAAATAAGGGGGGTTATGTTCTAAGGATTTATATAAAAATCTGCTCAATAACATAAAAAGCCTTTATTAGGTAAACAAGACAGCAGGAGAACAAAATTTTGGTTACCATAACTTGAATGATAATGTGGAAATGTGGAAAAACATTTATGTGAGAGTGCCACATTTTTAGGACTTTACATGGTGTTTTGAAATCTCAGTCTTTCTGTAGGTCTTGGCTGCTTGTGCATGCAGATGTTAATTTATCAAGTGTCTGCATACACAAATCAGATGGCAAAGCTGGAGCTGCACACTGGTGTGGCAGAGGCACTGCTAGTGGCGTGACTGGAAATGTTTTCATCATTTTCAAGGAGTGAAATCTCATATAATAACTTTTTGAACACATACAAAAACTACAGCAAAAGTGATGAAGAAAATTCCCCAGCTGAGAAAGAAAATCCCCAGCCAAACTATTCATGCAGACAGATCCTCCAGCTCTTGTAAGGGAGACATAGCAGGCAGACACCTATTTCAAGCCACCTAATTTGAGTGCTGTGCTAGCCCACTGGATATGCCACTTTCAAGCATATATTCTGCCTGTAGTTCCCATGCACAAGGCTCACAGGGGGTCCTCTTCTAGTCTCATTTATAGGCAGCTATACTACACCCAACTATGCAGTGGGTACACACACAAACACTGGCTGAGCTCTACATTGTACTTGTTCAGCTGATTAGTAACTTGGGAGAGAGAAGCTATGTGTGCTTCAGAGCTCAGCTAAACAGGGGAACCTCTCCAAAAAGTTCTACTTTCAGTGTCAGGGCCCAGGGCCAGCTTTGGTCTTAGAGCAACTAAGGCACCTGTAACAGAAAGCCCCACTTCTGTGAGAAGAGCCTGCAGAAGACACCTACATTCAGGAAAAGATAAATACTTTCCACAGGAAAATTGTGAAATCCTTTTTTGATATTATCACATATTTTCTAACTATATGACTATCTTGGGTTATGGAACCAAAAATGTGTATTCTATTTCATCTGCTGAAAGCAGTTGGGGAAATGTTCTCCTTTATCTCTTGTAACTCCGGGGGGAGGGGGGCAGATGCCTTCTGATAATGGGCCAACTGTTAAAACCAGGTGGGGCAGTGTTTCTTATCTCTTTCACTGCCCGCCCTCCCTCCAGGGGGTTATTTTCTGCTAATGGGCCATTAAGGCTCACTAAAGGCATGACATATTCCATTGTGAGATGCTCCACCCAGTAGGAGGAGCCAACCATTCCTACCTAGATAAAAACTGAGATACAGGAGCACAAGTTATCTGGTTCCACCGGATTGCCGGAGGAAGACTGGACACTTCTCACCATCACTGGACCCTCCTCTCTCAGGATCATCTCTGCTCCAACAGAACCACATCTGCCACTACAGGAGGACTTACTTTGGACTGCTTCCAACACCCTGACCAACAGGGTGTTAGGTTGTATTGTTCAATTTATTTTATTTTACCTTTTTTTCCTCTCTTCTCCTATTAAATTGTATTCTGACTGGGAGTCTCACTAGTTTTGCTATCAAACCAGTACAATGACACACAAAAATTATTATTTCACCATCTATTCCTACTGCCTGTCTATGTTTTGAACTCCACTTTCACTCCCTTCCTAATTCTAACCCTCTCTAATCAGCACCTTTCCAAAATCAGGGGCCTCTGTCCAAAACCAGTGCCTGCCTGCCCAAAGTGCCCTATGTACCATGCCTTAGGTGGCTGGTTTGCTGATGACTGTGCCAATTACTCCTGATGGGAGAGGCCTTCGTGGGCCAAGGGAATGGAAAGCAGTCTCTCATTTTGCTAATCATAATTCCAATTATCAAACGGGATCCACTATTGTTTTTCTTAGCCCTGTTTTCACGGCAGTAGCCATGAATTTACATGTAGCCTTTGAGTAAGCTGTGTTGGCTGCCCAAGCCCTTTCATTATAAATACTATCTAGAGCTGTTGATCTCTGGGCTCTCACAGCTCAATCAAGGGTAATATCTAGCTTGCACAGTCTCAGTTAAGGAGCAACCTGTTTCCCTAGCCCTCAAACAAAGTCAAGCCAGTCAGCTTTTACATTGGAAAATCTTTACAAAATATGTCTCTAGTAACTCCAAGGAATTTCTTAGTTATTAAATCAAACTATCCCATGACAAATTGGCACTTTTAAACAGAATACAGTCTCATAATTCTTGCATTTCTGTAAATAAATGTTAAACGAGGACAATGTGGCAAAATTCCAGATATCTTGCTGGAAAGCAAAAAGGTTAATTAATCCTCAGTGTGGTTTCAATCATGAACAAATAAAAATGCTTAAAGAGCTCCAGGGTTTAGATTTCAGCAGAGGCTGCTATGCATACAGCAAGACTATGATGTTCTTCATCAGTGTCTGGTGCTCCACAGAGATTTTTCTGTATGAGTCCCAAAATTCAGGATTTGAGTTTTATTCACATAACAAAGCTTAGGCTGAATGGCTGAGCCAAGCTTACCAAGATGTCAGGACATCCTTCTAGTTTTAACTCCTTATTTCTCCTCTTTACCATCTCTCCAGAACCTGATCTCTATTCCCTTCAGAGATCATTGCTGTCAGTTCCTCACCAGAGGCAGGATACTCCCGCAATCTGGCATTTCTACCCACTGCAGACACAGGGGTATGTCCATTACAGGAATTTGCCTGTTAAACATTGTGTCCTAAGACTGGGGAGACATGAAAACCCCTTACTCTTCTACCATGGTTTCCTGCCCTAGACACCATATTTTCACAAAGGTCTGACTTTTTATTTATAGAAAAAAAAAAATAAACCACAAAAAAAAAAAAAAAACAAAAACAAAAACAAAAAACAAAAAAAAACAAAAAAAAAAAAAAAAAAAAAAAACAAAAACAAACCACCTGAGGCATTTTGTGCCGTATTATAATTGGACAAACATTGAGTAAAAGATCACAATTGCTAGGAGACCCCCAGCCTGATAGTTCTGATCCGACATCAATCAGAGGAGCTTCTTTTGCCATGATTTTGGTGGGAATTAAGTCAGCCCCCAAATCTCATAAATGATGCTTAAAGGTGAGCTTGTATTTACTGCTGGCTGTTTGGGAGTGTGGCATATGAAAAATCAGACCTGCAGCTGCTGCACCAAGGAGCTCAACACTGAGCATCAACATGATCCAGTGAGAGTGCAGTGAATGTGACAAGCACAGTGACTTACAGAAGAAGGTGGCACACCCAGCATCAATGTTTAAAGAGCTGAAATCTGATGTCTTTGCAGAAGGACAGAGAGCACTATTAATGTGTATTACAAGTATGTAAATTTGAGCTATGAAACAGAACTATGTTCTGTTAAGCTGCAGCTAAAACTATAGATCTGAGTTTTGTATCTATCTGCTATGGAAAAATAGAACCTTGGATACAAGAGCACTTAAATCCAGGCCTTAGGACTTCGGACTTGAATCTGAATTTTCCATCTTTATATGTTTTCCAAAACTATGTTCAAATTTCATATAACACAAATTCAGGCCCAGACTCAAAATCTCAATTCAGGCTCAGCTCTACTGAAAATGAGTTACCCAATTTATGCAATTTAAATCCAATTTTGTCCTAATTTCTAGGAAGTTCAACCTCAGTTAAACCGATCCTGAAGTTCTATGGTGAAGTTCAGGTTCATATACTGGAAACATCTGGAGAAATTAGGATACCTAGAGTAAGAGGAAAACACAAGGGTGAAAATTAGAAGGAAAATATTAAGACCAGCTGACTTCCAAGAGAGGGGAAAGAAGAGGACACTATTGCATGGCTCTGTTCACACTTCTATCAGGTAGGACATAGTTCTAATGTGGAAGCTGTGGAGATAGCATGTAATGTCTAAATTATAATAAATCTCGGTTTTCAGGTAGACTTGCTGGAATGATAACATTTCCATTCTCACCAGTGATGAAGATCTGTGACTGGAACTGACTTGTGTCTCTCTTGGAAATGATGACACCTGAGTGCTTTCACCCTGTGAGAAGGTATTTAGTATTTTAGATAGCTGACACACTGGCATGATGGTGTACTGTCTTGGTTTGGAAAGACTGCCAGGGAAAGCTGGAGCTTCCCTTGGAATGGAGAAGGTAAACCCCCTCCCTCCAAATTATTATAATTTTGCAAGTAAGGAGCTTTCAGGCAAGGATATGGGAATAGGAATAACAGTTCTTTACCAGGAATATTAAAAATACAAATGTAGTAGTACAAAAAAAAAAAGCAAAAAAAAAAATTCCTAGAAACCCTGACAGAGTCAGAATATGACCTGACACCCTGTTGGTCAGGGTGTTGGTAGCAGTCCAAATAAGTCCTCCTGGAGTGACAGATGCAGCTCTACAAGAGTAGAGGTCATCCTGTAGAAAGAGTCCAGTGGTGGTGAGATGGGTCCAGTCTTCCTCTGGGAAATCCAGTGGAAAACAGGCTGCTCTGCTGTTCTGAATCTCAGTTTTTATCCAGGTAGGAATGCTTGGCTCCTCCCTCTGGGTGGAGCATCTCACAATGGGATGATGTAATGTTTTCAGTCATGTGGTGAGCCTTAATGGCCCATTACCAGAAGATATCCCCCTGGAGGGGGGATGGGCTGTGGAAGAGATAAGGAACATTGCTCCACCTGGTTTTAGCAGCTGGCCCATTAGCAGAAGGCACCTGCCCTCTCCCCCCTGGAGTTATGAGGAATGGGTTATGCAAGAGATAAAGAAAACATCTCCCCAACCAGTTTCAACAGATGAAAAATAGAATAGACATTTTTGGTTACATATTGCAACCTAAGAGATGTAGAAATGACATGAATTTGGAGTAACTTAGTACCAGTGACATCTCTTCAATGGTGAAAAACCCTTCTATTAAAATTAAACTCTTATTTTAAACATGGTTTCTTCTAAACTGAAATGGTAATTTTTTTTTCTCTAGCCTTGAGAAGGTCATTTCCATAAATGGAGACACATGTGGAATATTACTGTTTCAGTTTTGCTATTCTTGATAGTGAAGGAAACCACAAATCCTTGCTTGCTCTGTACTCAGAAAGACAGAAGGAAAAACACTAAGTGACCACTTGCTGTGCAAGCACAGCCTGAGATGTATGTAAAAGCTGGTAGGAAATAAAACCCTTTTTCATTCTCAGTGAGAGCAAAGGTATAAACCTCCTCACAAAAGCTATCTCCTTGGTCAGCAAGATACGCATGGGATGTTGAACTCAGCAGAAACTGCTCTGTGTTACTCTTTCTCTTGTGTGCTCACCATAGAAAGTAACTTCTCTAGGTGCTGCACAGAACCAAAAAAGTCATTATTCAAACAAAAAAGGAACATTCAGGATGACATGCAAAAAGCATCTTGCAACTGCCTTTAGAAGGGCAGCGACATTGCAGAAACCCAACAAAATTATCATGTGAAACTCAATATGATATTGTGGGTTTTGTCCTTTTCATTATTCACATTTCTGTTTGCCAATTTATCATGTACATGTGTGAAACTGTGCATCCAGCCTCGGGTGCAGTTGTTGCTGTACTGTTTTGCACACTCTGTGCAAGGCTTTGGCACACGTGGGCCAAGTGCCGATTCCATAAGACCCACACAGGACAGTGATGGTTGTGCTGCAGAAACACTCAGGCCATGCATGGAAAGGGAGCCCAGACTATGTGCCAGAGAAGCCTGATAGGATAAAGTTTGCAATTGTAGGATGGTTCTAAAACTCAGCTAAAACTTGCATGGGACTGCAGTGAACAGCAGACTGAATGGGTTCTCTCATAAAAAAAGAGAGGAAATCCTAGCAGTATTTTAAAATTTTGTGAAAAGGAGAAAGCAGAAGCAGTAGCTACAGAAGAAATTGAGGTCAAAGATGGAGATTTTTTTTAAGGTGGAAAAGTAAAAAACTTGTTTGCATTATGCAGCAAAAAATCCCAGAACAAAAAGAAATGAATGTGGTAAGCAGAAGAGAGTAGAGATGGAGGGGTGCAACCAGAGATCAGCCTCCAGCAGGGGTATATTCGCTGCTTCTCATCCCATACACTGCTACTACCACCCATAGGGTGCCTGTAGCTTGCACAGCACCACCATTTTCTCTAGACAGGTGCTTACCTGATCATACTCCTCTTTAACCATTCTGGAATGTGTTTTTAGGACCTTTTGGCTGATCATTGCAGTAGGCCAAGGAGCAATAATGACAAATCTGACCTGGGCTCTTGCATCTGTGAGTGCACATAAAGAGTCTGGGCACAGCCTGTGCTCAAAGTACACTCAACTTTTTAAAGTATGTTTTTCCCCAAATTGATGGCATAGTCCAGGAAATGAAATCTTGTCTCCAAAGCATTGCACTGGGACTCACAGTGCATTTTTAATTCCATGCCTCATACACAACAATTTATTGATGACTACTCACATAGTGAACTGCCCAGTTACCCACACAGCAATTGCTGGGAAGTATCTTCCAAGCTAAAACATTAATAATTTTTGACAGACATGGAAAAAGTTAAATTAAGGTGAAGCTTTCTTGGGTTTCTTTTCCTTCTTGTGAGACATTCAACATTTGTCTCAGCCCTAATATTGTTTAAGTGTACTTGGTGCTCTCACAAGAGTTTGAGGCTGTCGAGCATCCCAGAGGGCTGGGGACACAAGTCCAAAGCTAAACTTTTCTTAAGGAAACATTTCAGGTTACCTTAAAAATTAAAGGGCAAATGGCAACAATAAAACAGGTAATAAATTACTATCACAACCAGAGCCCCGTATCTCCTTTGCAAGCAAACATCTGAGCAGGACCAAACTACCGGTAGTGCAATAAAACACAAAGGGTGTGGAGTTTGTGTAACATGAAGACATAATTTCTGCTTCATGAATCTACTTATAGAAAGAGGAATGAATTTTCTGGGAAGTAAACAAGTTCATTTAAACAGAAAATAAACTTCAAAGGGAATAATAAAAAGGGGAGGGCAAACACAGAGATCACTTAGTTTTGAACTCTGTCCAATTGCTCAATAAAAATGTCTGCTATTCAAATTTAATTTTTGGTTTAAGCATTACAGTTTCTTTTGCTACTCTTGGCAAAATTATGTTCTTATCCTGTAGGCACTCCTGTCATTACTCTTTTTCTTTGCCCCTGAGCTTACGGCTTCACAGGGACACCAGAGTTCATTCCCACAGACTGGCCTCCAGGACTGTGGGTTGCTTATAGCTTATCTGATGGAGTGATGTTTTCAGATATGGACACCATATCTGCAAAAGCAGTACAAGTTAGCTCAAAGTTTGAGGAACTTTGTGTCCTCAAACAGAAAAAACCCCTCTATTCTTCATTCTTTCTTTTCAAGCTACAATATAGATTTCAACTATAAGGAATCTATTTCTGATTTTTAACTTAAAAATATGTATCTTTAGAGCAGCAGAGGGTTAGCTGGCAACTCAGCTCCTGCTTTTTCCCATCTCTGATCATAATTCCTCTTTTAAAAGACTATTTGTGATCCTCTTCTGCAAGGCATATCAAACATTTACCAACCAAAGAAAGATTTTAATTCTTATCAGATTGTTGCAGCTATATTTTACTCACAATTTCCCTATTCTCCTGAGAGCTGAACCAGCTGACATTTATGGATTTAACTATTAAACTATTAGCATACTATACATGATATATCTTAACTTACATATGCAGTCTGCATACAGTGGCAAGGATTGCTCTTTTTAATAGTTAAATTTCCCATGGCATTTGATGGACCAAACTACTTATGGGGATCTACCCTCACTTTCCTGTCTTTGAAAATCCAAACCAATATTAATATCTAACCGTTTTTATAGCAACCCTTTTAATACCCAAAAGAAGACAATTGGTATTTGCATACAACAGATCCCAAAGACCCAAGGAGATAAAAAACCCAAAACACAAAGTCCAGTGGAGGCAGAGCAAAGACATGGTATGACCCTATGGACATCAGGATCATTTTGGTCATCTGCTACACTGAAAGCTGGGAGGAAAAAAAAAAAGTTCCTTATTTACCCATAGGCTTGTCCTTCTCTTGTGAACATCAAACTCACCTGGAGCATGAAATGTTTCTGGAGACTATGGCATTGTTTTGGTCTGGTTAATATTCTTTTTGTAAAGCTTTTTATCTTGTTTTTGAAACAGTGCTAGCACCAAAATGACCTGACAACTTTTATTTTTAAAGAAGTATGACTGGTCAGATTCCTAGGAATAACTACTTAAGCCAGAGGGCATGTGGTAGCCAAAGATCCCCTACACGTATAAACAAGGAGTTCTATAAAACATTGCTTCAGGCAGAAAAACGTGGCAGATAAGGCACTGCTGGATGACAGTTACATTTTCCTCAAGTAGGAAAAACAATGTCACAGTTCCCAAAGGCCCCATCTCTGTAGGCTTGAAATAGAGCAAAAAATTAAAAAGAATGAAAAAGAAAGCAAGCACTGTTTTCCATTTCTCAAGGACTGCCAGTAATAAAAAGACAATGGATAAGCCTTTCTTGCACTGTATGTAATATTTTTGCATCTTCATGAATGTTATGTATACAAAGCATACACAGAGATGTCAAGAAAAAGAATACCATCAGTGGACTCACAGAGTTGAGAAAACAAGCATTCAAAGGCAGGGAAACACAGTCTTAAAATGCTATCTCTGAATTTTACCTTCCTATATTTATTCTAAAATATTGGATTTTTATAGAAATAAATAAAAATATTGGTGATTCCAAGAGCACAAAAACAATAAAACCATTTTTTGTACAACTCAGCACATCGTCCTTCAACAAAAGTAACATTTGGCCCTTGCACATCTATAGGCTGGAGAACTTCACCTCAGCTAGTTTTCTGCAAGCCTGTCATATTTGAATTGCAAAAGTGTATTAATTAAGCTAACTTTGGTTAAACTGTCTTATTGCTCAGTTATCCTTGCACAATGAAGGTGTGGTTTTATCAGGGGAAAAGTTATTTAATGTGTTTGGAATGAAAAATGCAGTAGATACATTCTCTTGCTGCAAAGGGACAAAGTATGAAACTCAAATTTAGTAAAATTGTACACCTTTGGTATAAGGATTTAGAAATCTAAACTAAAGATTTCCCTTTAGGATTCACTATTGCTATCCTTTTTTGACCCACCCAAATGTTAATAGTCTCATAAATTAGGCAACACACACTCTGAGTACGTACGTTTGTTTGTTTGTTTGTTTGATGTGAAATAAAAATAATAATGAATTAATTAACTGTCTGCATTGATATCCATCAGGAACAATTAATTAAGTACTTTACAAATGCACCATTGAACAAAGTGTTCCTGTAGGTTAAAAATAAATGAAATGTAATATTAATTCCTTTAGGGATTAGAATCAAGGATTTCTGCAGCATGATGGAGGTTATCAACTGAAACCACAGAAGAGAAAACAGAGGATACCAAGACCACAGGAAACCCATTAGACCCAAATGTAATTATGAGCTAAGTAATGTCATCCTGGGATATTTCAGACAAAATATTTCCACTAGAAATGGAACAATATTAATGGAAATGTGCATTGCTTCACCTAAAGCTGAAGTATTTCATATACAATTCTGGTCACTCATTGTTCAGAAGGGATGAATTCAGGATGCAAAAGCAGTGCAGATGACTGACATGAGCCAAAGAATGGGTAGGCTACCGTACATGAAAATACAATAGGCTCATTTGTTTAACCTAGTGAAGGTTATTAGTGAAAATGAAATCAAGCATAACACCAGAAAGCTAAAATAACTTTTTCAGCAACTGGATAATGCTGACACTTGATGGAAATTGGAATTCTGACATTCTGACAATAATGTAGAGTCTTAACCAGCAAAGAAATACATTTCTGAAACAGACACTAAGTGAAAATAAAAAACTAATTGCTTTACAGAGAAACACAATTAACTTGTGAGAGGGATTGTATGATACAGTCGTCTGCAACCGATGATCCAAAATGTCCTTTTGAATTGTATGATCCTACCTAATAGGTATTAATCCTATAGGTATGGTATAACCTATAGGTTTAATGGGGTTCAGCCATCCATAGAAGACTGGGCATCACCAACATTTCAAGGACTGCAACAGCTGACAGGTACTACCACCTCAAAATCACTTTTAAATTTAAATCAAGAGCTCTCAGGCAACATTTACTCATGTTTACTGTTTTTCTGAAATCACTCTGGTTTGCTATGGCTACAAATGTGCTGCCAGTGGCTGGCCCTGCTAAAAGCAGCTCCCAGCACATAGGTTACCCAGACTGTGCTGTGTGGGGTCTCTTCCCCACCCAGGCTCCTCTGCCAAGTGCTGCCCAGTGACACAGCCCTGCTGCAAACTGCCTTGCGTTGAGCACAAACACTCAGGGAGCTGGAAACACTGCATGAAACATGCAGTAAACCTAGAGGGCTATGGGAGGGACTAGCAGTGTTGAAGCAGCCAGGATTTGGAAATTTTGGCTTTCAGGAAAAGGACAGTTTGTTAACATGAGCTGTGGATCCTGGAGCGTTATAAGCCTGGCAAGAGCATCTTTCTGTTGAATGGGGTGGTCCCACCCAGGGGTCACTTTTTGGTCTATCTGCAACCTTGTCACTACAAGGTGAAACTGCAGCTATCGTTTAATTGAAAAGAAGTTTTGCTCACCTACAGCCATCACCTGCTATTCCTCCTGCAATCTCATTAAGCTGTGTTTTGCTTTGCTGACACCAGCGCTGCCAAAAAGCTCAGCTGGCAAAGGAGTGTGTGTTAGTAATGTGGCTGGCATTCTGCCTCCTGCAGCTGAGGTCACTTCTGAGCACTTCTGAGTCTCTGCTGGTCAACTCAGATGGATGGCCGAAAACTCTCTCCCTCTGTTCAGCTTCCCAATGATGCAGCATGCTTGCAACTGGACTATTGCACTGGCCTTGCTCCCTAGCAGTATAATATCTATAACTGCTATTTTTCTTGCCTTGTATCTTCCCTAGCCAGCCACCAGAGTTGTTGAAATACTTCATGATCCTGTGTTCCCATTCTGCTCAAAAGCTCCAAGCAGCCCTGCAGACCATTCCCCCTAATTCATGGAGACAACTTAGCTCTGCTGGAAGATTTCACTTAAATTGTTTCAAATTTGGGTTAGAATGCTTCTTTTTCAGCTCCCTTGTGAAACACTCATCACTCTCACTCATGCAGGTCTTTTGATTTCAGTGGCCAGAGATTTGAAGCACAAACTGCCTTCTTTGCACACTCTATAAACAATCTTACCTGTCTAGGATGGAGTCTATTTCACGTCACCTTAGCCATTAAAAAGTCAGCCTAAGCCAATAATTTTGATTACCTCCACAATGGTTGGAAATGAGAAATTTCTTTTAGAAGGAAAACATCTCCTACACTGACACATGGGGAGGTCTTACCCTTTGGAAAGGTCTCTCTCCACTAAATGCATGTCTAGTATTCAGAAGTGTTTGCATGAGCACACACACAGTTTTATCATTTTTAGGAGTAACTCTTGATTCTGAAACACTTGTTCTTACTAATGAACAGCTTACAGCTCACCAGAAATTTGTATGCACTTATAGGGGAACTCCAAAGAGATATCTTTCACTTTATCATCCTTGACTTAGCCTTCTGAAAAGACTGACCAGATCAGGAAGGGAGAGGTATGGCTATAAAGCCAGGGTGAATGATTTGTGGTGCAATGTAATTGTAAAATCACTGGGAAAATACCTACTGTATCTCTAATCCACTGAGCTGCTGCATGTGGAGTGCATGTCGTGGAGAAGCTCAGCTGTGTCATACAGGAGGCTGCATGGAGTCCTGAATTCTTATTGCCAGCTTATCAGAAAGTCATAAGACAAAGGAATTGCTCTTTTTCAAAGTTTAGTAGCTGAGAGCAGAAAATAGTGGGTTTGTTTGTGGTAAGGACACCACTACACCCTGCACTCACTCTGCTACTGTATAGAATGAGAAAATGTAAGAATGCATAGCAATAGCATTTTAATTTCACGTAAATGCTACACTCTGCTCTTCATGCCCCATGCTTCATGCTGAGGAAAAGCTGCAGCATGCCAGACAGGAGCTCTTTTCAGTGAGCAGAAACAAAACTGAGGAAACTGGAAAACTACACTGTTTTGCTGCATTTAAACTCCCTTCTCATGGTAAGCAACAGCCATGCCAGCAAGCCACAAACCAAGAGACACCTTAATGGTCCAGGAAGTTAAGAAATCTTTGAGTTAAATATTGAGCAATGCAGGTGCAGGCTGCAGATGGGAGGTTCGGGTGTGAAAGCATGCCAAGGGCATAACAAAACTCGATTGAAAGAAGCCAGTATTAAGATCTCAGTCTGAATTCATTGCACATAGATGGCAGGAGTTCTACAGATAGCCTATGTGAAACAAGAGAGTTCTCAAGGTTCCTCAGTGCACGAGCCACTGGCATAAAAAGGGACCTGCTTTGCTCTCTCTCAATTACAATTATCACTACACACACCCAAGGATATATTCTGCTAAATATGCAGGGGCAAATAACTTCTTGGTGCAACACAGCTGAAGTGACTGTACTCACAGAATCAATGCTTTTTTCGAGATTTGTGTCTAATTATTTCAGAATTAAGAACTGAATATTTTGCTGGTCTTACCCCATCATGCTATTTCATCTGTAAACTATAGGAGGTAATAACAGAGGTGACTCTCTTCCACATAAAGCTTAAAGAGAAACCCTATCCAAGTAGCCCCTTACATTTCCTTGGAACCATTGACATAGTGGCATTTAGAATCTGGGCCATTGTTCATACAGTGGGTTTGACATATAAAGTCCAGTGCCTACACTAACTACTCCATTGCTGTTGACACATAATTAAAAGACTTTATGATTTATTCTTCATGCCTTACATTTCTTTGCTTAGGTTCCAATTCTTCCTAACCTTTACAGCCAGCATTTTAAGTAAACAGATTATCAGTTATTATACCAGAAATATATGTAGTATATTTGGTTAGACATACACAAGCCTTTGTAGAATGTAGGAGACTTCACAAAGGCTGAAATTCTCTCCTCAAGTGCCTTTGAAATTACTCCTAAACTTTTATTCCAACTTAAGGATGTAAACAGGATTTATGCAAGAAATCAGCTGTTGCTGGCTATTAGCACACGGGTGAATTTGGTCCAGTGGGTGTGTATGTTGATTTTCCACTCTAGAATTTCTGATCCTCCCAATTCTTCATTACTACCTGCCAAGATTGCTATTGTTAGGTTTGGTCTCTTGTACACATGAAGAAAGATTTATAACCTTTATGGTCAAAGTATTCCACATGTGATCCTTTTTCTATTTGCCTTTAACTCTCTTCCCCAGCCCTGATCACAGCTGCTTTTAAAAGTTTAAATGGCTTGATGTTTTTATTAATTATTCATGTAACTAAAAGCTAGTTATTAACTGAGTAGGTCTTGGTTTCTGGAGTACTGGGGAAAAAACATGTCACTGAGGATATCTCTAAGTTCATGGTGTCCGTTTAACAAGTTCTAACTTTCTCAAGTGCTTATTTCTGAGAACTTCCACCTCCAAAGGACTGGTGTTTGCAACAGTTTTCTTTGGAATATTTGAGAGTTTAAACATTTCAGACTTAGTAGCAAATTTTAAAGCAAGTTAATAGACCTTTCTGAGAGAAATATTAATTTGTATTTTGAGTTATATAATTATTTCCCTAAGGTAATTAGATTCAACTGCTTTTGAAAATGAATGTTATTTTACCCCTCTTATTTTTTAAAATAGTGTTTCCTTAAGCTTGATAGCTTTATTCTTAAATTAAAGTACTTTTTCTATTTTCACATTACATCTTAAATAACTGACACATTTTATGATCCTCTCTGGAACCCAATAAGTAAAGGTCTGATTTGAGACTTCTGTATTATGAATTTATAGTTCTTGCCTGCCACAAGCACACTCCAAAAAGAGATGAAACTTTGTGCCAGAACATAATGCTATTCAAGTATTCAAGTATTCAAGTATAGAAGAACAAAAAACCAAAACATTCAAAATTGCATCAAAAGAGCCATTAGTATTACCCAAGAAAAATACATATATTCTCTACAAAACTGGAGATTCCACAAACCCCAAACTCTAAATTTTCAGCTATTCGTTGAATACACACCTGCAGCAGATTGTCCAGGCCTTTTATTAGAAGTATGCACAATATATTGACCTCTCCAGATGTACTCTGCAACTGCTTCAAAAGAGGAGAAATGGCAACAGGCACAATGGAAGAGGCCAAAGAAAGACTTTGGACAATTGCTTGCCCTGAAGAGATGACAGAACAGATTTGATGCCTGCAGAAATAAATACAGCATATTTATTTATAAAATATTTTATTTGTAAACATAACTTTTATTTTTTTTTAAATAAGCTTCAGGATTTCTACAGCAGATTTTTATGACAGTATTTCTAAATAACTGGTCACCAAAGGTTGAATCTCTTCACTGATGTGAAAATGCTTTTGCCATGCCTCACTGGTGAGGTTTTACTGAAGCAGTTCCTTTGAGAGGTACTCACTACAGGGATAACTTTGCTGCTCATAAAGGGATCTAAAGAAACCTGAGGAGAGCATGCCTTCAGTGCAGACAGAGGAGAGTAAACCGAAAAGCCATCTTCATGTTCTCCTAATCTTGTTCGTCTTGGTCCCATGTAATTCACACATCCCAGACAAACTCTTCAATATGCACATGAGCAGCAGTGCTCTCCCAGCAAAAATACACTTTAAAAGGCAGCCATTATTAACATTCCCATGACTCTTCTCACACCCATCCCTACTAAAACCCTCTAACCAAGCTCCTGAAAGTATCTGTGGATCTTTGGAAAGTGCCTGTTCCTGTTCAGGTAAACTGTCTCCTCTCTAAAGACCTCTTCCTCTCTTCCACCTCTCTTGCATCCTGTGAAAGGACACAGTAAGGATAAGGTTTTCATCTACTGTTTGTATAGATCCAACAACCCATGTTTTGATGTGACCCAGGAGAGGTAAAACCTAATTTCTGGATAGTTTTCAGTAACTTTTTCCTGGTTTGGGAACTGTTTTATTTCTGTTTAAATGTTACTATAGATACTGGAACTTAGCCTTACAAAGTTACATAACCAGCCTCTGCAGAGGTGAGGGCAAGGTTGTCTGGAGGGACATAACACCCTCCTGTGCAAATCTGACACAGAGAACATTTGGTGCAAAAGTGCTGGGAGGGAAAGGTACCCTTCACACCTCTCTCCAGGTCTGGGAGGCTGTGTGCCTACCCTGAGGTCCATAAGGGACAGAAGATGGCTGAAGCATCTGGGAACAACTGGGTGAAACTAGCCATAGGACAGTCATAAAAAATATCAAAAGGGTAACAGCAGATATTGTTCAGAGAGAGACAGCAACACATACTAGCAGACACTCCACAGCTTGGAAACAGGAATGAAGGTACATTGCATTTGTCTGGACTATTCAGGACAATGATATGTACAGAAACCAACCACCTTGGAAGAAGCTAAGTCTAGGCCCAGGGTGTTGGAGTGGCCAAGCACACCAGCTAACTAGCCCAAAAAGCAGAGTTAATCAGTTGTTGTGTCACTGCTGTCTCTGTGCCCAAGACCTGTGGTGGTGGCTGGATAAGCACAGTTCAAAACCCACCAGTTTCCTCAGCGCAAACTCCGAGCAATGTTACCTAACCACGATAGTATGCTCATGGCCTCAGGCATTTTTCTATTACTCATGAATATTTCTTTATCATATGGTAGGAAAAAAGAAGTTTCTAAACCAACTTATACATTAATTTGGCTTTTTCACCATCATGTTCATAATTTAGGAAATTGCTTAGAAAAAGTCCACTATCCTCCAAGTCCAGAAATTCTCTACTGCTCCACCAAATACAACTGAACTCCAAGTGGACACCTGCATTTTAGAGGGGAAGGATGGTGCACTGCTTTCCCAATGTTTTCAACAAAGCCAGGTTCAGCTCTTGAAACATTGAAGCCTAAATCCACAGTTCTGAACTCAGATAGACATTTGAACATTTAACAGAGTGTCTACAAACTCAGACACTGTAATTTTCACACTTCCCTGCTCACGCTACCAGTTTCCTGAAAATGGTGATCATGGTTCCCTATTTCACAGAGCTGCAGCAAAGAAATTCCCTTAGTGAGTATGTGATGCTTGTCATCAAAGTCTAAAGAAAAGGACTGAAGAAGAGCTGAAATGGAAATTCCCTGCATCCCAGGCATATAAAATTTATTTAAATAAAAATATATTTTATTTTTTAAATTTTATTTAAATTCATATCCATTGTAATCTTGCCATTCTTGGCAACTGCTGCAAGTGGTCCCTTTACAACCAGTGCAGATGCTTCTTTAGTGAAACAAAGAGAGCTCAACAAGACAGAGACATCAGGCACAGCCATTTAGGACCAGAAGTAAGAATTAATCAACATCACATGGTAATAATATAGGCAAGCAGATTTTGTGAACAGAAACCTTATTTCACCTTCCCTGCATATACCTGCTACCCCAGTTTTATATCTCACAGCTCTATCTCACTGCCAATTATACTGATACCAGAGCTTTTGACCCATATGTAGCTTTTAATTAAATAGAGGCCATTTAGATGCTCTTCACAAGCTGTGAGTATAGTGCTGTACTTGAAAGTCTCCAACACCATGGGAAATAAGTACACACTTAAGTTAATAGATTTTTCTCAAAGCATGTAAAACAGGTCAGACATGGGTCCACTGCATTTGTACATTTAAAAAACAGGGTTTATGTAAACACAAAGAGGGACAGTAAATGATCTAGCACTCAACTTAGAAGGCAAGTAGGAGGTTCTGACTCCAGTGCTTGTAGTGCATAGATACAGATATATACAGACATTTCAATTCTATTTCCACCTTCTTTTACTGACAATGAAATGAAAGGAAATTAAATCCCTCACAAAAAAAAACCCACTACAAAACAAACAAACAAATTTTAAAAAGCCCACTTTGCCTTGAGAAGTGCCAATAGAGAACACTTTCTATGATGTATCGACTCCTCCACCGCCCAGGTTTTGGCTGGGATAGAGTTGATTTTTCTCCTAGTAGCTGATACAGGGCTGGGGCTTGGATTTCATCTGAGAATAATCAGATAACACACTGATGTTTTAGTTGTTGCTGAGCAGTGCTCACTCTAAGTTGAGGACTTTTCTGCTGCCCATCCTCTGCCAGCAAGGTGGTCCACAGGAACCACGGCCAGGAAAGTTGGCCCAAAGAGGCCAAAGAGATGTTCCATACCACAGAGTGTCACACTCGGTATAGAAACTTGGGTGGGGGAGGGCTCAATCACTGCTCAGGGATAGGCCTGGCATTTGTCAGCTGGTGATGAACAATTACAGTGTTTGTCACTTGTGTTTCTTGGGGTTTATTTTTCTGTCTCTTCTTTTTGTTGCCTCCCTTTCCATTTAAATTATTATAATATTATTATTATGTTTTATTCCTATGGTTAAGCTGTTCTTAACCCACAGGTTTTACCTTTTTTGCCCCAATTCTTCTCCGATCACACTGGGGGCCAGGGTGCAGCAAGCAGCTGTGTCATACTTAGTTACCAGCTGGGGTTTTATAAACCATGACTCCCACTTTTTAACAACCTGATCCCTTCAAAACTGTTTCAAGATGCACTCTGAAAATCTGAGGACTTAAAAAAAAGAACCTGGTCTTTTTTTTGAAAATGTAGTACTAGTATGAAGTGATATAGATTAAGGAACAGAAATGGTGAGTTTTCCCTCAAAGCTTAGACTGGAAGATGTTTTTCTGGTGATGGTTTTATGAAAAATTTTGAAGGTGTTTGGCAAAACATACTGTACAAATGCTTTTCCTATTGCATTGAAGAAGCTATGAGCACAACTTGCACATATTGTGAAATAGTTTCTTTACTTTCACATCATTGTAATGTCACTCACTTTCTTGATGAAATCCTGAACCATAAACTGAGCTGTAGGCAGGATAGCTATGAAGTAACCCCCCATGACTTTGGATGTTCTGAATGCCACATCCCCTTCTATCTCGGTACCTTTACTTTTACAATTCCATAGGGCTTTGCTTGAATTATAACTACTGCTGGCGTAGTTCAAATAAATTCAGGCCACTTTAACCAATCAGTTCAGTGTCATTCTTTGCTCAGAAATGCCAGTGTGACCTTACTATTTGCTGAATCTGTAAATAAGTAATTATTTGGCTTACTTATTAAGGTAACACACCCTAGCTAGGACGAAAAACCAGACCTACAAGATAATCCTCATCTCAAGTTTCTGCTGGCTGTACTGTCCCAAAGAATATGCCCATATTGAATAAGTGAAATTTCATCTAGCCTTCATACTGTAATTGGATGTGTGAGGCACAGGTGGTCAAAGCAATAGTCATTAAACAGGCGTTTTCTCCCATTAATTTATGAGTACAGAATTTTGTTCTGCAGATAAAGAGATATATTTTCTCACTGCAGAAACTGTATTGCTAAGTATGAAATTAAAATTTTCTGTCAAACCACTTTTCCTTAAAATAGGTGGATCAATAATGACATTATTAGATATCTGTGTAGAAGGCAAAGAAATTAAATTTCATAGAAGAGGTCTATATTTCACACTATAGCTGACATCACCCCATTAATCATTTTTTATATACACTGAAACTATAAATATCATTGTTTTAAAAAAGTAGTTTGGAAGTATCATGAAAACAGCAGTTATGTTTAAAAAATAGACATGCTGGTATAATTTTTTAAAGGTTTTGAAATTATGTATTTTCCTAGGGAGTTTTTGTTTGGTTGGTTTTTTTGATTTAATACTTAGAATATGGAGTAAATAAAAAAATATTATTGTTGGTTAAAACAGGGAACAGCAGTTGTTCTCTGTTTTTAACCAGCAGATGCCATTCTTGCTGGAGCATATAGTACTATATACAGGTATGTAAGATGGTAGCCACTGGCTATTCCTTTACGTTGTTGTTAATGCCTGCATTATGATAATTTTAACTTGCAATTTGTTCTCATTCATGTTTTCTTTTTAACAAGTACAACATTTTATAGCTAGAAGTTGCCATGAACCGCCTGATTTCAAAGTACATAATGATCCTTATCTTACTCCAACAGTGGTACTTAATTCAGAAGCAAAGAAATCACAGGGCTGGTCAGGCTGGAAAGGACCTCAGCAGGTCATTTAGTCCAAACTTCTCTTCAGAACAGGTTCTGAGTTTAGAATGGATTTGTCTAGACTTTGTCCAGTCAGATCCTGAAAACTTTTTGAAAACACTTCAGAGCCTCTCAGGGTAACTTGCTCCAAAACTTCACAACACAAAAATATTTATTCTTGTTTTGTTAGAATTCCCCTCCCCCATTCCCTCATTTTTAGGAAACCACTGTCTCCCATTTCCACAGTGGGCTCCTCAACTTCAGTTTTTCCTCCTCAGTAACATCCAGTGCTCAGGAGGCTGCTCTTAGATCTCCTGACACCATTTCTTCTCCAGGCTGTCTCAGCCTTTACTGAAATACTATTTTTATATAGTGGTATTTTTGATTTATGAAAACCAGCTAAAGATGGCAGCTAGTTCAAACTGGTCAGAGTCTGCAAAGGTTTTTCAAACAGCAAGAGAAGGAACCAAAATCTTACCAATTTCAGTACATTCTTCAGTCAAATGTATTCAATTCTACATTTTGTCTGGTAAGTAATTTCAGGGCTTCACAATTCAGCAAAGAAATGTGCTAACCTTTCAGTAAGTATTCAATAACATTAGAGTAAGAGAGACACAACATTTTTTAGTTTTATATTAACTTTTCAAATTCTTCTAGTATATCTTTTTCATACAATACCAGCTTTGCAAGAGAAGAAAACCCAAAACAACAAACCAAACCAAACATTGTTTCCCAAAATTGCATGCTTTTGTAGTTTGTTTTTGAATATTGAGCATTATGAGTCATTTGTGACTGTGGAAATTCCAGTAAGTCAATGGAGTTACGTCAGACCTGAATTGGACTCTTTAATTCCTGACAGTACATCCTAAACTACACAAGCAAACAATGTCCCCAAATGTGAAAGGAGTGTTAACATCCTCCATATTTTAAGACAGCTCTCAATCACCCGGATTAAATCCAAAACCTCCTTTCTTGCAGGACACATGAAAACCTGTGATCTCCGGATATATGAAACCTCCAAAGATCAGTCTCCTACTCAAGTTATATAAAGCCATACATAATAAAACACAACAAAATGGGGAAATAAATCTTAAACAAAACAAAACAAAAAACACCTCAACAAAATTCTTACAATTTATCTATTTTCCCATCAGTTAAGTAAATAAATAATAACTGAAGGTCTAGCAGCTTTAACTATAGTCTACTTTAGTTAGATAGCCTTAACTATCTCCTGGAAGATCCAAGACCTGGTTTTCCCCTAGGAGTAACCTGGCATTACTCCACTGAGTTGCTTAACTGAGCAAAGTCAAATGACTTTTACATGATATGCATGCTCAATAGACATAAGCTGACACATCTAAATTACTTTTTGTGCAGCAAAGTCAACTTTCATCTGTTAACAATTCCACTTTCTATCTAACTGGTGTATTACAAGATTTTCTGAGTACAGCAAGAGCAGAATTACTTCTCTCAATTTCTCATCTACCATGGGTTGACTCTAGCTGGATGCCAGACACCCACCAAAGCTGTTCTATCACTCCCCTCCACAGCTGGACAAGGGAGAGAAAATAATGTGAAGGGCTCATGAGTTAAGGACAGAGAGCGATCACTCACCAAATACTGTCATGGGCAAAACAGGCTTGAATTAGGGATTCTAACTGAATTTATTGTTAACAAAATCAGAGCAGGATAATGAGAAGTAAAATAAGACCTTAAAAACACCTTAAAATTCCCTTACTCCTCCCTCCTTCCCAGCTCTACCTCCTCCCCCAGGAGGTAGACAGACAGACAGGGAATGGGGATTACAGTCAGTTCATCACATGTTGTTTCCACCACTGCTCAGGGTGAGCAGTCCTTCCCCTGCTCCCTCCCACAGGAGACAGTTCTCCAATGTTGAGTCCATCCCACACGCAATAGTTCTCCACAAACTGCTCCAACACAGGTCACTCTTCCACAGGTGCAGTCCTTCAAGGACAGGCTGCTCCAGCGTGGGCCCCCAAGGAGTCACAAGTCCTACCAGCAAACCTGATCCAGCATGGGCTCCTCTCTCCATGGGTCTGCAGATCCCTCCCAGGACCCTGCTCCAGGACAGGTCTTCCATGGGGTCACAGCTTTGTCTCAAGTATCCACCTGCCTGTGAGAAAGTGAGGCTCTCCCATGGGCTGCAGGTGGATCTCAGCATCTCCATGGTCCTCTGTAGGCTCCAGGGGCAGAGCTGTCTCACCTCATAGCTGCAGGGGAATCTCAGCTCCAGTTCCTTGGAGCACCTCCTGCCCCTCCTTCTCCACTGACCTGGGTATCTGCAGAGTTATTCCTCTCACATATTCTTGCCCCACTCTTCTCTGGCTGCAATTACATCTGCACAATAACTTTCTTCCTTCTTAGATATGTTATCACGAAGTCGTTACCACCATTTCTAATTGGCCCAGCCTTGGCCAGCAGCACGGTTGTCCTGAAGCCATTTGGCATTGGCTCTTCTGGCAGCTTCTCACAGAAGCCACCCCTGTAGCCCCTAACTATCAAAACCTGGCCGTGGACACCCAATACGCCATCATTTCAAGACTTTCAGAGCATATATTGGAACACAGAAAAAATCTTTATACAATGAAAGTCAACAAAGTAACTCACTTCTTATCCATGTGTTTTCCATTCCTTTCTGTTGGGAAGGAACAGTGAACATAGATTGAAAGCAACAGACTTTTTATAATCAAACCACTGACTGCGTATATTTTTGTATAAGAGAACCATGCCATCTTTCTGTTTCCTGTTGTGCACTCTGGAGAGAAATTCCAGCCCCAGTACTGAGGAAAACATCATTACAGAAATAAATCTCAAGAAGAGACAGGGCACCTACACAAGATCGTTCTCAATTATAACATCATCCACACATCATCTTGAGTTCACGTCAGCATATACTCGATGAAGATTTGGTCTCCATCAATCTTCACACATACATATCTGCTTTTGCTTCCAAAATTGTTGTTGTTATTCTTTCTACAATGGAAACTTCAGGTGTCCCTCAACTACGTCTTGGACACCACTGCTAAATCAACCATCTTTCCACACTTCAAATAATAAAATTCAAGCTCAGCAGCCTTCAGTAGTCATTACACCTGCAACAAAATCATGCTTGCTCTTAAAAACATCAACATCTAACAAGAAATTCAACACATGCACATCCCAGTCCCCACATGTTGACTCTGTAATTTTGATTGCTGCATTGGGCTTGAGGGCTGGCCCTCAGAGAGCTGATTTTTGTGTGACTTGTTGGTTTTAACTAAAAAGAGCAGCCATCCATCCTTTCCTTGTATGAGGCAGTGAACACAACCTTGTCTTGTGGTGTTTGAAATTTGTTTCTGCACAAAATGGGAATTCATTTCAGGGGTGAGGAACTACAATAATTGTCTTGGTCCTTGGGCCACAGGAAGGGACAGGCAGGAGGAAGAACCTGGGCCAGGTCAGGCAACAAGACTCGTCATCCATGTGTGGGCAGGAGAGATGCAGGGAGGGGTTCACACAGTAGCCTCTGCCCTAGGCCCCATGTACCTCAATACCAGGTCTGCCCAAGCTCCTCCAGTGGTTTCCTCTTGTCCACACCTGTATGACAGAGCCAGGAAGCCTGGCTACTCACCCTCGCCTTGCCCTTCCTCCAAGCAAACAAGAAGGACCCAATTATGCAAACAACCAGATTGACTCACAAGCTGCTCACGTGGCTACAAGATGAGAGCCCACCATTACATGGGACGTTTCAATGCTGTAAAGGTGCCCCTTATGTTCTGCTGTGAGTTTTTTAATACCTGCAAAAGCCTTTCCCAGGGACCACTGAATTGACACTAGCCACAGAACTCCCAGAAGCGCTTGGGAATCGTCTGCCAGAAGACAAGGCTGAGTCACAGAATTCATAGGATATGTCTGTGGCATAGTCACAAGTGATGTGACTGCAATACTGTATATACACAGCCAGGCAAGCTTTACATTACTTGTGTTGGGCACTGGTAGTAGTCTGGCCACTGAGTTCAGGCCAGCCTAACCACTCAGGTATTCACCCAGCTTTTTTGGCATGTTTTCCAGATAGCTACAGGGTCCACACTGCCACAGCTAGATTGCTGCCAGTTCCCCAGCTGACTAGTTTTAAACCAGGTAAGTACATGACTGTAGTGTAAACATACCTAAGCTTTTAAGTCAATTTAAGTTTCTATTCAAATTCATACTGCCTCAACTTCTATATTTCTAACAGCTTCGACTTATAGCAGGTATCCTCAGTGTATTGTGGAGATTAAACATTTGGGGTGCAATAAATTAATAGCATTTTAAGTGTGAAATTTATGGTTCTTCCAAAATGGGAACTGTGTTTAACAAAAGTAATGAATATTGCTGGCTATGTGATGATCTCTCCCTCATTCCTTCCAGAAGCTGTTCAGTGAGTACTAGGTGTATGAGGTGACTAACTGACCTGAAACTCTGCAGAACACAGTAAGTTTATACACCGATATTCAAATTCCTCAAACATGGATCTGTAGACTAAGGAAAAACCCCACTGGTTGCAGTGGACATTTTCCCTACATAAATGCCACTCACTGACTACATATATAGTACATTTTGTAACACAGAACATCTTGGAAGAGATGCCAGCTAAACAATTGTACTGCTTGGATCCAGCAAACTACTTCCAATTCACATCACAACCTGAAGTTGAATTAAAGACTGAAAAAGTACACAGTATTTCTTTTAATTTTTAACTGAATTTTGGGAAGCAGAATATGTCAGAAATGTGACAGAACAGTCACATTTATCACAGTGGCAATCTGGTTGAATGTAGCAAGGGTTAATTTCAACAAATGGCTGGATTTGGTCTTTTAACAGACATCTGAACATATTATAGCCTTTCATTTAAAATTTTAATACTGATTTGTTCACATCAGAGATCCATACGTTCCCCTCAACCAACTCTAGGTAGCACCTCCTGTCTGCTTATACCAGAAACTTGTAACACATTGCCAACACTCTTCCTAATGCTTGGAATTATGGATCCTCAAGGCCCCTGTCCTGTTAAATGCTCCATCTTCTTGCAAGGACTCATGGCAGGTGCTACAAACCAAAGGACACCCAAGCAGCATTCTTTCTTTTTTTCAATACCAAGGACTTGCATACCACTTCTCTTCCTTCTGTTTTGAGACAGAAGTCATTCTGTGGGGATGGTGCATAGAGCGGAGATGGAAGAGATGTTGTGCTGGAAGATGTTAAGGGCTGCCATCAACCAGTACTTTGATCTAGACACACTTCCAGACCTGGTTCAAACTGCTGGGTCTGCTAACCAGATGGCAGGGACTCTCTCTGCTCCCAGCTTCTCCCTTCTGGTTTTTCCATTCCCACTAAAATCAGTAATATTCTGCTCCCTTCAGAATTTGGACTTGCCAAAAACAAACATGGGAAGACAACAAAATGCTGACAGATGTACAATCTTGACAGTGCAAAAGCATCATTCTCAATCCTCCCTCTCCTCTGCCTCTTCACAAGAAGACAGTAAAATTACATCAGATTAAAACAGGTTCATCTGAGGCCAGAGCTAGATAATAGTAAGAAAAGCAGTGACTTCACCAGGAGCAGCATGCTGGCTACTACTAAATATTTTGGCATTTCTCACAATTTGACATCAAAACAGCGCTGCCTCTAACCTAAGAGTTTCAGTTAGCTGTTTAACATCTGCTAGTTCCCAGGATGAAAGAATGCAAACTGGGACATACTTACTTTATCTTGAGCATGTTCATGCAAGAAAACTACAGCAGCTCCTTTTCACAGCCCTAATGAAATACTTTGTGCCCATGTGTGTAACACAGCATGCTGTTTATTTTATAGACTTATAATAAAAAAACTACACTTTATGAGTTACAAGATAGTATTTGAACAATACCTTGTTGTGACATGATATGGTATAATTACTTAGCAGGAGATATTACAATTTATTGTTATGTCACTGAGTCATACCCTTCAGGGCTTCAGATTGGTGTCTTAATTTGCTTTTTTTAAAGCCATGTAGACTAGCAAGATAAGTAAAGGGATTTATTAAAACATCCTAGGAATAAAGACATAGCCTGAACATGTGTATTTGGAAATACTTTTCCCATCCTTTCCCCTTTCTTCTTTGCTTTGTTTTTTACAGCATTATCGACTGGGTGAATAAGAATCGAAGTGAACAGAAATTTCAACCCAAACATACAAAGAAACAGCTATGTTGCACTTGGGTCCTATTAAGACAGTTATATACATAGACTGGTCCTGCAGAGCCGGAAATACTCAGGCCCTTCCACTGACTTTACCCACGAAACAAAGCATGTAAATGAAGACCTGCCGGGTGACCTGTCCATCCACAAGTATCACTGGCTTTTCCTCTGTCCATGCCATTAGCCCTAGACAGGGCCTTGCCAAGCACAGCATTTGCCTCTTCCTTGGTCTCACGGTTAGGTACCGTACACCAACAAGGAGAGAACATGATTTCATATGGCACACTACAACCATTGTAAGCACACCAGAGTGAACAAGTGGCAGCACTTTTCCTTAACCAGTGGAATTGATACAGTCAGCCAAGGTACATTTTTTAAAAAAGCATTGCTCCTGGTGAAGTCCCTCGGTCTATCTGTGGCTATAAGTGCCTCCCGTTTTACAGAGGGTGCGTGCAGTGCACTCTGCTGAAAACTGTCTCGAGCAGCAAGCGCAGCCCTGGGGCTGAGCCAGTGCCCCGCCGTACCCCCCATCCCCGTGCCCGGAGCGGCCCCGCAGCGCGGCCCCCCCGGGCAACGCGGCCCCGCGCCGCTCCCCGCTCCGGCCCCTCCCGCTGCCAGCGGAGCCTGGAGGAGGGGCGGGCTGGGTCACGCACACACACCTGCCCCGGGCCGGTGCCAGACGCAGGGCTGGGCGGCCAGCGGCGGCGCGGGTGGGGGCAGGGAGAGGATCGCCGCCTCTGGCGACGGGGGTCGAGTCGAGGGAAGCTGGCTGCGCCTCTCCCCGCCAGCCCTTTTCCCTCTGGCGGGAGCGTACCCGAGGCACGACGAGCTGAGCGCAGCTACAAAAACCACCCCGGCACGGGCCTCAACAGCCGGCGGTCCCGGCGGGCGAGCCGCCAAGCCGGGGCGGAGCCGGGCCGACACCTCTGCCCCACGCCCGCCGCGCTCCAGCCCTCGCCCCGCCCGGCCCCGCCACCTCCCCCGGCGCGACGGGGCGCGGCGCGGGCAGCCCGCGGCGGCAGGGCCGGGGAGCCGCCGCCCGGCTCCGCGCCGCCCCGCGCCCTTTCCCAGCCCCCGCCGGCGAAGCCAGCTCGGCGGCAGCGGCCCAGCGTGAGCACCTCCCTTCCTTCCCCCCGGGCGCAGGGTGTTGCTGTTGTTTTGCTGCCGCCGCAGGTCGGCCGGGGTGGACGCGGAGGGAGGGAAGCAGGGAGGGGTGCGCCGTGCCGCAGGGCCGCTGCCAGGTGCACGCCTCTGCCTGACACACGGGCGGGGAGGAGGAGCTGGACGGGCAGGTTTGTCGGTGGGGCGGCACCGCTCCCCTCCCCTCTCCTCCCCGGGCTGCTGGGGATAATTAGTGTCTGTGCGAGGCTGTCTGCCCCCGGGAGGCAGGGCGGGCGCTCAGTCAGTGTGTGCCCGCCTGCTTGTGAGCGGTGACTCGCCCCGGCCCCTCGGCGGAGCCTCCACCCCGCGGGCGGGGACCCGCCCGGCCGCGCTCCCTGCCGTGACCCTCCCACCACCACTCACCCCGCCGGCCCGGGGAGCCTGGCAGGGCGAGCGGCGCCGGCGTCATGTGACAGCGCGGCCCGGTGCCAGGAGCCCGGGGGGAAGGCGAGCGGGCGGAGGGCGGGAGCGGGCAGCTCCTCCTCGCACACAGACCCGGAGACACCGCTGAGGCGTCTCAGGCGCGGGGACGCGGGACACGCCGGCCTCGCGCCTCGGTCCCACCGGAGCGCCCACACCCCCGCCACCTACCGCGACCCCCGGCGCTGCGGGAGCCGACGGAATCGCGGCGCGCTCCGCACCGCCTGCCGAGCGTAAGTGTGAGGGCGGGGGTAATGCGGGGGCCGGGCTGTGCCGGCTGCGGGATGGAGGTGCCGGAGGAGGAAAGTTTCCAGGCGCTGAGAGCAGCGCGGAGCCCGAGGCGGCCAAGGTGGTGCCGCGGGAGCCGCAGCCACGCCGGGAGCTGGATCTCCGTCAGGCCGCAGTTGCGGGGAAGGGGGAGCAGAACTCGCCGCGGGGGCTCCCTCCGCGGCTCATGGGAAACTTGCTGTGCGGCCGGCGGCAGCCGGGGGCGGAGGGCAGCCGCTCTCCGCCGTGCCCGCCGGTCGGGCAGCGCACCTGTGTGGCCGGCGGGGCCGCTCGGGGGGCGCCTTCCTCGGCTCCCTCCCCCCCCGCCTGTCCCCGGGGGGAGGGCCCGCGGGCCGCCCGCCCCTCGGGGCCGCTCTCCCGCCCAGCGCGGCCGCAGCCCCCCGGCCTCTGCCGGCGCGGGACAGGCGCGTCTTCGGGTAAAGACTGAAGTGCCATCGAATCCCGGGCGGGATACAGTGCCCGACCGAACTGAGGCGGAAAGTATAGCGGGCTCGCTCGGTTCCGCGGGCGATGGGGTAGATGCCAGGGCAGGAGCTCGCGTCCGGGCCGTGTCCCAGCCGTAGCGCGCAGCGGATCGGCGAGCGCCATGACCCCCCTTTAACTCTTAGTGAAGTCCAGCATGAAATCGGCTCCTAAAAGCCTGCCCCTCTATTGTCACGTCACCTTAGCACCGCTTGGCTGCCATGCAGGCGAAGGTAAAACGTGGGACAGCACAGCAGCGAAGTGTGGAGTTAGAAATAACCTTTGCTTTGCTTTGCTAGATGCCTTTGGTTGGTTTTTGTTTATTTTTTTTTCTGGATTTCTGTTTATTTGTTTGTTTTTAACCAAAATGGGAATAGAAGTTATTTGCTTTGGACCACTGTCAGGTGAGTGCCTGGCACAGCTAGGGGAGCCCTGGCAAAGGAAGGCTCAGCAACACGAGCCTGCACTGGGAGATCACAGCACCTAACTGGAGCTTGGGAGAAAGACCTAGTTCAGAGTAGCTCAAGTGGTCTTTCAGGAATTACATTTAAAAAAACATTAAAGTTGTTTTGTGCACTTCCCTTTTGATTCAGGTACTGTACCTGCACTGGCCACTGTGTTTTATTCACTTCCTCACCTTTGAAAATTCAGGAAGTGCCACTGTTTGTAGAACTGAACTCTGAAGGCTTAATTGTTGGGAAAAGCTGAGTTTGAGTGGCTGGAAGGAGAGCTCTGAAGACCTGACTTCATTTAAACTAATATAAATATCGATTATCTGTATTGAAAAGAAAGAATTACATGGCTGCTGACTAGTGACTTTTTCATCAAATACTTTTTAAGATACTGGCATGATAATCACACGAGCAGCTGGTACTTGTGTGAGAGAAATAACACCTGGATTTGATAATCCCACCTGACCCAGAAGACAGTTCAAATTAGCTTTCTTCTTGTATTTTTAAGACTATATCATTATTGCCTAGTATCAAAATATAAAAAACCCAAAGCTAATTCGAGTAGCCTTTTTTGCACAAGCAGGCAAATATTTCAGGGTTTTTTTTCCCCTGTGCACACTGTTATAGTTATGGTACGGATCACAAGAGAGACTGGGGGTAAGGGTGAGGGATGGGTGCAGGAAAGAGTGCCAAATGTTCTCTCCCTTCCCTGAGAATCCAAGCAAAATTTCCTCCAAGTGGCAGAACTGCAAGGGAGCCCTTAGGTACTGTGAACATTTGACCTAGGCAACACCTGTTTAGCCAAAAGCAAAAGCCTTCAGATAAATAAAGATCTGTGAGTGAGATGAGTTGAAGACTCAGTAACATTAGAGATATTATACAATCACAAAATTACCTATATTTGCAGTTATTCAGTATGAAAAAAGTAAGGAACTGGTACTACTGGCATAAAACCTCACCCACACCTTGCTGTGTAGATGCTGTACTAGCCAGTTTTTACCCCATGTTCATCATTAAACTCCAAGCTTGGAACCCCACAGCATTCATTGGTGTTGCTGTGGTACTCATCCACGTAATTTGTTGTAACAGTCTCACATTTGATAATACTAGATGTCCCACCCATGGCATATAAATAACTGATGCAAGGTATCTAAGAGAAGAGAGAGTATTTGAAATCACAGCTTTGAAGGAAAACAAGTGTTGAAGTTATTCTACTGCATGAAATCTAGACAAGTTGCACTATTCCTCTGCTTCAGCTTACTTCATTTATTTAGCTTTATATGTGGGTGCTTCAAAATAAAAGTAGTAAATTAATAGGGAATTAGATTCTGAAATATCATCTGAGTGCATATGAAAACAGGGATGTGGAAGGCTAAACATGTGATGGCTTAGAAAAATATTGTTGGGTGTACTGAGTGACGTTTGTCCTCAGCTATGGAGCAGTGTTGAGCACGAGTGAGCCACTGTCCAGGAGCAGCCCCAAGCTTTACAAATCCTTCCTGCAATGGTCTCATCCCCCAGCTCTGTCTGCGAAGAAGGTGCTTACTGCCAGGCAGGGCGCTGCCTCTTTGATGTCATGAAGCCAGAGCTCTGTTTAGCTACTGGCATTCTGTAAATACTGTAATAAGCCAACTGGTCTAAGGGAAGGTTTCAGTGAATCCTCCTGACCTGTGGTGTCTTAAAATCTCCTGCTCCCTCATGTTAAGGGAGACTGTTTGTAAATAGGGCAGGTCCCCTGCATAAGGACAGTGTTTTTATTCACACCCAATGAACAAACACCTCCACCCACTGTTGTTGTTTTAAAAGACTCCAGCTGCTCATGAATATAGGGTCAGGGAGGGCCGCCTAAATGTTTCTCTGTGCTTTCTCCCCAGCACAGCCAGCAGAGCTGTTTCCTGTTCTTTGTTTCAAGGCTGGGGTTTGCGTCACACATTCCAAGTGGCATATGTGGTGCTCTTTCCTGTTTCAGGCTGTTTTCTGGCAGTTCGGTAGCCTCGTCCAGGCCCCTTGTCACTGCCCCTCAACTCCCAATCCCCACCCGATGAGTTATCATGTCTCTACACACTCAGGATTGCTTAAGATGCCTGTGTTATGTCATAACGAGGTTTCCAAGTTAACCTTTAACGTGCGCCTTCGACTCCAATACAGTTATGGGGGTGAACTAGAGTTTTTAGCTCTGTTCGCTGAAAATTTGAACTCAAGTCTCCAGAAAGTTGTGAGCCAGTTTTCTGCTCTCACTTGCTCATCAGCTGATCTGGAATAGCTCCATTAAAGTCACAGAGTTGCACTGATGTATAAAGAGTATAAGTGAGAAGAAAGTCCACATCTGTAAGCTCATAGTTGGGAGAGGGTTCTGACTTCAGCCCTTACTCAACCTGAATTGCTCACTATAATCACTTTGTATTTCCAAATCTCAAAAGGAGTAGGCATTTTCTCCTTATACAGGCTAGAAGATTCATTGTCTTCCAGATGTAATACAGAATATGAGGCATTGCTGTCTAACTTTTCTTTGGCATTAATAAGTACTGTTGTCCCACATTTTGCATTTTTGAAGGCATAAAAGTAATTGTTTTCCTCCTATTTTTATATTTGTCTTTCCCCCTCACCCTATTGCAGGCAGATGTAATGAAAAATTGAGAGGAAATTGAGAAAAACATAAACCTTTCTGTTGCTTTGAATCTGACAGAAGAAGAGCTAAAGGACCCAAAGCCAAAGCTTAATGAAATCGAGAGAAAAACTTGCATTAACTTCGGTGTGGCCTGGATGAAAATGCAAGATGAAGTATTTATTTTTCTCTGTCTCTTATGAGCTGGAATATGCATGGTTTCTGTACACACAGAAATACTTCCAGCCTTTTATTTTGCTCTTTTTTTTTTTTTTTTTAACCCAGTCATTTTTAAAGTAGTCTTTTAGTTTCTGTTCTTGCTCATTTGGATGCTACAGGTTAGCTGTTTGAGGTGATTGAAGGTATCTTTAGGAAGTATCTGAAATACACACTTTAAACTTCTTTCAGAGCTTAATTGTATGTGAAAAAGTATTTATTGGATTATGTGCACATACTTACAGCAAACTGTTTTTTGTCTGTTCAGAAATCCAGATAAAAAGAAGTATTTGGCTACACAATTTTGGTAAGTTGTTTATTGATTATTTTAATGTGTTGTTCTCATTTTTTTTTTTATTTTGTAGTTTTTCTGTTCATTTTAGAACACCATGGATGAGTTTACCCATTAGAACACGATCACATATTTTAATTCTTGTACTGTTAATTTGCCCAAGATTTCAAACAGTTAATCCTTTTTTTTCCAATGACAGAGGAAAATAGTTGCATTTCACTGTGTTTAATATTGGAAACTGCTGTATAATAAATGCAGTAAATTTTGTGGTTCACACCTTTTTGTAGCCAGAAGTTCTATAAAATAGGGAACTGAGGTTAAAATTATAATAATTTTTGTAAACCAACTTTTAAATATTAATTAACACCGCTAACAGGAGGTCTTTTAGAGTTCTTTTATGCTGTCAGCATTCAGTCTTTGTGTTTTCATTCCGAGGCTAGTTGCTTCCAGTCCAGAATATGAAGTTTGGCAGAGCTGGTTTTAGGAGAGATTTAACTCTTCCCTGTGAAGCATTCACTTGATGCTGGAGCTTCCTTTGAGGGTTTTGTAGCTGTAGGTGATATATCCCAGGGGAAGGAAGTGTAAGTGTAGATCAGCCAAATGGAAAGACCAAGTTCCAACAGGTTTTAAATAGTAAACTAACTCAGAAGGGAAAAAGCCTCCAAACAAATGCATGGTCTGCCTATCATGCAGTCAGTGTGTGTTACCAGCCAACTAACTTGATCCATGAAGACATGACAGAATTTCCGCTTTTAAAGGGTCTAAGCTTCTTAGATCACTGTCACATTTGTACCCACTACACTGTCCACCTCTTTTCCCTGGTTGGTTTGTTTTGTTTTTTAATTTTCATAGGTTCATAGAAGTTCATCAGCATTTGCCCTGTATTCAGATTCTTGTTCAAATCAGTCATTTAGGCAGTTATTAATAAATGTATACTTTGTTCTTCTAAGATTAGATTTTCTTTCTTCTTTCCCGTGCTATAAAAATGTTGAATCTCTTTTTCACATTTCCTGAAATAGCAGAACCCTTCACATAAGAGAACGGTATTTTCTGTTATTTTTTCCCTCACAATTAAAGGGTTTAATATTTCTCCTTTTAAATTATCTTAGAAATTAACCTCTTAAGAAAAACACAACAAGAAAAGTGAAGTTCAGTTTGGAAGGGAAAGATTATCATACCATTCCACATACTTCATTTGTTTTCAAAAGTCTGATCTTTTATCCTTACAGTGTTTCTCCTTCTAAGAAGTAGCTTGAGACAGGAAACCAGACAGCAGTCTGCCCTGATAAGGGAGAATATTGTCTAATGGAGGTGCCTCAAGAGCTTTTCTTTCTCCTCTTAGGTTCAGTAAGTATAGAACTGAAGGTTGAACAGTGTCTACATGGGCTCAATTTTTCCTTGGTGAAGAAGGTATTTTCTTAACAAGCACTTTGAGAACATTTTTTCCCAAGATTTTTACATACAAGAAAGCCATTTCCAGACACGTGGCTTCAAAGAGCCTGCAACAGTATTATCCGAAATTTAATTGAAATACCGATTAGTCTGCTATGTGTCAAAGCAGTTCTAGGTCAAACAAGGTGACATCAACAAAGTTATGATGCACAAGTTGTTCAAAAACACAAGTTTTTCAGCCTGCTTGCAGATTTTCAAGTCTTTGCTAAGAAAAAAATATAATTTGAAATACTGAATACCAGAATTATGCAGAAATGCTCTTTTTCTTAAGGCCTATCAATAAAATTCAAGAAGAAAATTTTTGCCTAGATACCATTTTCTTTTACAAAATATTCTAACTTTTTCAACAATTATTATTGTTACCCAATGGAAATCCAGCAAATAAACACTGAAAGCTACTGATCAGAAGATTTTCTTGGTGTGCTGGTTCTTTATGACTCTCCTCCTGCTCTGTTCCTCATGGTCTGGCTGCTCTAGTCTCTTCCCACAGCACCATGTCTGGACCTTTGTTGCTTTCACTGAGTCTGACAGCTGTGCTGAGCTGGAGAGCTGCTTTGCTTGCTGCTATTTTAGGGTCAAGTGTAGTTAGGCACTTGCTTACTTCCCATTAAAGTTAATGGAACTTCAGAAACACTTTTTTCTGACTTGGGTCTTGAGGAGCAACTAGTACAGTAAAGTGCAAACCCATTACAAGCTCTGGAAAACAGCTTTTGTACTTTCCACAGGGAATGTTTGTCTCAGAAACTGGTCTCTCTCTGTCAGACTCTGGAGGTTCTACAGAAGACAGCTTCTCACCTGGGTTCAGAAACCCTTCAGCAGTGGCAGTGGAGAATCTTCCGATACTATTGCTTCTCACTTGTATCAGAGGAAGTTTGACTTGAGTTTCACCGAAGTCATAAGTTCAGAGCAACAGGTCTGAGTCCCAAAGTGCTTGGACTGAAGAGCTTTTGCAATGTGACAGTGTTTGCTGCTGGATTCAAACTGCAGTGGCAAGAGCTTTAGTTCCTTGCAGAGGGCACTCATGCAGTGCTAATTTATCAGATATCATTACATTATTCTGTAATTATACTGACAATAACAGTCATACCTTGAAGCTTCTAGACAAAGACTTACTGTATTGCCTTGCAGCATTCCCTTGCTTCCCCCAGGCACAAGGACTGAGGAAACAAACCCTATATATGTGTTCTCAGACAGAGTGAAGAGGGGCAAAATGTATGGTCACCAGCCCTGTCTGCGACAAAAATCAGTCACTGACTGCTCTTCTAGGCATTTAATGAGAGTACAGGCTTTATATTAGAATAAACCTTTGTTGTTGGATGTGCACAGTCAAAACTGGCCCTCCACCCCACCCTTTCCTTTCATAACAGATCTGCAGAATTGGTGGACCTTGAAAGTTGATGTGCAGGGCTGCTGGGAGTAGCTGCACTGCGGTTGCCCTTTTCCAGCTGCTCTGCAGTGCAGATGTGTAGTCTGAGTGCATTCTTTAACCACTTTGCACATTTCATCCAGGGTAAATAATCCATACAAGCCCTTATTGTCAGAATACATGTTTAAGTACCTTTAAGCTTTCATTTAATCTTAATTATGTCTCTGAAACAATAAACTGTACACCTGTCAGGAAGTTAATATTGAGAAGCGTTCAATCCTGACAAGGTGATGAGCTCTAGTGATAATGAACTTCCCTCCTGGAATGGATATTGGATATATTGGATCATAAGGGCAGAGTTTGTGTTGTTTCTGGCTTGCTGTCTTCACTGGACTTCAGATAGAATACTGAGGGACTTTGCCTGGACTTTACCTTGCACCTGTCCTTATTTGCATACAAAACCCAGTTGCTTCATTCGTCTTTCTGAAGTACAGGGTGTGAGCAAAATCTTATCAAAAGCCATGTCCTGTTTGGACAAGTTGAACTGACTTGGCAGAGATCCACAGGGTGGAGTGAATGGGAGGAGGCAAGAAAGTAAAACTGGGTGGCTTGTTAGCAGAAAAAAGAGGGAGAGCAAAAAAAAAAAAAAAAGAGAGGGTGGAATGTTTGCTTACTGGATTGCAGTTAATTATTTAGTTTCAGATTACATTCATTTTATATTCTTTTACCTCACATGAGAAAACCCTTTAATGCAAAATAGTTTACCCAAAAAAGTCAAAGACAAAAGTTCTTATTTTTTAATACATTTAATATGAATATATTGCCACCTCACCAGTTTTTCCAGAGCACCTCAGGAATGAGAGATGGTATTTTGATTTTCCAGAAATTATTTGTATATACTAACCAATTTGCAGGCTTTCAAACAAGTACATTCTGAAATCACCCTGTAAAGTAGAACCCAACTGTTTTTTCATTCCTCTGTAATAGAAACAGATAAGACTGTTTACCTTCCCTATTGCCCCCTTCTGAAATGTTTAGGAGAGAAAGACTGAGAAGTTTTGAGTTAATAGGCATGATTTTACAAATATACTGGGAAAAATTACCTGCTTCTTAGTTGAAGTACCATGCTTTATTTGTGTGTGTACATGCATGTATTTGCTCATGAATGTGGTCCAAGCTGTCAATTTGGAACATTATTTTTACATACAAAGAGGAGTCTTCTGTGAGTTTATTTACTGCCTTAGAAAAACATTTGGAGCTAAATTTTAGATGCCAGATCTAAAGCTGACTTATATTGACTCTGTAGCAGTCCTACAGGGCCAAGTGTTACATCTTAATTAACTTTCCATTCTTGAAAATCTATTTCCGGTCACTATCAAATGGGGAAAAGAAACCTGCTTAAGAGTAACATAACAAAGATGTGCTTGATTTCTATACTCCAATGCAGCATAGTAAACTTACATAAAGGTAAAGTTTTCTTCTGCTGTTCTTAGATGACTGCACTTGGAAAAGATGGAGATTTACTTTTCACTTTTGTTCAGAGTAGTACACTTCCTGTTGTCTATGTCAGTTTAATTCCTGCACAGTGATTTAGAGCTATCTCAGGAAACACTGAAATGTGTAGCATGACATGAGAAATGTGTATAAAGTGTCTTTTCACACACTTTCTTGGAGTAAAAGGTGAAAAGGAGTAATTCTTATAGTGAAGGAAATACAGTTTTAGAATTACAGAAAGGATGAGCATCATTGCATTTACTTAGAACAAACTTCTTTCTTTCTCTTTCTTTCTCTCTCTCTCTTTTTCTCTCTCTCTTTTTCTCTCTTTCTCTCTTTCCTCTATTTCTCTTCTTTCTTTTCTTTCTTTTCTCCTTTTTTCCTTCACTAAAGTACAAATTGGTGTATTACTTTGTCCGTGCACATACAAGCTAAAAATCAGAAATTTCTGGAAACCTGAAAGGAATTTTTTCCAAATTCCAAATGTAAGAGCTCTGAGTGGCTACATTTTACTATAAACTTTTTTCTTGTCTGAAAGTACAACTTTTCTGTTTTCACAATGCAGATGAATGTGTGAGAATATGAATGATGCATAGATACATGGATATATTTCTGGCAAGTCAGTATTCTGAAACGTTAGTTCTAGCTATGTGACATGTTGAAACCTGAAAAAGATAACTAGATAACAGTTATCTAAACAATAGCCATTCAAAGAAAATAGTATAATTAATAACCTTCTCACAAACATACTTAAGGTATTTATGGAATTACCACAACTTTTAGCAAATAGTTACATGACTGCTCCCAAACTAAAACTACACACTAAGTTTAAACTGGAAATTGCATTATAGCTGCATTATTTGTTTCACTTTAGTTCTGCCATTTGTTTTTGTCAGGCCTTCAACTTTTATGAGGTGAATTATGAAGATACTATAATTTACTCTGCTACTTGTTTGTTTCCATTATTCAAAGTGCACACTGTTGTAATATATTTCCAGAAGTCTTTAAACTTTATTTATGTACCTGAGTAACTAATGGTAGACTTGTAACAACTTATGCCATCTTTCTCTGGAAGCTCTTAACAAATTTTCATCTATAAACACATGTTAACTGCAAAATTGTTCATTAGTGTAGGCTTATTAGAATTGTTTTAATTTGAGGAGGTACATCTGTAAATGTTCATTTACATTTCTGGGAGAATTTCCCAGCCACAGCTACAAATCTGTTGGTGAGCCTTCAGCCTTTCCTGCGGGGTGAATTGCAGATGGTGGAGTCTGGCTGTATTCGCTTCTTTCCAGTGCCATCTACCGGCCAAATTGAATTTGTGTCATTTACTTTTGTCCTTGCATCTTAAGAGAGGTTGTACTGCTTCCAGGCAGGGCTATGAAGTCTACGGTGTACGGTCAGAACTTGCTCCTTTGACATCAGTCATGTAATGTACAACCTCGAGTGATTTATAAACAGCCTGGCAACATCTAAATGTCATTGCAAGCAGCTTCCCTTTGCTTCCCCTTAGTTTCTCTGTGTGCCCTCATGGCTTTACCCAGAAGAGGTATCTATCTCCTTTCCTTCCCAGCATCTTTCCAAGATGACCATGGCAAATGTGTAGTATGACAGTTATGACTTGCTTTGTACTAAATACTTTTATTTCAGGCATTTAGAGATTGGACAAGTATGATTGAACACTGTAGGAAAAAAACCCCTGAAGCTGCACAGAATGCAAGCAGATCTTTTAAAGTGCTTTTATTTTGCACAGTTAGCACAAATGTTGTTGAATTATCAGTAAATCTATTACGTTGTAGCTGATGTATTTTTTTCTGTTAAGTCATTGTATGTATGTCATGTTGAATGTAGTCCAAGTTAGTCTTGAATTTTAATCTTTTTTTTGCATTGATATCAGTGCCATTGTATGTGATTGATTGAGTGTTTCTATTAGGACTCTTAGGAAAGGGAGATGCTCTCCAGAATCAGTTCACTTGTATAAACAAGATTATTCTGAGGTTGTAATGCTGATGAGAAATGCCTGGTCTAAACTGTGATGTGTTAAAACACTTGAAAGCTAATGAAAGTGAAAATTCTGTGGTCTTGGTGTGCTGACATGCATCACAAAAATTCAGTTTGACTTCATTAAAGTGAGCAGATGTCTCTTTGTTTCAGTAGCAATTTGGAAAGAAAAAACTTGCAATAAATTCAGTCAAAGATTTAAAAATCTGTGTTGGAGATGGATAAGTATTCACATTAATCTGACAAAATAGTAAATTCTCTACAATTCAGAAAGTTGATTCAGGTTTTTCCTGTGGCTTTCTAACCCCTTGTCTTTCCCCAGCAGGACAGAACCTCAGAGGCATCAGAACAGGTGAATAAAAAAGATGCTAATGTTTGACCCAGTCCCTATCAAACAAGAAGCCATGGAACCTGTTTCAGTGGTAAGACTTCAAATTATTGGCCCTAAAGATGACTCTTTAGTTTTTCCAACTTTAAATTCATAATGAGATGTAATTAAGCTTTGGACTAGCTTAGGAAAGCATGTGAAGCTGTATTTTGCTCTTAGTGCAGTCAGATTCATGTTCTAGGAAAACTTTATGTAGTTAATTAATTTATTCCCTTAAATGACTGACCAGTTGCCTATCAGAGGAGGAGAGCATCCATGTATTCCTGAGCCACTGCTCTCTTAAAAATCTCTGTAGCTCATGCTGCTGATGGAGATAGGTTGAAATTAAGTTGCCTGGCTTCATGGTGAAGTGGCAGTAGCCTGTGGTTTCAATGTTACACCTTTGAACTGTGTGAACAGTTTCTTGCTGTGCCTGTTTTTCTCTTGATTGTAGTAGCAGGTGACTGTGGCTAACTCTGCTGTAAACAGCAGAAAATCAATCCTGCAAAAACCCAAACCAGCAATGGCTTTTTGCTGGGTGAACTGGTTGCACTACTTTACTAAGTGAACAAATAAGAACTAGGGAAGGAATGTGGGGAAAAAAGGGGAAGAGGAGACACTTGTTTAAAACTGGGTTAATTTTCCATGAATTTAGAGTATAGGGTCATCTCAGAGAAGAGTCTCTGATAAGCAGCAGCAGGCACATGTAGGTGGGAGCAAAACAATGAGAATTGTGATGATACAAGCTGCTGTTGAAAGGAAAGGTTTTTGGCTTTGCTCTCTCCATACCAGCTTTGTGTCTCCTCTATGTGGCTGAAGAACTGTGTGGTCCTAGAATGATTTGGAACCTTTGGATCAGCCCAATGAATGGTCCAGATCAGGAAGCTGGTCTGACTCATTCTGTGCAGCTGCTCAATATTAGAGCAAGGGGAGGGGGAAGGATGAGAGAACAGGACCTCCCCTTTCACCAGTAGCCTGCAATAACAGATTAAGTGGAACATAAAACCACACCCGTAAAAAGGCTGATCCATTAGGAGGGTGAAGTCAGTATACATAACTCAGCATGCATTAAACTTGTGTTCTGAATGGCATCTTTCAAAGTTTGTTTCCTGCTTCATTTAAAATAAAGAGTAATTTTCATAAATATAAATGCATCTGTAAGCAGTCTGATTTCTTCAGTGCTATTTATTAATAACACTTCTGGGAGTTAAGTTTATATGCATTTTAAAATTATAGTTTGACTTTCGTGGTGTTTATTTGCTGGAGAGTGATGATAGAAAAATAACTGTCACTGAAATAATTCAGATATTTGGGTCAAGAAAGAACTTTAGTATTGGCCAACTTGTCTGTCACTTTAATCAGTTATTGTGTAACTACATTAAGATTAGTGGTGATTATCTACTCTAAGATTATCTAATGGTGTGCACTGAAATCAGAAAAGAGGCCGGTTTTACAAAAGAAGTGTCATTGCTCTCTTTTGGGCCACCTTTAATGCACATCTGCCTTTATCTCCCAAAGTGGGTTCTGCAGTGGATTGGGGTTCTGCACAAGACACACAAGTGCCCCAAACAGTTGTGTGCTTCTGCCAGATGGGCAAGGTCAGTGCCTCAAATGACTCAGCAGGAGAGGAGCGAGCAGTCTTTCCCAGACCAGCAGATGGAGGAAAAACTGCAGTGGGAAGAACAAGGGAGCATTTTTGAGCCAAGTGCATTTCAAGACTGGAGTTCCAAATATTGGTTATTCTGTACCATATCCTTCTCCTAGTGATGTGGTGCCTTCCATGCACTGGACCTCTGGAGTCTTCTCATAAGTCAGTGTAATCACTCTGACCAGCTATTAAAGACTATTCAGAGCATTTTACCACATCTGTATGTTTTTCTTTTTGCCATTGCAAAAAGGCGGGGGGGGGGAAAGGCAGAAAGTCCAGAGGAAAGTATGGTTTCTGAGTGAAATTGCCATCACTGGACACTACTTTGTTTTCCCTCCAGTTGAGGACCATATGTGTTTCAGCTTCTGTACACACGTAGGCTGCTTAGCCCCAAGCCCTCGAGCTCCCCACCTCTTCTTGGTCTTGTGGCTTCCTTGGAGCCTTGGTGCCACAACAGAAGCTGCTCTGGTGACAGCTCTAAAGGGGGGGAGGTATTGTGATGTGGAGAGAACATGGGAGAGGATAGCAGCTGCTGAGTGAGTTCATTTTCTTGACCACCTTTTTTGAGGAGGTGGAATGAGAGAGAAACTGTTAGTGTTGAGAAGTGCTAAGCAGAGCAGTATGAACTAACATAACCTGGAAATCTAAAATCAGGATTATTTGTATTGCATCTTTCATTCTGATAGAATTATTAGAGGCCAAATTAAATTAAGCCCCTAGGAGTAACTCACTTCTCTATCTGAATGTACACTGTAGGTGTAGCATCTGTCTGTCTTTAAAACATTGCAGTAGTTGAAGGAGGAAACTAGTAATGGTTTTGACACCACTGTATTTCAGGGTGTGGGGCTGAAAGGATTAACTATACTTCTCAGGTGACTGAAGCTTGCACCCACGCTATTTCATCACTCTACCAACAGCTCATGCCATTTATTGAAATGAATTACTGAACATATATGATGATAGTTCTTAGTGAACTACTGACAAAGTCATCTGAGTCCTACCTAAAGGACTACCTGTTTGCTGTGAAGACTTCTTAAACATTTGGACAAATCCCAGTTACCATTTGGTGAAACAAGTTGCTTTTTTGTTTGAATTGGAATAAACCGTTTTTCTCTGTGTAGCGGAGTAGTAGAGAGAAGACTTGGTCAGGCACAAGAAATATGACACTGATGATGTGGGTCATGATGATTAGATAGATAATACAGTATCTAAATATTGCCAATGCAGTGTATAATATAATGAGGTCTAAAGGGTTATAATATATATAAGCAGGTTCAGATAGAAATGTTTACAGTCTTTGGCCATGGCAGAATGCACAACTACAAAGGAACAAAGCACCTGTGGAACTACTTCAGGATTTTATCTTTGTATGAGACTGAATCTTGGCATTTTTACTCACCCATCCAAAAGTGAGTCTTCCAGTCCTCACTGTGGGAATATTCTGGCCTCCCTACTGGTGAGGGGGGAGCCTGCCTGGAAGCTGCCCAGAGTCTCAGGAGACCAGTTTTCCCAGTCTCCAGCATTTCTACCCTTTTGCAGGCTGTGCACCAAAATCAATCACAATCATCATTGCTCCCCTATCAAAGAATGCATAAACTATGGGAACATCCAGACAGTTATTCCTCGAATTCCCACTAGGTGTTCCTAGGATAAGGTTACACCTAGGGATTCTTGTTCTTAGTAGACTTATTGGCCAAAAGCATTCCTGGAGATTTAAATTTCACAGGCTTTTTCAGTTTTTAGCATTCTTGCAAGGGAAGAAAAGTTCATAGGCAATGACATTGTGGTCATCCCTGAAAAACCTGCAGCACTTTAAATGCACTGATGCTTAGTCGTGGAATGTTCACAGTTTGTTAAAGCTGGGTGAACTCTGTACTGTAAACAAATAACAGGAGTTTTAACAGAAGTATTTAATGTTTCTTACCGATTAAATTTTGATTTTTTGGCTATGCCCATAATTTGATCAGATTTAATAGGTACTAAATGCTGTTAAATATTAAATTATATCAATATTTAGTGGTCTCCATCACTTTAAATGCTAATAATTTCATTGCTTGGCTCAACAGTGCTGGCAAGTCTACAGACAGCACTTCTTGCAATAATGGCATTTAATAAAATTCTGATGAACCAATTACCATCAAAGATGAATGTTTCTATAGATGGAATTTGTAAGAATAGTCATAAAGAGAATATATAACTTTCAGAGATTTTATTGTAATATTTACTTTTTGAAGATTATTCACCATTGTGTGTACTGCTTTATTTGTATGTTTTATGGACTGAGTGACTCAGCTTTGTTGTTTTGTCACAGTGCTATGAATGCAGGAGGAAAATACAATATTTTCTAAACTCAGTGTTTCAAACAGTAACTGAAAAGAAGAAAATTACATTTGTGTCATTTTGCAAAAAGACCTCCAGTTAACACTAACATTTAAAATGAACCAAGTGTTCCCTCACAGGGAAGACAGAGGTAAGAAAGCAGGAAGATGTATTGATAGAAGTGTTCACCCCAGCAAGAAAAATAATTGAAATATTATGGAAATAATTTTATAAAAATACCAGTAGTTTTATACTTCTGATCTGTTTCAGTTTATACAGTTTTGAACATTTTTTAATCCCACTCATCAAAGTATTTTTGGTAGCTAAAGAAGTAATCAATTTCTTAATATTAGTTTACTTACCTAAAATCCAAAGACAGCATTTTATTTCAGAAAGTTGACAACACAACTAAAAATTTCTGTGCATTACATTTTCTGTGTCTCACTGCTGTGTTGGAGCATCACATCAGTTTCCATTGTGAGTTAGCTGTTAGTAAACAACTTCAGATTTCAACAGTTTTTAAATGCAGTATTGGTTTGGATATTTGTTTAATAATACTGCACTCTGCAGTTAATGTTAATACTTCTTGGTTTACAAAAATCACTAGGTATGTGTGTTACTTATATAATACATTTGTGTATATATTAAAATTATTACTAAATTGTGGAGATCATCACATAAGTCAAGATTAGCTTTGGTGTTTATATTGTAATGGGAAGTGCTAGCTGCCACTAACAGGAATATTCTTTCAACACACCAAATGTTTATCCTTGTACTTTTCCAAAATTAGACTGGCTACTTAGCTGCTTTATATCTCAAAAAATCATTTTAGAAAGGTTTAGATTTTACCTTTTGCACCCTTGAGTTTCTCACCCATTACTTACATAGTTCAGCTGAATATTTTGTATTGATTGTAGGATTCAGATTCATGATTTCTTTCTTTAGTGATGATTGTTTTTCAATTACTTCGAAAATTTCATTGAGACCCATTACTTGCAATTCCAAGCCTAGCTGAACTCCCCTCTTGCCAGAATTGGTGATCCTCAGTATATAGTTTTATGCTTGGCATAGCAGATGTATCTCCCAGGTCAGTTAAGAAATGCACAGTTTAATAAATGACAGGCAATTTTAAAGGGACAGAAGTAGTTGAAAGGCCTTGAAGATTTGTTTTCATAATCTGTTTTACACAGCTCCTGAAACAGTTAGTGGATCAGAACTTGATTAACTTCCTGTGTGTGGAATCTGAGGCTTTATTTAATTTACTTTCATTTAGAAAGTACATTAAAGTGCTTTCTTGAAACTTCTTCATTTTGCCTGTTTTATTGGCTGCCTTTCCTTTTCAGCAGTAGCTGAAATGTATGTGTTGATTTATTATTTGATTTTCTGTATTTCTTTTCCACTCCTGACAGTCATACCCATCCAATTACATGGACCAAATGAAGCCAAACAAATACGGCGTCATTTATTCTACACCAAGTATGTTGCACAATAAATTCTACTCAAACCCTGAAGGACTATCAAATGGAATCCAGATGGAGCCAGTAGACCTTACGGTAAATAAACGGAGCTCGCCACCTTCAACTGGAAGTTCTCCTTCCCCGCTAAAATTTCAGACTGTGCATAGGAGAAGTTCACCTGGATTGACTCTGTCCTCACCCAGCTCACCTCTCAGTAAATTCACACCATCACCCCCAGGAGTACAGCCTCTCTCTATGCCAATAACAATCCCGCCTGTAATGGCCGCTGCTCTTTCACGCCATGGACTGAGAAGCCCTGGGATACTCCCAGTTATACAGCCTGTTGTGGTCCAGCCAGTTCCTTTCATGTATGCTCCCCATCTCCAGCAGCCCATCATGGTGTCCACAGTTCTTGCAGATGAGATGGAAACTCCAAGTAGCATGCAAGGTTGGTGTTGTCAGAATTCTTTTTTAGGCTGTCTCATCCCAATAAAATAACACAAATACCCAAGCACTTGGTTTCTGTGGGTTGTTTGCATTTTAGGAAGTGGAACATAATTCCTGTTCTTCCAAAATAAACAGGCATAGAATTTGCTGTGTAAATATTTTACCAGACTTACCAAGGTCATAGTATCACAGAATGAAATAGGTTGAAAGGACCTCTGAGATCGAGTCCAACCTGTGACCAAACACCACCTTGTCAACCAGACCATGGCACCATGTGCCACATCCAGTCTTTCCTTAAACACCTCCAGGGACTGTGACTCCTCCACCTCCCTGGGAAGCCCATTCCAATGTCTAATCATCTTTTCTGGGAAGAAATTCTTCCTGATGCCCAAACTAAACCTCCCCTGGTGCACCTTGAAACCATTTCCTCTTGTCCTGTCTCTAGCTGTCTGGGAGAAGAGATGACCCCTGCCTGGCTACAACCTCCCTTCAGACAGTTGTAGAGAGTAGTAAGGACTCCTCTGAGCCTCCTTTTCTCCAGGATAAACAACTCCAGCTCCCTCAGCTAGTCCTCACAGGACTTGTTCTCCAGACCCTTCACCAGCTCTGTTGCACTTGCTTGTATCTACATAAAGTATTGATCTACCAAGATTTGGACTGATAATAACATCAGACTGATGAAAATGAATAGTAATGTTTTGAATCATAGTTCATCAGGAGATAATTAAAATTGAAAGATTTTGTATTTAGTATAAATTGTCACAGTAAATGTAGAACTGATGAATTTAACTGTAGATTTTTATGTATATTATTTATTTCCATAACTCTTCGTAATTTTTATGTGTTGCCTTCCCTCTCCTACCCTCTCCCATACAGTGCCTGTCATTGAGTCTTACGAGAAGCCCACACTGAAGAAAACAATCAAAGTAGAGCCAGGAAGCGAACCATCAAAGACTGACTTCTATCCTGAACAAATGTCACCTCCAATGATGACCTCGTTGTCTCCTCAGCAAGTAATGCTGCAAGAGTAAGTAGCTAACAGTAGTCCCAAGATCAGCAGAGGAATGGAAAGCAGTTTACTACAACAGTTACCAGTTCTGAGGAGTGGGAAGGATTGTTGCTGCGCGTTAGAACGTGTGATAAAATACAGGAAAACGTTCATCCCTCCCACCACTGTCACTGTGAAATGTGATTTCAACTTTCTTTTCCCCCTTCTTCAGCAATACAGGAGTTGATCATGTTTATACATTGCAATAGATGTGCCATTTATATAATGCACTTCTAAAGTGAGGTTGGTCCCAGTTCCACAGTTTACTGAAAGTAGGACTCCTAATAAGCCAGTGATAACCTACTTGCATAAAACCAGCAGCAAAACTGAAAGAAACTTAAAGACAGTTCATACTCTTATCTCTATTCATGTTAATTGAAATACGTTTCTTTACAATGAGTGTTGTGTTGTGACTTTTTCTTCTTGGAGGACCTCTTTGTCTTTTCAAAAATTTTGCCTGCTTGGTGGGAAGAACTTCTTCCAGTGAAATTGCATTATTACCTGAGACCATTGTTCTGGGGGTGATTTTTTTGGCAGCTCAAGTAGTAGCTCAAGTTTCTGAAGCTTTCTTCCCTCACAGCCACTTGTTTCCATCTCAGTATTAACTCACTGTGCTGGTATAGCTGTTACTGGGGCCGCTGCATGAACTGGATCACAGATCTAATGCGTTTTAAAACACTGCTGTTTACAGAAGAAGGGACAAGGGCTAGAAGAAGAAACTAGGTCTGGGGCATAAACCTTTTAATTGAAAACATTAAAAAGTTCTCAAGTAAGTACCTGAGAAGCCATGGGCACCCTGCCATTTCCTGTTTTCCTAGGGAAAATACTGTCAACTTACTAAAACCGTGGAATGACCCAGAGCCTGGCTCATCCTTCAGCAGGCAATGCTCTGGGTAGGAAGGCAGGCTGCCAGTGTGGCTCTGGCAGGAGCTGAAGTTGGGATCTGAGCAGGGTTCACAGCACAGAACCTCAGAATCCATTTCTGCACTTCCCTCTTGCTCAGTTACCCTTGAGGAGGCTGTGTTTGATCTCAGCTCATAGAGTAAGGGAAAGAGGGCTTCAAGCCAGACACTCAAAACCTGGTGTGAGTATGGTTCAGAGAGAGAAAGAAAAGTATTGGATGGATGGTGGTCTCCTGTATTTCCTCCAGAGCACTGCCTCTTCCTCCTGCTCATGGCCATTGGGTTCAAAAACACCACAGCACCAGGGCTGGCTACATTCCACAACAGCCTCCTTGTGGGCACCCCTCCTTGTCTTCAAACAGTCTAGATGCAGCTCCTAGACTGCGAGCTCTTTGCAATTAGTTATCAAAGCAGCTAGCTTTTATAAACTATGTTTATATGCTGTTTCTTTTAAATCACCTTATACATTTTATTGTAATAAACATACTACTGCTAGGTCAGGGCTATCAAGTGAGTCAGTTTATTTTTTTGTCTTTGTTAAGTCTCTTTAATAAGAGCAAACCAGTAAGTGCTGTTCCTGGCTGGTACCACACCCTTCCTCCAGGGCTGAGACTTCTGCAGACTTGTCACCTGCATTAGTGATTTGCATTATTTATTTCCCAATGGGTCTGGTTTCCCCAGGAAACCCATCCACTGAGCAAAGAATATAAAATTTGGTATAATGCTTAGATAGCTTTGTTACAGAGAACATTTGTAGGTGGCTGTTTTCAAAGCATCTCCTCTGCTTGCCCATGCAGAGTGTTATGTTAATGGAGATTCTGTCCTTGCATTATAACAGCTTAAATTGTTTTGTAGCTGTCCTGTGGAGCTCTAGTTCTTGCTCCTACAGCCAGCCCTTTCAAGTTCATGTTCTGCTGTGTCCAAAACAAGAAGTTTATAGATTGTGTTTCTTATCATTAAAAAAAAATACATAAAGAGCTCACACAAGTTACAAGATGAGATACTTAAACCTTTATTTAAAAAAAAAAAAAAGTTATTCTCTCATAGCTTTATGAGCTATAGGCCTTAGTTAGGCATTGAAGTTTTTATCCCTATTTATTGGTTCCAGCTGCCCAGACTGTACTATTCAGACACCTCAGCTACATTAAAGGGGCATAGGAAACCTTTAGTGTCACTGAAGTCCCTTATTTAAGACTTTAAAATTACTTAATTTGCCTTAGTGTTAGTTTTTGGCAGTATATCTGGATATCCATTTCTGTATATATATATAAATAATGTTGGTGGCATTTCTGTAGGGATGGCCGGACTTTCTAATATGTCTGATAATCGATGTCCAGTTATTTCTAAAATCAAACTTGAGGTAATAATAATAATCTCTGGCCAAATATAAGGAGCCTCGTTAACATAGTTTCATGCAAGTTTCAAAGTCTAACTCATGCTGTCAACATAGTGCTGTGGTAAAGAAGAAAAAGCTGCTGAAGTTTTAATGTAATTTTTGGAAGATACTCTTACCTATTGAAGAGTGACAAATGGGTAGACTTACATGAACTTAGATCTGGTGGTAGAAGAGGGAATGAAAGAATTAGGGCTGTGCTTTTATTATTGGCACTTACTTAATATTTACCTCTAAATTTGACACCACCCTAACCATTTTTTAAAACTGCCACGCCCTATCTGATTATTGATAACATTCTGTTACCTTGCCAGCCTCCTCTCCCATAAGGGGAAAAGGAGACATTCTCAGTGCTTTTTCCAGACACTTGTAGATTGAAAATCTAAATCACAAATGGTGTATGGCCAATATCCTTTTTCACCCTTTTCCCAGATGTTACCATATCCAGGACTAGCCTCTACACATCATGATTTAAAACAAGTCTGTTTGCTGTCCTAACCCAGAGCTTCTCCAAAAAGACTGGTATGCAACTGCATTAAAACTGAGCATTGCTTTAGAGAGCCATTTCTTTGGAAGCTAAGAAACCTGCCTTTTTATTTAAGAGTGTGTACATCTCTTACTTAATTTGCCTTAGTGTTAGCTTTTGGCAGTATATTTGGATATCCATTTCTGTATATATATATAAATAATGTTGGTGGCATTTCTGTAGGGATGGCCAGACTTTCTAATATGTCTGATAATCGATGTCCAGTTATTTCTAAAATCAAACTTGAGGTAATAATAATAATCTCTGGCCAAATATAAGGAGCCTCATTAACATAGTTTCATGCAAGTTTCAAACATCAAAACATCACCATCTGGGGTTTCCTGCCATTATAATATTTTTAGCTAGATTTAATGTGTACTTGAAGAGTACATCACTCAAGAGTCATAGAACCACCCAAGAAAGAGGATTTGGTTCCCAGTTCCCAGCTTCTAACTCTTAAGAAAAGAATCAGTAACAGAATTCAACTTTTCCCACATCAGTAATCCCCATCCTGCTGCTGTGGGGTCATAGAAAAATCTTTTCTTCTTAAGCCATGCACAAGATTTTCTGTCTTTAGCACATGCCCTTTATTTTGCTGACAGAAGTAGGTATTCAGTGTTTCTGAAAATTAGGCCTTAAAGGAACTTGTAGTAAGTAACCAACAGAACCCAGTGTTACAAAACATAAGTTGATTGGTAAAAATATGTGAAATACATTAACATAGAAAAGACAGGAGTTCTAGAAAGCTCCTTGAAGAAAGAATCAAGGTTGTCCCCAGTTCTACAGTAGGGGTGTCGTTCAACAGTCAGAGACACCTTTTAAGAAGTTCGTGTGTTTTCACACACGTGAGCACTTATGGGTGTGTTTGTTGCAGGAGTCCATATGTAGTTTGTATATGTCTTACCTGCACTGTACCTGTGCACTTCTAGAGTGAAAAATTATGTTTATGAAGGTGGAGGGATAACTTCAGACATCCTGTGGGTGTGCCACACAGGCTAAGCTCTACTTTTAGGAATTGACGTCAGTGGTGCAGGGAGGCCGCACCCTGCTGCCAGCACCAAACAGGAAATTCATAATTACATTCTAAAGGAGTGGCTGGAACAATAAAGATTGAGTTCTGCTTTGAAACCCTAAAGATACAATTTCTTTAATAATATGGAATAGCTGTTTCCAATTACAATCAAATTAGTTGTATTTGAAGGAAAAATAATAGTTCACTCAGGGTTTAAGAAACCTGGGTTTGACTGAAAAGTTTTTAAGGGTTTTTTCCTCTGTCAGTTTTAAAAAAGAGCTGGGAAGTAGTAAAAATGGCTACATCATGCCACAGAGTGAGTAAACATTTAAAAATATTACTGCTAAAATACACAAAATTTGCTAAACCCTGTTGAATTTTTCGACATGCATGTAATGTTGTTCTTTCAGCCAAGAGACAGAGTGGTAGTGAATAGAAAGGCTCTGTTATGAATCATATTAGCCAAGGTTTGCTGTGCTAAATGTTTTTGATTTTTAACATTAATTTGACTTTGCAGGAATCACCCTTCAGTTATAGTTCAGCCAGGAAAGAGACCTTTACCTGTGGAATCTCCAGACACACAAAGAAAACGCAGAATACATCGATGTGATTATGAAGGCTGCAACAAAGTCTACACTAAAAGCTCCCACCTGAAAGCTCACCGAAGAACCCATACAGGTTTGAGCGTAGTTATGCTTCTCTTTCATCAAGTCTGTGGTAAAATAGTAGGCTAAGCTTGTAATTTCTGCTAATGGCCAGGTGACCACAGGTGTAAATAACAAAATGACAGAAGGTAGATCTATCTGGCACTGTTGTGAAAATATTTATAGGCTGAGAAAAGATAGGACATAGTAGGAAAAACCTACAACAAGAGACACTAAGCCAGAATAGGTTCACAGTGCATGCTGATATGTTTCACATTCACTGGCTCTTCGCTCATTTTGTGTCCAGTTGCATGCAGTTTACTTAGTCCACACATCTGTAAACACCAAATCAGTTCAAATTGCACTGGCTCACCTATGATATCACTGTTAAGTTTGACTGTGATTTCCATGGGAGTAACCCATTTGCAGAAGTCTGGACCGTATGCCAATGAAAACGCATCTGCTCTGTGGAGATGCTGACCACTCCAGTGGTGCTTTTTTTCTGAATGAGTGTTCCAGTAAACATATGCCCATCTCTTGTTCTCCACAGAAATGTTCATCTTGGCATGCTGAATGAATATATATACATCCAAGGTTTTTACAAGGATACCTCTTTTAGGAAGAGTGGAGCCCAGTTCATGTCTATTGTGCATCAAGCCTGCCCTTTACCTCTGGGGCAATACAGTGGTGTTAAATGAGGAGGATGACATATTAGTAATGATAGAGAGTCTAAGTTGAGGTACTTTGCAATAGGGATGCCAGTCATTTACACTACATTAAATTTCAGAAATCATAAGATTTCTGCCTGTTGTGTTTTATTGGTAGCACAGTCCTTTCCCCCAGAAATCTAGAAAATGAGATCCCTGTTTTGAAAATACTTGAACAAATGCTTAAACCTTCATCCTTCTGTGCTTCATAAGACTAAACAAGTGCTAGTATGGTAGAAAGAGGAGCAGAGAGACAATAAAAAAATCAGGTGTGACAGGTAACAAGTTACTGGTCAGTTAACTTTGACTACGCAGTTTCTAGCACAGAGTACTCTTCAGCTTTGAGCTGTTCAGAGGCTTTTTGAGTAAGCATTGAAGTACTTGCTAAAATTTGGCAATGCAGTTGAATAAATCTGTCAGATTTATGTGTGAACTTATGTGGTCAGAAGTGACGTGTTCATGTTTTAAATCACCACTTGTGCGTTTCCTTTTCCAGGAGAAAAACCGTACAAATGCACTTGGGAGGGATGCACGTGGAAGTTTGCTCGTTCCGATGAACTAACGCGGCATTTCCGCAAGCACACGGGAATCAAACCCTTCCAGTGTCCAGACTGTGACCGTAGCTTTTCACGTTCGGACCATCTTGCTCTTCACAGGAAACGCCACATGCTAGTCTGAATGTCTTCTGTCCCTGACTCCTGTCACACTTTATTTGTTTTTTACATATGCATTTTAATTTGGATTCAGCTGGTCTGGATCTCTGAGTTTATACCATTAAAAGCGTACGTATGGTCAGTAACAGATGTTATCTAACCCTTCTATGTCCTTGCCACGGGTCAGACCTAAAGAATGTGAACACATCTTTCTTTTCTCCTGGGGATGCTAAGCAAACCCTTTCTGCATTCAGTATGTTTATTGTATTTCATTTGTGAATAAGGGAATTTTTAAACTAACAGCTTTTGTTGGTTTCTTCATATAATCAACCCAGCATATACTGATAAAATAGTAAATGTTATTGAATATCCGAAATGCTAGTCCTTGCCAGAGACTATTATTTATGTACCCTGTAAGGGATACACTCTCATTTTATGCTCAACAATGCAATGAATGGACTCTCCCAGCTGTGTTGATTTCTGCAATGTGGTTAATACAACAGTTTTAGAAAGACACCTGATTTAAAAATCCCCTCTGCCCAAACAGTGAGTAATGCTGAGGAAATAAATCTAAACAGTTTGATTACTTCACAGAAAGATTGAGTCATAGTATCATTTACCCCAGTCAAGAAGGAAAATGGGCAGGAATTGGTCCATACATAATACTGTGCATCTAAACCAATGTCATCTGTCATCTGCATTACAGTGTAGTGTATATCCTTGTTTTTATTGCATAATGCCCAGGTGGATTTTTTAAGGGAAAATTTTGTGTGACCCTGTATGTCTGGTTTCTGTGCAAGTGTATGGATGGAACACAGTTGAGGAAACGGCTTGAAGCTGAGTCAGGGGTTTGCCATCAGGAAGTTTTTCACCCAGAGGGCGGTTGGGCACTTCAACAGGCTTCCCAGGGAAGTGGTCACAGCACCAAGCCTGTCTGAGTTAAGTGTCTGGACAATGTTCTTGGGCACATGGTGACTTTTGGGGTGTCCTATGCAGGGCCAGGAGTTGGACTCGATGATCCTGATGGGTCCCTTCCAACTCAGCAGATTCTGTGATTCTGTGATTCTATGATTCTATGGTACTCTCCTGTGATTTGGCATTAAATGACATTCATGGAAACCTACTGCACCTCATTTCAGGGATATAGATTATCCCCCTGCAATCATGCCCCTGCATTTCTTCTAAACAAGTTTTTTCTCTTTGCTGTACTTCAGAAAATAGCAAACATTAAGTCAAAAATGCTCTGAACTGTAATGTTGTGAGTACCACTGTAATACATTACAGTATTTAAAATTATTGATCCACAATATTTTTATGAGAGGATGGCAGCAGATATAAAGTACTTCTGATGATAAATTGAGTGATGTATCTGTTTTGGATAAAGGCATATACCAAACCATTCAGTCCCTAACTCTGATCTGTGGCTCTGGTAGTCTCTTGATGGTAGGTACAACTGTTTCCCTGTGAACGTGTCTATTCCATTAAAACCATGCCTATTAGCAAACACAACTCCATAGGTAAAAGAAATTGAGTTCAAGCAACCTGCAGGTGCCCCTAGAAGTGCTCCTCTGAAAGGAAGGTTTCTGTCTGTATTAGCTGGCAGACTTTGTGGCACTACAAGGAAACAGGATGTATTTCTCTACACTCTCAAACACATGCACATTTTCCTTCCTTTGCCCTTTGTAAGGTAACCACCATTCCCTGTACGGTAAACATACTGAAGTCGGCTTTTCCTTTCTATTGGAAAAACCCAGTGAACAATGGAGTTATGAGGAGAGGAAGAGTTCTGTGGAACTCTGCAGGAGACAGATGGAGTGTCCATCTGCAGGTGGGTATATTTGAGCTTATGGAGCAGGTAGGCTGTGCTACATCCAGTGGAGCCCAGTGCCAAACAATCTTGGAAGAGTGTTGGTGCAAAGTCTTTATTTGGTGATAGGGCTCTACCAGCTGTTATGCTGACATCCACATGCCTGTGGAATTAGAGAAGGAGAGGTCTGTACTTCGTGTAGAAGAATGCTCTGACAGCAGTTGCTCTTTGCCAGCTCCATACATCCTCATCACCTCAGTAGAGCTACATCTGGTGTCCTGTAACTCCCTCATCTGCTCACCTGTGGCCCTGAAACACCTGGCACAATAATTGGTCTTTTTTCTTTCTTGGTAGGCCAGATTGTTAGTGACGTTGAGAAACTTGTAGGAAAGAGGCTGATATTAATGAGCATGTGTTCCAGAATGTGGACTCTTTTTTATTTTTCTGTCAGTGGTAGCAGAATTTGCTCTAGGTTTTAATGGCAATTTTGTAAATCCAGGCACGTCACTTGGCTGAGAAGGCTGTGTGGAGGGAGCCCTGTGCCAGTCACAAGTCTACAGACATTTAGTACCCTAGGATGAAAACAATTCGCTGTTCTGTTGTGGAGGGGAAAAACAGATACTATAAAAATAAGCACCTTAATGGCAACTGGTCCCATTTTTACCTTAAAAATGCAAATTTATAAAATTCAGGATGTTTAAGGAACATTTCTTTCTAATGTTCTCTTTGTCTTTTGTGGCTTAAATGGGTTTATTAATATCTTCTTCAATATTTTTTAAATCAGTACCCTAAAAGCAGGAATTCTTTGTAACTAAGTTACTTCAGATAATTTAGTCTAGGTTATTTGCCATGTTAATTCATTAGCTTATGTACCTTTTTCCTGAAAGTATTTATGCTAATGATGGGGTCAAATACAGCGGAGATTGAGCAGAACTTTCAAATTTCATCCATGTATCTTGCAAATTAGGACAACAGAAATTTAAATATTAAATATAAGTATTTGAGATTATTACATGATAATGCCTTCCTTACAGGCTTTTTCACTTGTGTCTGTGGTGTCTTTGTGGGATGTCTAAAAGGTCACAAATACACTTTTAGCTGAATGTGAATTCACATCTTAACCAGCTCATGGGTTCATTTTAGCAAACTTTGATTTGAGGGATACCTTGCAATTTTTAAACATACTCAATTAAATACTTTGCAAAGCCAGTGATTCTATCTATGCCCTAAAAGAAAAGCCAGTTTAGATAGAAAATCCTAATCCTGGAGAATGAGTATATTTAAATCGCCCCCACCTTTCTCCCTAACAGTATTGCACTGTGCAGTGTATAACAGGTACTGTTTTACTAAAATGTGCCTGTTTAAGCCATTTGATTATAAATTACTAGTTTCTAATGCAATTGCAAGAAACTAAGCAGGTGGGGTTTATTTAAATATACACACGGCATCCTGCAGTGACACTTCTAATGCCACATCTCGTTCAAATGTGTTGTCTCTGTCAAGGTTAGCAACATATAGATGAATACAAATCCGTTCAAAAAAATTTACAAAGCATTTTACATCTCTTAAGAGGGCTACACCAGTTTTCATTATATTTTACAGATATTAGCACTTAATGTACTTTAGAGGGTCAAAATAATCTTTTTGCTTAGCATCTCTCACCTGAAAATATAGCAAGGATTTTTATTTACTTCAATACTTCTATAAACTATGCAGAATTTTTAAAATAAAATGTAATATATTTTATAAGCTAATAAGATGAAATGGCTAATTAAAGGTTTCTAGCGTGCATTACTATAACTTGCAAATATGGAGACATTTTGGTAATCTTTTCTTACTAAAGATGTGAATGTTTAATGTACTTTCACTGTTTCTACTTTGGTAGTCCAATGGGAATTCAGTAATGACATTTTGTCATGTCAAACTGTGAACATAAATTTGTACTGTACAGGCCTCATATTTAGTATATTTAGTATAATTAGTATATTTAGTATACAGTGCATATGTATTATACTTGTTAATAAAACACTCGGAATGTTGTTGGTGGTGATGTTGTCATGTGCTGGATGACAAAGAGCAGTGATGTGCTTGGGTGGGAGGCAGGCCTGGAGGAGACCCCTGCAGAAAGTGTAATTCCATGACACTGTGCAGCTTGGAGATGCAGCTCCGGGTGTTTGGGTGGCCCTGCTGTCTGTGGCCACCTCCCGTGTGTGCCTGCCCCACACGGGGCCCAGGGCAGGAGCACGAGGAATTTGTGCTGGAGGAGCTGTGACCAGCAGCACACTTACTGGAAAGTTCATAAAAATGTTTTATTCACTTCTAAATAGGGTATTCTGATTAGCCCATGGGCAGGTGTGGAGCACCAAACATGTGAGTTTGCCTTTTTTATCACTAGCCAAGCTCTGCCCCACAGCCTCTCCCCGACCGGGGTGCCAGAGGCTGCTGACACATCAGCACATGAGTCCTGCACACCTCCAGACACACCTGCAGGCTGTGCTGAGAGATGATGATCGGTAGAGAAGATGAAGAATGGACTTTCATTTCTTCACGCCTTACCAGATGCCTAAGAAGGGGGAGCCCGGCTGAATTCGCTATGCATCTCTAACTTCCTGTTTCTGCTGAAGTATTTGCATCAGGATGTTGGTGTCTCGCTGCCTGGGATCCTGCAGATAGCCTGGTGAGCACCTGTGCTGTGCCATGATGATGTACAGAAAGGAAAGCAGGTACAGCAGAGATGAGGCATAAAAATAAAAGCCTGCAAATGGCAATCAGAATATCAGAAAATGACTGGCTTGTATTTCTTGGCCTCCTGCTTGAAAATAAGGACTGCACAGAGACACTCGGATCATGCTGTTGATTTCTAAGGTTCAGGCAGGAGGGATTAATGGCATGGGGGAGTCACAGCCACTGACCCAGCGTGGGAGCTGTCACAGGGAAGAGCTCATCCTGACCTGTCCTCTCGAGCCTGCATACCTGCAAGAGGCTACTCCAGTTGCTGGCCTGATAAGATTTATCTCTGTTTCCCTATGAGTCAAAAAGCATTGAATATGTTCTGGACTGCGTGATTACTTTGAGGAAGCAGTGATAATTTCATCGGCCACTGGGTGTCCCTCTTAGTCTGAGAAAAAGGCAAAATTTAAGTTCATGAGATTGTAATTTAAGATAATATTCATTTTCTTGTACTTGAGAACTTAAGCTGTTCCGTTTTATTTGCTATCACTGAGTTCAATCCTGTCATACACAGAAATCTGCTCAAGGATTTAAAACTGGTTTCTGTGTCTTTACTGCAATTTTTAGTCATAAAAACACTTTAAATGTATCTTTTACAATTAAAACTCTGGCCTGGCTGAACACTAACTCAGCCAATACACAATGTTGCTTGATGACAAATACTGTCAAATGCTTACTTAAAAAAGAAAACCAACCAACACACCAAACCATGACAAAAGTCTGCTTTATCAAAGGAAATCAGAAGTGTATTTTAAGAAGCTGTAGTCTATGTAGTTATGTAAATAACTGGAATATTTGGCATGTGCATGAAAGATCCGTGAGGTGGGAAGGATAGAGAATAAAGGGCTCTTACAGCATTAATATTCCAAAACAATATACATGGCAGACTTGAGAAGCTATTTCTTTCACACCCACCTAAAGCTTACATTTCGGAACAGTCTTAAAGATGAGGGACTCCTCCACGGCCCAGTCTGTGCATTACTTAGGACATAACCCTCTGTTTGCTGATGCATTAAATTTACAGAGACCGGAAAGCCTGAATTAAGAAATTTTACTTCCTCTTTTCTTGTCCAGTAAACAGGATAGACTATGTGCCCTTAGCCCATTAGCACTGAGTGTGACTGCTAATTGTGCCCTTAGGCTGTAATGCCTGGGAGGGGAAGAAGGCTTTCAGAAAGAGGCACAGGATTTCTTGGTAGCATTCCCCACTTTAAAGTGTCAAGGAGTCCTAGAGAGGTAAAATTGTAAAATCATAAAATCATAGAATCATAAAATGGCTTGGGTTGGAATGGACTTATAAAGGTCACATAGTCCAACTCCTAGCAATAAGCAGGGATGTCTTCAACTAGATCAGATCACTCAGAGCCCTTTCCAACCTGACCTTGAATGTTTCCAGGGATGGGACATCCACAACTTCTTTGGACCATCTCTTCCAGTGTTTCACCACCCTCATTATAAAAAATTATTGCTTATATCCAACCTAAATCAGCCCTCTTTTAGTTTATAAGCAGTACCTCTTGTCTTACCACAACAAGCCCCACTAAAAATTCCTCATCTTTCTTATATGCCCTATTTAAGTACTGCAAGGCCTCAAAAAGGTCTCCAAGGAGCCTTCTCTTCTCCAGGCTGAACAACCCCAGCTCTTTCAGTCTGTCCTAATAGAAGAGGTGCTCCAGCCCTCTGATCATCTTTGTGGCCTCCTCTGGACTCACTCCAACAGGTCCACATTCTTCTTACACTGGGACCCCAGGGCTGGATGCAGCCCTGCAGGTGGGGTCTCACCAGAGCAGAGCAGAGGGGCAGAATCCCCTCCCTGGCCCTGCTGCCCACGGTGCTCTGGCTGCACCCAGGACACGTTTGGCTCTCTGGGCTGTGAGTGCACATGGCTGGGTCATGGCCAGCCTCCCATCCAGCAGCATCCCTAATCCCTACTAAATCTTAAATTCTGGGTAAGGCTTTGACATGGTCCCTCACAACATCCTCCTCTCTAAATCAGAGAGATACGGATTTAATGATTGTGGAAATAATTGAGTGATAATTAAGATTTAGTATAGATTTTTAGCTCCTCTTTCCAAAGCTCAGGAGCCAGGCACCTGGCATCCTACTGCAGTCCTATCCAGTTAACTTGAACTGGTAGGTGGGTGCCAGCAGTGTCTCAGCATCTTTGGACACCAGGAAGCTCTCCCACAGCTTCACTTTCACTGTTTCATCTAGCTACCACAGCTGGTGTGTGCTTGGTGAGCCACCACAGTGGGTGTTAAGGATCACATCCCCTTACCAGTTTGATCACCTCATGTGCTGCTCACAGTTGTGATCACAGGATTTCACATTTCCATTAAGCTGTAAGTATGACACAACTCCACATCATAACTGAAATTACACATGAAATTTAATAACCAATTAAGAATGAGATGTTTATTAGACTCTCAAATCCAAGCACAGCAAGTTACTAGATGTCTCCTACTAACAAACACTATTAGTTTAATCAGTAAGATTTTTAGCAGAGAAGTTATTTCCCAGGGAAAATTACTCTTTTCCACGTGTGTGATGACCCTCAGAACCTGCTAATTAAATGAGCAAGGTAACAGAGTTCAGTGGAAGCCTGGAGATAAAAGGGGGTTCACATCCAAACATCGACTTTCTAAGTATTAGGAAACTGAAAAAAACATGCAACCCAGTATAGCTTGATAGAATCACAGCAGAAAGCAGTAACATTACAATACAATAAAAAATAATAAGTATAGGTATTAACTATGAATTGGAAGACAGTGAATAGCAAATTCTATGAAATCATGAATTGGCAGGTATCTATCTCTAGGCAAGTGGTAACATTTAATACAGCAAAGGAAGAAGAACATCAAACAAGGATTATTGAATTCAACTTTTCAGCACTTATGCAAGAAAGTCTCTCTGTGATGAAGGGAAAGGCTTCCCGGAAGGGAAAACAGGCTAAAAGGGTGTGGATACTGTACTCTTGACATGTACTATACCAATATACTGGATGGGATTCAAATAACAGTTTTCTTCTTTGTGTTATTTAATTAAAACCAAGAAGCAGATCCCTACAATCTTAATCTCACAATATTCACGTCAGAACAAAGATTAAATGTATGCCTTGGCAGCCTGATGACACCAAACCAACCACTATTCTTGTTCCCTCCAAATACAGCTTTCAATGGGAAAAGTCCAAAATAAATGCAACCTAAAAATAAGGTCAGTTACTATGAAAATTTCTCTCTCATTCTCTTTGTTGGGCAACTACAGATGACTTCTGACTACTTGGATGGCTCAAATAAGCAATAGCAATTTCTAAGTGTACCACGTTTTGCAACAAACTGGGAAAATGGTAAGGAAATAGAAAAAAATATTAACAGAATTTAATGCAAAACAGTCAAGTGAAGTTATTCACATACTTATACTACTAGTAGGTGTAGCATCACTCTCCAACTCATTTGCTTCATCAACTTTTGGCAGGTTAATTCTAATGGCTGCCCTCAGGTTAGCCCAGAATAGGGCACGCTTGCTCCTCTCCTTCGGCCACTCCAGGTAGGTGCGCTTTGCCATGAGAGCTTTCAGCTTGTGATACCTGGCAGGAATAAGGTACGGAGGGATTGGCTCCAGTAAAATGAGGATTAAGCTGTTGGAATTCTCACTGAAGAGCTTGTGATGGGCAAAGTACAGCTCATAGTGACACCACTCGCTCTGCACAAAGTTGGGAGACAACACAAAGATCGACTTGTAGCTCTTCTCAATGCAGTTAATGATGTTCTCTACAATGCTCTTGCCGGGGATAAAGTTTCGCTCGTGCTGGCACAGCTGTATGCAGCCCTCCCCCTTCTCCAGGTTGGGGATCAGCTCGTTCTTCACCCACAGCGAGTCGCGCTCGCTGTAGGAAATGAAGGCGTGAAATTGCAGAACAGGCCCCTGATCTCCGGGGGGGCTGTGCCGAGCTCTGCGCTTCGTCTGCGTCCACTGCCACGTCATCCGCACGTACCACGGCACATCCAGGTAGATGCACAGAAAGGCCACTGCAGCCACCAGCACCAGCGTCAGCAGCAGAGCTGTCACAAGCAGGAGCGTCGTGTTGCAAGCCAGTGGGCTCAGGTGGAAGTCCTTGAGCTCCGTCCCTCGCAAGCCTTCCGGGTACTCGCACACGTAGGCCGCCGGCCAGCCAAACAGCTTCCCCCCTGACTGCCTCTCCAGGCCGATAAAGGCTTGCAGTTCACAGGAACACTTGAACGGGTTGTGCCCGGCCTGCAGCTCCCTGGCCCTTGGGCAGCTCCGGAAGAAGTCAGCAGATGGGGTGAGGATCGAATTCATCTCGATGTTCAGGAACTGCAGGGAGCTAAAGCCGCTGCACCCTGGCAGGTCAGCCAGCCTGTTCGATCCCAGGTTCAGCTCTTCCAAGGATTTCAGCTCCACCATGCCCCTGGGGACATTGCTGATCTGATTGTTTTGTAGGCCGAGCTTTCTGACGTTGACTGGCAAGCACTCAAACACGGCATCTGCCAACTGATTGGAGGACAGGTCCAGCTCCGACAGAGACTCGGCCCACTGGCACGGCACGTCGGCGCCATCGTGGCGCAACAGGTTGTTGCTCATGTCCAGGTATTTCAGTGACTTCATACCGCTGGTCATGAAGCTCACCTTGCGAAGGCTCTCAAATTTATTCTTCTGCAAAATGAGGAATTTCAGATCCATGAGAGTGCCACAATTCTGGAACAACTCGTCTGTCAGGGCATTGTGAGAAAAATTTAAATACTGAAATGAGCTTGTTCTATTGGGGCAAAGCATGTGTGGCATATATGCATCATATATTGTCAAATTGGTGATACTCATCTCTGAAAACTGTCTGTATAGAATCTCCTGGTTGAAATAATAAAGCTTATTACGAACATGCTCCAAAGTTAATGCTTTCATGGAGCCATCCAAAGAGATTAATTGTTCCACAGAGCTTAATAAGGGTAGAAATGCATATTCAGTCAGCTCCTCCAGTGGTCCCCGAAAAGTCAAATTTCTCACAGTCAAATGTTCCACAGGTGAATACCAAATAAGCATGAAAATTTGCAGGATGATAGCCCATTGTAGGTCCACAACATCAAGCGTGAGAACTGTCGTCTTGATTTTCTTCAAAAGCATTAAAGATGGAGAGGGGAAATCTTTGTAGCTCAAGGTATATCGTATGTTAACTATTTTTAAGTTTTCTGAAGTGCTCATTCCATCGTACAAAAGGGGAAAAATGAAGTTTTGGTTTGCTGCAAAAGCAATGTGGAGGTTCCTTGTAGTCAAGGCTGTCAGACTCTGAGGCTCATACAGTGAAAAGTTTCCCAAGGTCAGGACGACAGTGTGCAGCTGCAAATGTTTGATATACCTGAAGTCTGACCTTCGTATCATCGTAGCACTTAATCCAAGGTACTCTAAATGAAACATGTTCCCAAATTCCTGACAGATGGGCATGGCAGTGAACTTATTGAAAGAAAGATCTAAATGTCTAAGACATGCAAGAGTTAGACAGCAAACTTTTGAAATGTTATTATGAGATAAATCTAAGTATTCTAAATTTTCATTAAAAATAAAGACACTAAAGTCAAGTACTGTAATTAGATTATAAGAAAGATTTAATACTTGAAGGTCAGAAAGATGAATAAATTCTGAGATACTAAGTCCAGATATCCTATTATGTGAGAAATCTAATATTTGAGTATGGACTGGAATGTTTTTTGGAACATTAGTTAGCAAACTGCTTGAATAATTTGCAATAAATTCATCTTCTCCAGTTGGCTGGATATTATTCAACAGTGCGAATGTAAAGGCACAAGTGAAGACATAGATATTTGTGAGGGATCTGATTATGCTATCCATCTTTATCTTGTTGTTTTAGAGAAACACAGAAGCATATCTTTGTTTTCTGTTCAAATATGTCTCACTGATGAGTCCAGCCCTATGAAAAAAAATACATGGAACTTAATGAAGCTGTTTAAAGGTGAAAGTTGCTTTTTTATTGTGAAAATAAAAATCAATATAAAATCTATGTAATAAGAAATTATTTTTACAGACTCTTGTTTTCAGTTCTTACCAATTCTGTACCTGTGTAATCTTTTGTTAAGTAGAAACCAAAAACCTATTTTTTCCAGTTCTAGGTTATAATGTGTGTTAGTCCCTAATAATTTGACTAACTGATATCAAAACTCAACCCTTCCCATTCCAAGTTTCCTATCAGGCTTAATAAAGTACTTTCTTAATTGAGTAAAGCAAAAATATATGGAATTAACATCACCAAAAGCAAATAAATAAATTAATCACTAAAGTATTTCTACCTCTACTGAATCCAATAGAGAGGTCAAATTACGCCTTCAGAAAGTTGTGGTAGGGTATCTGAGGACACAGAAGAAATGAAGCTGGGGTGGTTGGTCAAAGTGCAGTATCAAGTGTAAGACAAAACAAGACAAGGAAATCTGACCCAGTTCCTTCAAAGTGCAGTTGGCTTCAGAGTCCAGGCTGATAAACAATCTAACTCTTGAATCAAATAAACTTTGACCTAGAACTATCGGGAGGAACTTCCTCCTGGGCAAAAGGGCTGTCAGTAATAAAGCAGGAAATGTTCTGAAGGAAGAAAAAAACCAGAAATATATTCTCTGTCCATGTTCCAGCACCAGATGAGATTTAATTTACTGTACATACTATACTAGACACTGCAACAAGGGGCAAGCCACACTCTATGGCCCTGCAGAGTGCCACAATCAAAGAGCAAAGCAAATATGTCTAGAAAAATAGTTTTACAATAGTAAGGATCAAGGGTTACCCCTCCAATGCTATTTTAGAATGGTATTAAATTAGAGTTGGCTGTGAATTAAAACTGCCATACCAAATTATTTTTCTCCCTTTCCTCTTCGCTGAAATTCAGATGAGTGTTTTCACCGAAACTTCAAAATACAAGTGTATCTTCCAACAGCAAAGAAACACCAGCACCTGAGATTTGATGAAGTCCAAGATATATAAAAGAGAAAATAATTATAAATAATGAAGCAAATATAACCTACCTTTTGTCCATGGAATTCATCTCCAAGTTGAAGAACCAGCAAAAGTCCTCTGCATGCTTGGTTAGCATCCTCAAATAGAATTTCAAACATATGTAATCTTCAAGGTGGGGAATCTCACATGAGATGCTAATTCCTCAATAATTACCTACCTCAGGAAACAAAAAAACCCAGGGCTTCTTAAAACACGCTATGCAATTCTAAGAATTAATGAAACTTCCTTACAATGCGGGTATTAAGAGCACAATGAAAGGAAGCTTTTAACAGTTCAGACTAAAAATACGCTTACTTCTGTATTATTTACATAACTATCCGGTTTAGGAGGAAATAAACCTATCTGTAGTGTTAAATATTTCCCTTGGCAAGACAGTTCAAATAATTCTACATTTCTAATTTCAAGTCTGCTTCTGAAGTTACACAGATGTTCTAGAAATCCGTCAACTGCATCTCCTCTTTGCACACACAAAAAAGAGGAAGTAGAACCCTCACTGCCAACTTTGTTCATCTCAAGGTCTCTTGCAGAGCTCTACCCTACCAAACTTTTTTGTTCATTAAGGAGAGTAATTAATGTAGCACACTGAGGGACGACAGAAGTTTATATCTCAAAAGCTAGTAACGGGCAAACTGGCACAGTTAAAAATCTTTACAGGCCAATCATCTTTACTCTAGAATGGTTATCAAGGATACCTCACATTGTGGCTTCCTCCAAAAAATTATAAAAATTAACAGCAAATATTCCCTATGACAAGACAGCTGTAACAAAGCCAGAAAGAAGACGACAATATGGGGCAATCTGGGGCTGAAGGAATCCAAGCAAGCAGCCATTCAGTTAGCATTTCACAGGGACGTGAGCCTGGGAGAAAATCAACATCCAATCAAGGGATCATGAATGTTTCTCAATAAGTAGCAGGAGTGTTTGCCAGCTGATACTATCTAGACTTCAAGTTAAAAGAGACACTCCTATTGCTAGGTATTAATCCATGATACTGAATAGAGTAAGGCACTTGTTGTCAGAACAATGATATCAGAATTAGGCAAAAGAGTGGCAGCTTTACTTCAAATATAATTCATAGAAAAAACTTTGCTGCATGGATAAAATCAAATACACCATCAGCTTTCATCAGAACTGACTCTAGTGTACACACAGCTATTAAAACCACCTTTTAGTTGTAGTATGTTTAATTTTCTTACCACTGTTCTTTATGAGGCTTTAAAATACATTCAAATGAACAGTTTGCCATAAAGAAAAATTTGCAATTAGATAAAATAAAACTGATACTCCTGAATACCTTTGTTAAACCATTAGAAACCTTGCATAATTTATTTTTACTAAACAATTCAACAAAGTTTTGTTTGGGGCTTGTTTCAGTCATTTTTCATGACAGGCAAAACCTAAAAGCAATGTATTTCTGTTCATACATCTTGAAATGTACCAGCTACATACCATCTTTTCCATAGTCAGCTCACATATGTTCATCCAGATACCTTGTTCCATTTCTGAATTTTACTGGGGGTTTTTGTAGTTTGTTTTATTAATGTTCACAAAAAGACATATCACACTTCTGCCTGTATGTGACCATTATTTATCCAGAGAGGAACCACAGCTATTTTTGGCTGGGTATGAAAAGCTACTCAGGACCAGCACCATGCCACAAGTCTGAAGAATCTCTCTGACAAGAACTTACATGTGCAAGACATAGCACATGACTTAAAAAGCATAGTCACAGCTGATGAACTCATGGAAGAGCTCGTGAAAAGTTAATACAATAATTAAAGGTTTGCAAAGCTGGTGTTTGGTCACATCAAGAACTTGATGTTTAACTGTAATTGCCATGGTCACCTGTACATCAAGCAGGTGAAACAAAGGCTAAATGCCACCACAAGTCAAAGTGAGCACAGATTGTATCACATTTATGCTCAAGCCTATTTTGCTTTGGTAAAAATAGACACAAGAATCAAAGCTGTGGAAATCAGATTGGTAACCCAGAGCCACCTTGCAGAATACACAATTTTCTCACTTCTTGATTATAAATACGGCTTTCTCTTGACAAAACAGTGACTACAAATGAGCATTATAGTTAATCTCAGCAAATATTTCCAAAAGAAAAAACAGAATTACCAAAGTCCTGAGTAAAAACATGGGTTTCACAGAGGTTTTAAACCATATAGCGTCCCATTATTTTCCCTTGAGTGCCTTTCCTTCCTCTAACTCTCTGCAGCTGAACTTCAGTGGAGATGTTTTGTAACATTTCTAATCTAAAGAAGAGCTGAGCTTTCAGCAGGGCAACACATATTGTGTCAAGTCTCCCTGTCTGCCATAGTTCAGTTTCTTTATACTACACACTACTTAAATATACATAGAAACATTTACACTTTCACACTTTCATTTTATTCTGCACACTTTCTAGGTTTTGGAGGGTGTTTAACTCTCATGTTATCAGTTTTGTATGTTGATATTTTTATGTATGTAAAAATAGCATTCCTGCTAGTCACCAAGATGACTAATCAAATGCCAGGAATCTGCTCTGATACAGTATCTGACACAGTATCAGAACACATTTACACACTCCCTTTTCCTGATAACTGGAGTGCAGCAACAGTTAGACATTCCAGTGCAGTACTAAATGCAGGCACACATCACCAGGCTGCACAGAAAAGGTTAGTCCCTTTCCAAAATGTGCAGATAAACTGGCTCATGTGCTGTGAGACTACACATGGCCCCATGAACACGGAAAAATTTCTTCATGGATTAAAGCTGGTTTTATAGAAAGGGTTGAGAGTATGACAGAGGCTAAGAAAATTGTTTGAAATATTCTACTAACACTTGAGAAACTAATTCTCTCTTGTGGAATCAGAAAAACTAGCTCTAAAACAGCATGTTTAGCTGTTTTACCAATTATTTGACATATATGAAAAAAAGATAATAGTATGTGGGCTTCTGGTTCCAAAGTACAAGTTTTAATTGATGCCTATGCTCATTAAAACCCACCTTTTCCAATTTATCCACTCAAGGATTTTGGAACCCAGAAACCTGGAATACCAGAGAACTGTAATCATATACTTCTGCTTATCATAACATCAGTTACTTGCCCTGAGGTCACATAGCTCCAAGTTCTTTCCAAAGTGGCAAACAAACCTTGCTTGCCTTGCTAAGACCTTCCACTTCTTAATTTCTGGTAATGGCCATGGCTCCCACACGAGTAACAGGAGGGTTTCCTGGTGTATTCTCCGACTTTCAGAGGGTTTCTCTGTCTTCCAGCCAACAGAAGAAGCCAGATGAGTTCTTAAGGTTGCATGCAACAAGGAGATGTTAATTGTATTGCAGAGGTTTCAAGGGTTATTGGCCTAAAACTCAGGCTTTTGAAGAAAAATGTCAAGCAAGGCACCACATAATCCAGCTGTCAGGTTGTGAGAAAGGGATAGGCAAAACAAGCTGTCTGATCATCTTCAGTTTTCTAAGGGTTAAATGAGTCACGCACAGAAGCAGTAGTTGGAGGGGAAGGATGAAGCAAAGAAAACATTTACTTCCACAGTCCTGAATGAAATGTCTGCAATTTGGTAATAGGTGTGTTATATTAATTTTGAAGCTAAGTGGGATGAGAGAGCTAAAGGTGTTAAATCTGACCTTTCTTCTGCAGATCTTCTACTGACTGTGAGATCAGTCACTCACAGTTCAAGGCTTCAGGTCAAGAAATCTCAGCCTACTTAGACCTCAGGCAAAAAGAAGCACCAAAATTAAAACCTTTTGCTAATAATGGAAGACAAAAATAAGATAAAATGTAAACATTCAATACTACATGAGAATTTCATTGTAACATCCCTTCTTCTCTCATAAACATGTTGAAACACATTTTTGAGGGGAAACTTCCTGCTTGATGGTCATGTGGCTCTGGTATTTCAAACAATCTTCCCTTGTTGGGGTAAAGAGGAAGTTTGCTGTCATCATCTTTAGTAGTTGTGAATGTTTGCCTGAGCCCAGCCTAGCTGTCCTGAAAGTAAAACAGTGTAAGTACAGAAAGAGGGGCCTGCTATATTTCTGTAAAGGAAAGCAAATATTGTAAATGTAGTTTGCTTTCTAACTCAGTGATTAAACTCTTACCTGCTGTCTCAAGACATGGGAAATTTTTTCAGGCTCTCACTGGTTATTGACTTTCTGATCACAAGCCATAGCCATGTTACAAGAGATACTGTTTCAGCTGAAAAGGGCAGATTCTTTTAGTAATAACCATAAAGTAAGATATACGGATGAGAAGACAAAAAGTAGAAAGCTAGGGGGGGAAAAGCATGATTTAGAGATGTCAGGAGTTTCTCAAAACAAAGACAATATGATGAAGGCAGTTCTGTTACTTACTGCAGGTACCCTCCCACCCCTCCTAGTCAAGGTTATCTCTCAGGATCAAAATGGTACCAGGACCCATGGGTATTAGAGCTCTGTCAATTCACTGCTTCTCCCTTGCTGCAATGCCAAGCTAAAAAGTGAAGAACCTCACTTTTTTCTTCCCTTAAGAAAAAAAACCAAAACTTTTCTTCCTTGCTCAATCCTTGTTTTTGGCAAGTTCAAAGTTCACAAACTTCTGTATCTGGGTCCTATGTTTTTAATCTTCACTGAATCTGAGGAAAGACTATTTGGCAAATATTTTGAGCTTGGACTTCAGGCACCTTCTCAGGATGCTTAATTTTCTTTCACGTTAACCAATTTTAGCAAAAGATTTCCTTTGACGAAGCCGTCCAAGTTTTGTGACTTATGCTCTGCAAACTATCCAGCAGCTGAAGCATTCTTCCACATGACTACACCAACTACTCCAGATTTTACTCTGCTGAGAAAAACTCACTACAATATTTCAAGTTGTATTTCAAAATCCACATTCAAATTCATTTGCAGTTTGCTGCCTCAAGATATTTGCAACAAGGTGGATTGAATTTTGACTACAGTTAGGAGGCAACACAGAGAACTAGTTAGAAACAAGATTGTGTAACAAAAAATTAAATACATTTACAATGAATGGAAATCATATTTATTGTTTGACAAAGAAAAAAACAGATGAAACTCCATTAGAAAGATTCTAAATCTGTTTCCTCATAACAGTTTTCATCAGCTTTTGGCAGGTTAATTCTAATGGCTGCCCTCAGGTTAGCCCAGAATAGGGCACGCTTGCTCCTCTCCTTCGGCCACTCCAGGTAGGTGCGCTTTGCCATGAGAGCTTTCAGCTTGTGATACCTGGCAGGAATAAGGTACGGAGGGATTGGCTCCAGTAAAATGAGGATTAAGCTGTTGGAATTCTCACTGAAGAGCTTGTGATGGGCAAAGTACAGCTCATAGTGACACCACTCGCTCTGCACAAAGTTGGGAGACAACACAAAGATCGACTTGTAGCTCTTCTCAATGCAGTTAATGATGTTCTCCACAATGCTCTTGCCGGGGATAAAGTTTCGCTCGTGCTGGCACAGTTGTATGCAGCTCTCCCCCTTCTCCAGGTTGGGGATCAGCTCGTTCTTCACCCACAGCGAGTCGCGCTCGCTGTAGGAAATGAAGGCGTGAAATTGCAGAACAGGCCCCTGATCTCCGGGGGGGCTGTGCCGAGCTCTGCGCTTCGTCTGCGTCCACTGCCACGTCATCCGCACGTACCACGGCACATCCAGGTAGATGCACAGAAAGGCCACTGCAGCCACCAGCACCAGCGTCAGCAGCAGAGCTGTCACAAGCAGGAGCGTCGTGTTGCAAGCCAGTGGGCTCAGGTGGAAGTCCTTGAGCTCCGTCCCTCGCAAGCCTTCCGGGTACTCGCACACGTAGGCCGCCGGCCAGCCAAACAGCTTCCCCCCTGACTGCCTCTCCAGGCCGATAAAGGCTTGCAGTTCACAGGAACACTTGAACGGGTTGTGCCCGGCCTGCAGCTCCCTGGCCCTTGGGCAGCTCCGGAAGAAGTCAGCAGATGGGGTGAGGATCGAATTCATCTCGATGTTCAGGAACTGCAGGGAGCTAAAGCCGCTGCACCCTGGCAGGTCAGCCAGCCTGTTCGATGCCAGGTTCAGCTCTTCCAAGGATTTCAGCTCCACCATGCCCCTGGGGACATTGCTGATCTGATTGTTTTGTAGGCCGAGCTTTCTGACGTTGACTGGCAAGCACTCAAACACGGCATCTGCCAACTGATTGGAGGACAGGTCCAGCTCCGACAGAGACTCGGCCCACTGGCACGGCACGTCGGCGCCATCGTGGCGCAGCAGGTTGTTGCTCATGTCCAGGTATTTCAGTGACTTCATACCGCTGGTCATGAAGCTCACCTTGCGAAGGCTCTCAAATTTATTCTTATGTAAAATTAATGTCTCCAGCTGAAGTAGGTTGTTACAATTTTGGAAAAGAAAATCTGTTAAATCATTCTTCATAAAATTTAGGTATCTAAAGGGACTCTTAGATGAAGGACAAAGCATATGAATCATCTCTGAATCAGCTATTGTCATGTCTGCAATATTCATGTTTGCAAATATTGTGTATAGGTCATCCTGTGAGAAGTACAGATCCGTGAGTTGAATTTTCTTCACTGTCAATGCTTTCATAGAGGTACCTGAATAGTCAAAGTAATACTTTATAATGTCTGACAGTTGTGTTACACTACTAATATTGAAGTATTCAATGGATGAGTGCCATACAGTCTGAAATATTTCCATAAGAGCATTCCAATCCACTGACACATTTGTCAGTGTCAGATTTTGTAACCTGGATCCTTGTCTAAAATTAGATAATAAAGCTACCAATTTTTTTACATTGCCATTTTTGATTTCTGACAATGACAGGCTTTCTGTAGTATTTTGTATCACAACCCAATCATTATTAGCTTCAGATGGATAACTCTTTGTATACAGGAGTTGCAGGCTCTTGATTTTTTGGTTAGAACCATTTTCTGGAAAACTGTTAGAAACAGATGTAAATAGTTTATCTTCCACAGACAGGTTGACATGGTTCCAAAAAGTTAATGCAAACAGACAATTATAAAGAAAAAAGTTTCCAAGAAAGCTCGTATTTCGTGTCATACTCTTTTCTGTTTCCTTGGAGATGTTCAATACTTTCCTTAACTGTCCATCTTTGTTCTAATCCTGCTGGAAAACAAACAAACACAAGCAAAAACCAGATTGTATTACTAAGTAGCTGTGCAGGAACCATCAGAGATTTTTTTTTAAGTTCCAATTTCTCATTTCTCTGATTCAAAAAGCAATGATTTTCTAAAATAATTGAGGAGAGATATTCTTTATTAACAGAACACCACTGAATTTTTTATTTGGCAAATATGGTGTACTTAACAAATAATGAGTCAGTTTTTTACAAAACATGTCTGATTTCATAGGTGTCTAAAATCTGCTGCTTACTTACAGAATTACTGCTGTGATACAGTGTATTATGAAGGCTTCCTAAACTGTGTAATACACTTTGATTACAAAGTACAATAATGGGGGTCAGCACTGTCATCCTCTTCTCCTCTTTCTTAAGGGATGTGAACTGGACTCAGAGACATTATTTAAAAATGGATTTTTGACAGTAACACTTGGACTGAAACATAGGATGGAGGTTCAAGAGCCCAAATCAAAAGCTAAATGTCTTTAGACAGCTGAGATTGGATCATCAGTGCTTCTTTTAACTGAGGAAACTGGGGTGAATTATCTATATTTATGTCTTGGGAAAGTCCACAGAAGAGTTCACTTCTTATTTGAGGTTGAGCATTTCCAGAATTCAGACTGAAAGCAGGGTGCTCACATGTCTGGTTTGTCACAGACACACATAGAGGACACCAGACACACACTGGGAATATTTGCAGGCTACACAAAAATATATAAGTTTTAGAACCCCTGTACACAAAATCCAGCCCTGATCTAAGGACACTGACCTCAAACATCTCTGTTGTGAAAGAGAGGTTTATTTAAACAGACTTTAGAGGAAAAAAATTGTAACTGTGCCTTTGCTTTGGTTCTCCCTATTAGAAGTCACTTTTTCTTTTCAAATGTAGGAGTTTAGGGTAGCCACTCCACTTTGTTTAAGTCAGCCATTGAGAATAGTGTCTTAAATCTCCTTTTAGTTATTGCATAAATCCATTAGACCGCCCCTCTAAAAGAGGAACCAGTAAGAACTTTGCTAACACTTTTACATGTGTAAATCTTATTTAAAGTTGCTTTCCATATTTCTAATATATTTTTATTTCCTCTTATTTCTCCTTCCCTTCCATTAATTTTAAATCACAGTTTTGTCCAAATCTTCCCTTAGTATTTATTAATGACTGCACTGGCCTTCAATTTTCCCTTGATATTGAAGGGTTAAATTGTGAGTTTATATTTCTAATAACTCTAGAATGAGACAGTAGCTATCACCTGATAGACTGATTTACAACTTCAAGGACTGCTTTCACTGCACCATTAACCATGCCACAAGCTTTCTCAGACCTACTGGGGAAAATACACATTCCATTCGATCTAATAGTGAAGAAAAAAAGAAAAAAAAGTTGACTGAGTTCTTTTGTAAAGAATGCATGAAACTAAGCTTGGAAATCATCTAGAAATAGTGAAGTAATATGGCAAAACTTTTCCAGCCTTTTTTCCAAATTATCATTTGGAAAAATTACATGCATCACAGCCCTCAAAAGGCATTTGGGTCTACTAATGCGTTTATAACCAAACAAAATATATCGCTTCGAGAGAAATCTAAAAAAAAAAAACTACCTTTAAAGCACTATTCCTTCTTTGGATAAAATTTCAGCAATATCCATGGACTAGATGAAAAAAGGATATGATTCTTCTACATGCATTTTATTTTCTTTCTCATTCATATATCCTAGCATTCAGTGAAATTATTTATGAGTACCTTCAAACTTTCTTTAGCATATCCTATGAAGCAACACAAGTAAAAACTTTTATAACATATAACCTGTGATTTAGGGGCTAATACTGTAGAAATTATCCTTCATAGTCATATCACTTTTAATTCAGAAGTATCCTCATGTCTTCAAACTTGATAAAAAAAGCTTAATCAAGAAAAGCAATCCAGGAGGGTAGGCAAGCCAGGAGCTTAGCAAGAAAGTGTCCTGTTGTTAGAGTGAGGGGCGAGATAAAAAATGAGGTTTTAAGAGTTTTTCCAATATAAAATTGGTATAAACTGACTAAACTTCCATAAAAGAAATATACAGCATATATTTACCTAAGACAGTTCAGTATTAAGGCATGCACTTCATAAGTTACCAGCATAGCAAAAAACTCTAATGTTACAAACATGCCTTTCACAAGAATGAAACACATGATCAAGCTAGACCCATTCCTGAACTGCAGAAAAACTACTGCCATCACTCTGCCCCCCCCCGCCTCCCCCCCCACTATGGGTGCAGTGCTAATAAAAAGAGCCTGCTACTTGGACAGTTCCTTTGGATAAATATTCCAAACACAAGCAACTTTACCGTCATTGCATACCCACATGCTTGAAAGAACATCGTACACTTGCTATGGAAAACAAGGCTCATTTACAAGTAAGATACAGAATATAAAACAATTCCAGCTAACTAGGAACAGCATAAAGTCAACAAAATTAAAACTTTCTCACCAGAAAACCCTGCTGTCCAAAAAAGCAGAAAATGTTCTCCGGAAAACACAAAAAGCAAACTTCCCGAAACTCTATCCTACTGAGCAACAATACCTAGGAACGCCCACATTTTTATATACATGTTTGTGCCATCTACTGACAGCTTGTGAAACGGCATTTGCCTTTCTCCAGATGCATTTTTCACATACAACATTACTGTAATATCCCCACTATGCTATTATTATTGAACTTTGTGTTTTTATGATTTGCAATATATTAAACAGGAGAAAAATGAATCTTTTTACTAACTTTCTATCTTCATTAAATTAATATGAAAACAAGTACTTCTTTTGAACAAGAAATTCAAATACCTTCCTATCTGAACTTAATAATGATCTAAGTCTATATGCATTATTGTAGTTTTTTGTCCATCACTATACCAATTTAGTTGTCAGGCTTTTATCAAGGCTGGTTGATAAAAGTACTATTTGTCTTAGTTTAATTTTCATTTAATGGGAATGGAATAATAATCCCTCTCCTGCTCCAGCAGTGTTGTGATTAGGTTAAACAGTGAACATGGAAACATTGAGTGGGGTTTGGTTTGTTTGGTTTTCTTTTTAATTAGAGCAGTGATTTTGGTACTGAATGCCCAAACACAGAGTTATTGTCCTGGTAAAGACATAAATTAGTCTCTCTTTATTTCTGTATAATGTTGGTCAGAAATTCCACCATAGCTGAGATCTAAATACAGAACTGCCACACTATAACCTACCTTTCTGGGTTAGCATATCATAACACATTCATGATTTAATATTTCAATGATTCAGGAAGCAGAGGAAATAATCTAAAAAAAAGGCTTTCACTTTGAGGCTTATTCTGTAGATTATATTTAATTTCTCAGCCTCAAGTGAAAAGAGACCATCCAAAAATTAAATTGAAAGATAGGGCAGGTAGTAAGCTACAGAATATGGAAAAATCTCTGCTATAATGCTGACGAGTTGTACAGTAGTACTCTATGATTTTTTGATTCATTCTCCATTTCTGTCAATTCAGACAAGACTATTCACAGCTGATTTCCAAATGACACCTTATAATGATGTTACATGCAAACCACCCCAGCTGCCTGCTCTTAGTGGGAAAGACTTTGCTATCCATCCTTAGGATGAGAGAAAATCCTAAGGTCATCCTCATACCTTGCTTCTACCAAATAATCACTCCTGTTTTGTAATGTAACAGCTGGACTGCTTGAACATAGCCTACATATTACTCTGCTGAGTACAGAACCAGATGTACAATTGGTACTGTGTATTAACTGCTGTAAGGTAGAGACTCTTATTCCAGAGGATCTCTTCAATTCAGTGACAGTATGAGCTGCCACTGGCATTGTTTGTATGCCTATGTACTACAAAGATAGATGAACAAAATATTAAAAACCAAAACAAGCATATTACCATTAATCACTTGCCATTAACCCTTCAGACTTACCACTCACACTTACCAGTGCAATCACTGGAAGTAGATTAATACAGTCCATGAACACCATGCATACTTCCATGTTTTGTTAAATGTAGCCAAATGTCTTTTCATCTTTATTTATATTTATCTATTTATTAAAAGGCAAGTATCTTTTCTGAAACCCATTAGAAAGATGATGACATAGTAATAACAAACATCAGTGAAATCTGAGTGGAAGTGTTCAATCTCTAATGCTTATTTATTCCAAAACCATTTGCAATATTACCATAGTGAAACAATGTAAGTGAAATCAGTTACTGAAAATCGAAAGAGAAAAAATTAGAAAATGGTAAGTGTAAAACTCTTAAGTTCAAAAAAGTAGCTTAGGAACTTACAAAATGTATGCATCCTTGTATCCAAACAGACATACCCATTCATATATACATAATGTTAATTTCACCCTTAGGTGATAACTTTGTGTTACAACAGTGATTAACAACGTCTTGCATTGTTAATGTTTTGCCGTTCTATAACATGCATGGTCATGTAAAGATTCTGCAAAACTGACAGTGCAAGATCTATGTTACAGTCAAAATTATTATCTGTCATGGGTTAAACAATCTCCAGCTACCATGATTCCTCCTAAGATACTGCTCTTACTCTTACACAAGCTCTGCTGAAAAGCAGAGGGAAATCCCTAGGGCCTCTCTATATTTCATTTTCAATAAATATATCTAACATGAATAAATTACCCAGAATTCCCTGACACTGAAATTCTCACTGAAAGACCTTCAAAAGAAACTTATTAGGTAAGGCTACAAACATTTGGTATGCTACCAACTACCTTAATGAGAAACATTAGAGACTTATGCCTGGTAAATGTCTAAGTCACATAGCATGATCGGTATTTGTGAAACACACTTCTGAAAACTGTAGCTTTGTTTTGTGGCCTCTTGGAATAGCTCTCCCCAGTGGCTCACACAATGTGCTGGTTTGCCTCCTGTGTCAAAAGTAACTTCTCTCGTTGGCAGACTAGTGATAGAAATGATGATATGATGAACCGTGGAATTGCCTTTAATCACTGTAAAGGGCATGCTTCGTCTTAAAATGAGGGGGCAAGAGGAATGGGTATGAAGAATTACACAGAAAAAGAACGGCAGGCTGTTGGGAAGAGCGCGAAACTCCTCTGCTCAACCAAGTGTTTCACCAACTGACTGGAAATGTGCGCACGCACGGCCGGCTTCTGTCAGGGGCATTTCCTGTAAACACAGCGATAACGGAGGTGCCAAGCAGTATCTGAATGCTACATCTCGGTTTAATTCCGCAACCCCACGGGTCAGTAAGTGCTCACTTTGAGGAAGGATTAGACTTTCTAAAAAGAAAATAATAAAATTTTATGCCAGCTCAGCAACTAGATTAATTTGGACTTTTTATCTCAGAGGATGGTTGAGCACTGAACCGGCTTCCCAGTGAAGCAGCCACAGCACCAAGCTTGTCCTAGTCCAGGAAGCGTTTGGAGACAACGCCCTCAGGAACGCGGTGTGATTCTTGGGGTGTCCTACACCGGGCCGGGAGTTGGACCTGATAGATCCCTTCCAACTCAGCCTATTCTATGTTTCTATGAAATTCACCCCTTTTCCGCCTCAGCGCGGACGCGGAGGTACCGCCGGCCCTGAGGGAAGCGCTGCTGCCGCGCCGCCCGACGCGCCCTGCGGGGTCCCGCCGAGGGCCGTGAGGGGCGGGCATGGCGGGCATGGCGGGCATGGCGACGGGGGCGGCTCCAGCGCTGGGTCAGAGGAGCCTGGAGTCCAGGGATGGCTCGGCAGCGGCGCGGCGCTGCCCTTTAACAACAGGCGGCCACCTCACACAGCCGGAAGGAGAGCGAGGGACAAAAGCCAACCCTCCCTCCTCCCTGGGGCTGGCCCGGGCTGTCTGGCCCGCTCTGCCTCCTCCCCCCGCTGCTGCCGACGTGGCGGGGCGGGGAAGGGAAGGAGCCGGGGGCGCGCCGGTCGGGGCACTGCTGACCGGTAAGGAGCACGGCGATTTCTCTGTTTTCTGCCGCTTTTGACACTGGTTGCGCCACACAGCTCTGTCCCAGAGGGGAATTTCGAAAAGGGAAAAAAAAGAAAAGGAGAAGCGGGAAGTTGTGGCCGCTTGCGGGAGCGGCGCCCCGGCTGCTCCTGCCCCGCCTGGGGCAGGGGGCAGAGGTCAGCGGGGCAGGGGCAGCTGCCGGCGGCGGGCGCCAGGGGAGGTTCGCCTGCGCTCGCCGTGCCCGCAGCGTCCCGCGAAGGAGGAGCGACAGCGGGCGTCGAGGGAGAGGGAAGCAAAGTGCCATCGCCAAAAATGTTATTCCTCCCTGCTGCTATTCAGGGACAGTGATTCGTGACCGAAGGCGCCCGGCGGCAGCTGGGCTTTGCTTTCTAGGAGAGATGAAACTCCTCAGACGGACGCTCGGCAGGTGCCACCACCGTCGGTCCCCTCAGCGCGGCTGGTTGGTGCGGACCGGGCACTCCCCTGCCACCGGGCCGGGCCGGCCTTAGCATCTTCCTCACGAACTCCCTGTAGAGTAATTCCCTTTGGGCGGAGCTGTCCGAGTTGATTTGGATCAGGACAGTCTCACGGATGAGAGGTTGAATGACCCCGGGTGCAGCACGGCTCGTGTGTTCTGACAGACGCGGTAATTTGCTGTTCCGTGCCGTGCTCCTGGGAGGAGGGTTCAGCAGGCAACTGGAGGGACCGTGGTCCGAGTGGTACCCAAAGATGACCCAGTACTGCAAAAATCCGTGTGCACGTCTGTGTGATCCTTTAAAAAGTGCTAGGTTTACTCAGAGCTAATGCCCATGCAAAATTATGAAGTATATGTGTAAAGGTTTTACACGTTTTAACAGAGGATCCTCATATCTCATGATGGAATTTGGTTTACAAATACAAAAATTTGACTTAGGTGATGCTGCCCACCACACAGTGAGTAATGTTAAAACAATAGCAATACTTCCCTGCACTAAAGCATTTTATAATATTTGCGGTATTTTTAATAGAAAGCTGTGAAATGCAAAGATTCTGACTTGAGAATTCATGTTTTCTGAAGATAATTAAGGTACAGTGTAAGCTGAAGTAATACAAGTGGTAGCAAGTGCTTACTTTTTACTTATGTTTCTTGTTCACTGATCCAAAGTGCACTCTTGGAACTGTTTAAACAAGTGATCTGCTTTCATGTTAGATAAACAGGCTGCTAAAGCTATAGCTATATACAGTTCTGTAGACTTTAATAAAATATATTCATCAAAATACATGCTTCTCAGGCAAATTTCTCCTAAATCCCAGTTATGTTTTGCTTTTTGCCTTTTTTTCCCTCCTCTGTTCTTCAGTCTCTTATAGAACCTTATTCTTTGCATCTGACAGATGCAAACCTTTGAGCCATATTTAATTAATACAAGAGTCAATGCAAAGGCAGCATCTACAGAGAGGGCTGTACAAGTGTTTTTATGCCATGCAACTCAACATTTTGTGAGCTCTCTGTCAAGGATTGTCTTCTGAGTGCCAAGCATACTGTTGCTACCAACAAGTGTTAGTAATCACAGACCAGCAGTCCTTTTGGACCCTGGTAGTGCCACTCCTTAATCAACTGCAAATCTGACTCTACGGCTTTATCTTTGCCCATTAGGATCCTCAACCTGATGACTTCACAATGGTGGAAAATACCTCCAAAATTACATTGGAGGATAAGGAATAAATAAGAGAAAACTGTACCAAAACAAAACAAAAAAATCAGTAACTACCTCATACAAGCTTACCTTGGCTTCAAAATTGAAATTTAATCACGCAGCTGGAATTTTTGGAGATGGTGAGAAGTGTCAGGACTTTGGGACAAGTGATACAGAAACTGTGAGCAATGACTATGCTATGGCTGTGTCTGTGAAATGGCTCTAGGGCCCATGGCCTGTCATGTTCACAGATTATGCCCCTTCTCAAGCACATGAATATCACCACAATTTTAGTTACAGAGAGTTATCCTCCCCTCTATCAGTCAGCAGGCTGTGGGGTCCTGCATGTGTCACAGTGATGAAGGGGAGAGCAAGAGCTGCTTGGCTGTTGCAGCTCAGGTTATTTTGTTCTGTAACGGTCTTTCATACACACCTGATGGTGAATATAGAAATTAACCATGTGGAAACTGTTACATTTGACTTCTCCAGACAAATTAATATCCTTTCACCCTCACTACACCATATTTTGGAAAACATGAATGCTGTTCTTCGTGTTTGAGTGGGATCTTGCAGAGTGAGTATTATCCTGATCCCAGTGCCAGCGTGATGCATGTGCCACAGGGCTCCATGCTTTAGGAGGTCAAGGCTGTATTGTTTTCCAGCAGTAGCATATAAACACTGTGTATTTTATAATAACCATTCAAATGTTTATGGTATCTAAAAGACTTTACTTTCTATATTCAGAACTGAAAATGTCTGAAGACGTATCTGATGGCACCCCATCTGAAGAAAAACCTGAAATAATGGAAATGCCCAGCAATGAGGTGTTGCCTCACGAATCAGTACCACACCTCGTAGAAGCCGAGATTTTGCGTGAGTCTTCACAAGATCAACATGGACAGGTCACTCAGAATGTCAGTAATAGAGAGGAAGGAGACATAGTCATTAATGAAACCCCTTTGACTGAAAAACTTGAAAGCCTGCCTTCCAGCCTGCCTTCTAGTGAAGAGACAACTGAAGTTACGCCCACTGAGTGCATTGAAACTGTAAGCCTTGATGCAGAACCTGAATTGGAAGAAACACTGCATGAGCAAAGCAATCCAGTAAGCAATACTTTATTTTCTGTAAATGCCCTCCTCTCCGTGCATTGTAAGGACAGAATTTTGTATAATGTACGTACTGTTTTTCACAAAAACCAAGGGAGCTATGCAGAAAACTTGCATAGGGATAAATTAAATTGCAAGACCAAGCCTTTGAAAACTAGGAATAGTTTAATTTCACTTTGCCATTATGATATTAATTTGGTCTTTCAAGTCTGGTTGCAATAAGACTTGCATTGTGTAGAGGTGGTATGCTACTGGAGACTTGCTTGAGACAACAGTTTCTTAACATGATTAAAATATGAAATACTGATAATTGCCTAACACTACCCATTACTGTGAAAGGTGGGCAGCACCTCCTCTGGCTGTCGTTTTTGTGGAACACAGTTGTTAGGAGTTCCCTGTGCACATCTACTGAATTACACATGTGAGGAGACTTTGGAAGAGAAGGCTTCCAACCCAGGAAGGAGATAGGCTCCTGCCTCTCCCTAATATTAGTCCTAATAAACTTGTATGGCTTTATAGGATTGAGTGCCTGAAGAAATATTAGGATATCTGTAGTGACATCTCTGGATGTCTTCCAGGAATAGATGATGTGATCCATACTTCTGCTTTTTTGTGCACAGAAGTTTGAACTCCATGTAATACCCAATTTGTCATCATCTATTAAATGCCAGACTTTGTTGCCTGATAGGTTCTTTTGTGTTTCCTCCTGCCTTTTGAGAACAAGACCTTTAGTGGAGTAACATTTTTGTTCTTATAGTCTGCAGACTCCTCAACTAAAGCAAGTAGATGGGGAGCTTGGGGTACCTGGGGAAAGTCTCTCCTGTCATCAGCTTCTGCCACAGTGGGTAAGTGTTCAGTTGGTAAAGTGTGTGGAAATAATTAATAAATTTTCTTGTGTCATTAGACAGATTATTGTTGCATCTTAAGGATTCACAGACATTTTTGCCCTGATAAGCTTAGGAAGCATGATTTTTTTTTTAAGGAGGGAAATGGACCTTCCTAATTATTCAAATTGTGGACAAGGTGCTAGGCTTGTTTGTAAAGTTAATGAATTACTTGGTTGTGATTTCTTCATAGAAATTCTTAATGAATTACTTGATTGTGACTTCTTCACAACTTCTTCATAATCCAATACAATTACTGTCAGCCAGAGGCTTATAGTTTCTCAAGTCAAAGCAACCCAGATTTGTGCTCATGTGTGTTAATGGTTTGTATGCCAGGTTTGACTCCTGCCTACACAGCATGAATTCACTTCTAGTAAATCATTCCAGCTTTCATTGCCACCCAGTGAAACTGTCACACTGGATTTCAGACAGTAGAACAAGTATTGAAACAGGGGCCCTACACTCCCTCTCTCTATACTCTCATTTCCAATAGAAGGTCAGTACAAACTGTCCTTGTCAAGACTTTAGGTAAAACTTAATTATTGCTCTTTGAAAACTCACAGACAAAAAGCAAAGCATAGAATTATGTAGTTACCAGTGGGAAATAATTTCTCACAAACCAGAAATGTTTTGTAACAAAAAAATCTGTTAGCTAGTCAGTTGTCATAAAGGATCCACAGAACACCTTTAAAAGATGAACCTAGAAATTAAAATTAATTGCTAGTTACTAAAAATGACTACAACAGAGATACTGGTTTTATGATCCCATATAAGGCTGAAAAAATTCTCCTCCTTATCTCTTCTGTTTCATGGACAGTAAAAGGTTTCTGTCTGTTTCTCAGAGTAGGAGGGAAGTTTCCTTGTGCTCTTTTTTTTTTCAATTACATCCACAGTCAGGAGTACATAACTACATTTTGTTTCAGGCAGTCCAACAATTAACATTTCTAGTTACACTCAGAATGGGTTTCTAGGGTGTGTGGAACAAGTTTGTTGTGTAGGCAGTCTGACTTGATAAGGTTGTGTGATGTCTGTTTAGAACAGGCATGTCATCACCATGAATATATATATTTTAGGATTATTATTGTCAAAAAATGAACTTTTTTGTTCCAATTGGAACAAGTCAAGTTGCCTTGGATAAAGAGCATCCACATGGAGAAAAGGAAAAGGAAAATTTTAGAGTAATTTTAATTCAACATCAGAATGGTTGCACTATTTCATACTGAAGACCCATCTACTATTTAGGTTCTGGCAGTGACCAAGAACAACTAGGAAAGCACCTAAAACCAGATGTATAAAAAGCAGCAGTTCCCCCTGTTTTCCTATTTCCTGGAATTTGCAGCATAGACAGACTTCCTGACCCTGGGATCAGGATAGGTTGAGCTTCCATGTTACTATCTAACGATTTGGAATCTAACTTCTTGAATTTATTAAACAAAATAGACTTTGAATTAAGCAGAAATCAAATGTATATTCTTCCATATTTTCTGAACCCAAGGCAACTTGGGTAATATGTATGTAACACATAGCTAGTCTTAGCTTTGTTCCAAGAAATCAATGCACCAGGTAATATTTTACATTCCTGATACAGAGGTCTTATTTCCTAGTCGTTTATTATGAAAACTCATGCTTGATCCTGTGAAATATTTGCTGTGTATCTGTCATGGATGGGATGTGGTACTGTGTAGACCTGGTATCTCCTTCAGTATGGTAATTCCCTAGTGAGATATATGGAAAAAATAAAGTTATTGGGAATTTCTATAAGCTTTATTATTATAATTATTATCATTACTACTACGATTATTATTATTAATAATAATAATAATAAAATCCCATTCAAGTTACTTCATTTAATATCTAATCAGTTCATCTCCTATTCCACACCAGAAATTAGTTTGGCTATGGACCAGTTCATTGTGAAGTTGCCATTCCTTTAGTGTAGCAAATGCTGTAAGTAAAACTGCCTTCTTGGAGTTAAGACTTAGCAGCAGTACCTTCAGTCTGTGATTTTTCTGTTGTTCTGTCATCATGTTGTACAACACAGCTGCTTGTCTGGTGAAATATGACCAATATTTACTGTTCCTTATATTTTTCTTCAAAATCGTACTTTGTAAAAATAGCAGAAATAGTTTGAGGTGGACTAAATAATATTTTTAAAGCTTAAACAAATACATTCCGCTTTTAACAAGGAATATAATAGACCAGCCAGGGTTGGATGGTACCTTGAGAAGTCTTCTAGTCAAGGGTTTTGTGAGGAAGGCTTTATGCATCTAGATGAGATTATCTAGCATGTTGTCCAGTCACATCTTGAAAACCTCCAGCAATGAAGGCTCTACCATATCCCTGGGTAATTTTTTCCAGTGAATAATTTTTCTTATTGCAATTAATTTTTCTTGCATTCCTACCTATTTAAGACTGAGTTAAAATATTGTTCCAATGATCTCAGTTTCATTATCCTTCAAACACTGATAGAGAATTCACAAACACGTAACATTTTTAATGCATGGCTATAATTTGTTTAGCACAGCTGATTTTAGTTCCTGATAATAACACAGTTTCCATATAATTTGTATCTCTGCACATACAGCTAGGGATTGTTTTGGTGGTGGTTTTTTATTTCAAAGAAAATATCTGTTGTCTTTGAACTGATTTTGATATTATTTGGATCGAGGTCCCCATGACAAGAGAGATGTGATACTCCTCTACACAACAGAATTTATAATGCTTTTGGATTAGTTTCAGTCACTGCCTGAACCATGTTTGGGGTCTTAACACTAGATGTCACACTAAGCTAGCTGTTGAATCAGCTTCATCAACGAGGTGAAGAGATTTATTTTATTTTTAAAAAGTGCAGGGAAGTTGGTTCCTCCTTGTGGAACCACAGTGGAGCAGAATTGCTGAAATAGTTGCTGGAATGATGAGATGGGAGAAGAAGGCTCACTGTGATATGGAGGAACAACTTGTACTAATTATCAACATTTTAGTCTCTTTCTTTTCAATCGTGTTTTTTAGTAAATCAGCCATTACACAATCCAGTCTTTTAAGTGTTGATAAAGCTATCCTGCTTGAGAGGGTGACTTGACTGCAGCTAAATCAGTTCATGGGTAGTAGCCACTGAGATGTGTAGTCCCTCACCTATCTTTTCCTTGCGTGTTTCTTCCTTCTCTCTGTACCAGCACTCCTCTGAGTTCCCTCTAATCCACTTCAGGAAGCTAAACTGACATAAGAATAACTCTAGAGGAAAGAAAAATCCATTTTCTTCCTCTTCAGTTCCTTGAACTGGCTCTTTGAGACCACTTTCAGGGCAAGGAGGAGGGACAAGCATGGAATATGGGGAGGAGTGGAACCTCCCATAACTGCACCAAGAAGCCATTAGGTTAGCTTAGCTGTAACAGCAAACTCTTCATCCCCAGGGCTTATGTGAGGCAAAATATATTTTCAGTTTGTATTGGCAGCTTATGACTTGCATTTTTAAAACAGCTTCTATGCTTTAAAGCTTGGCTCTTCAGTTTTTCTTCCAACTAATCTATCAGCTAGCTTAATGAAAGTGACTACCTTCTGCAAGCCTTGCCTTTCCTATGCTGTGGTGTTTTGCATGAGATATGGTGCTGAAGTTATGGTGCTCAATGAGCTGCATTGCCAAGGAAAGTCTTTTCTCTATCATGCTGTGTACAAATGCTTCACTCTGTGTAAGTTTAAGGTGTTTTACCTTTAGGGCCACTGCTAAGACTAGCACCTGTCAATACATTCACACAGTAGAAGTAATTTAAAAAAACCCCAGCTGTTTGATACACGTGATCCCTGAAATATAAGTCTGCATAATGCATCTTTCTAATGTATTGTTTGTAATTAATGTTCCACTATCTTGATTATTTTGTTCTTCTGTATATTCTCATCTAGTTCCTCGATTATGAAAGTGGCATATAAAATATCAGACACCCATAGTTCTCCCTGGTATGCTGAAAAGCACTTTTTGTCACTCAGTATGACAGAATGAAATGTCACTTGAGATGTCACTGTGTTTATGAGCTTGGATATTATTAAGCATGGATGTGTGCAATAATCTGCATTGCATAACTTAAGTCAACTTCTCTGTGGAACAGAAATGCCAGTGATGCAGATAATGTGAAACTGAAGTATTCAAACATTGTAAATGTCTTTTCTATTCTCTATAGATACTATTCCCCTTTGCAAAATTAAGTACAATACTAAAAAAAAGAAGGTTGGGTGTTACGCTTGTACTTTAGTTATGCTTGTACTTTACGTGATCATAAAGAGGATAGTTAATCTCTTCAGACTTTTTTATTTCATAAATTCAGCTGTTTAAGGGAAAACTACTTTGGGTTGAAATCACATGGTGATCACAACTCTTTTGTAAAAAACACTTTATGGCTGCTGTAGCAGCAAAGCCCATTTTTACAGTTACTCCTTTTTAAGAATGCTGAATGCAAGTAACGGAAGGAAATGCGGATGCTTTTGGGCTGGCAGTCCCTTTTGCTTTCTTTATGTCTTTTAACTTGGGCTTATAGTCTAGAAGAGACTGAGAACTAATAAAATGGTGTTAACAAGCCTTTATGCTTATTGCTATAACCTTTTATTGCTAACAACCTTTTATGCTTGCAATAAGGAGATCTGAATCTAGTCTCATTTACTAGATTAATTGGACTGATTCCTGATTTATAGACTAGATAAAAGACGTATTATAAGAATCTGGCCTGTTTCGGGGTTTGTTGTTGTTGTTGTTGTTGTTGTGGTTTTTGTTTGTTTTTGGTTTTTTGTTTTAACTGCAAGGAAGAGAAATTTTGTGAAGGCTTGAATTGAATGGAGTGCCAATAGGATATCCTAAAAGAGAGCACGAGGTCCCACTTTTTAGTGTACAAAACCAGGGCATGGCTGGATTTTTCACATCTCTATACTTCATGTAGTGGAGTGATTCTCTTCCAGCCAGTTTTAGGTTCCTCAGTTTCTCATCTGGTGAAGGATGCTCATTTAAGGCCTCTGTCTTCATCTTTAACTTGAGCCAGATGAGGCTTGACTCATGTTACTAGACTAAATTTTGATCAGTTCTTCGTTATATGTGCTCCCATGGTAGGACACAGGTTACAAAGGCAGTGTGGTAGCCAGGGACAAAATCTCAAATTCCTCCCCATCTGTACCACTGAATCAGACAGTCCAATTGCCTGTGAATACTAGATGGAGGAGGGATCAATGTGCAGAGTGGTTTAGGTTTCAGACGTAGTAAACTGCCCTCCAGAGGTGTCTGCCTCTCTCAGCTCTCCTGGAAATCCAGAGCTACTGAGCTGGGAGGTGGAAGACAAGACAGCTTGCAGTGAAGTGGGATGTATCTGACTAAAGCATTTGTGAGTGCTGTAATCTGGCCTTGGGCAGATCAGGCAAACCAAAAGGCAGGTCATTTCGTTAGGTAGTGTTGGCAAAACGTTCCTTTTCAAATGAAAGATCCCAGCTAGGAACATGAACAATAATATTCTGTGGAAATTGCCAACCAATAGAAAGGCAAGGAATCATGGAGGCAAGAGAAACAAAAGCAACAATACAGGGGAAAAAGAGTGCTTTCTTCCAAAAGCTCACAGTTAACAATGCTCATTGCAGAGCTCTTCTGTCTACTGTTACAGAAGAGTAAATGGAAATGTCAGAGGTGTCAGCTCAGTTGCATTAGCACATTCAGTGTAACAAAATGAGTGCATCTTTAAATTGTAGGCTTCTCTCCCATGACCTCTTTTATTTCTGTGCCTTTTGAAGTTACAAATAATCATTTTCATTTCCAAGGCAACATGCATTTCTGCCCTGTTTGTGCATGTATGTGTATCTAAGGGTTGCTTCAGTTATGGTCTTGTGATCTCATCTGGTTTTGCTGCTCAGTCAAACATACATGCCATATAGCTTAGTTCAGCAAAGCCACCTCTAGCTGACTTAGAGTATTTTCTTAATATTCTAGTGCATGTAATCACAGCTCCAAAACTGCTGCCTTTTGTAGGTCAGTAAATATCCATGCAGCAACTGTGTGCTTTCTCTTCTTAAATGTGTTAGCTTGTCTGCAAAACTACGGGAACCAACTCAAGGCTATAAAAAGATCACCAGAAAAAAAGTGTGTCCTGGGTTATGGAATCAAAAATGTGTATTCTATTTTCATCTGCTGAAAGCAGTTGGGGAATTGTTCTTTATTTCTTGTAACTTTGGAAGGAGGGGGACGGGGGGGAGGGGCGGGTGCCTTTTGGGTAATGGGCCCGGACTATACCCGCTCCCCCCAGAGCCCCAGAAGCCCCATTTGCATGCATGGTCCTATTGTGGGGTGCCCCGCCCAGTGGGGGGAGTCTACAATTGCTGCCGGGAAAACTGAGCCGGCCGGGGACAGATTTCACTTGCTTCACCCCGATTCCTGGGAGGAAGACGGCACCCCATCTCATCTTCGCCAGACCCCATCTCATCATCGCCGGACCCCATCTCACCATCACCTCACCCCTGGACCCCTCCTCATCACTCCTAGACCCTTCCTCATCACTCCTAGACCCTTTTTGGCTACAGGATCGTCCCTGCTCCAACAGAGCCACGTCTGTCATCTCAGGACTCACTTCTGGACTGCTTCCAACACCCTGACTAACAGGGTGCCAGGTGGCAGCTCTGATTCTGTCAGGGCTTTCCCAAATTGTTGTTGTTTGTTTGCTGGTTTGGTGGGGTAGTTTTGTTTCCTACCACATTTGTATTATTGATATTCCTAGTAAAGAACTGTTATTCCTATTCCCAAATCTTTGCCTGAGAGCCCTTAATTGAAAATTTATAATTTGGCAGGGGTGGGGGGTTTGCATTCTCTATTCTAAGGGAAAGCCCCAGTTTCCCTGGCAGACACCTGTCTTGTCAAACCAAGACAAAGTGGTAAATTGATTTGAAGATGCATAACTTTTCCAGACAATTCAAATTTTTGCTCAAAATTTATAGGATTTTTTATATGACTACTGGACCATAGTATTTTGTTACCAAGTCAAATTGATTAAGTCAATGAAAAGAATAAAACTCTTGCTCATTTAAAAAGTTGTGAGCAGAAGCAATGGAAAGGAATATGACATGCAGTATCTATCATATTAGCGTAAAAGCACAATAAATAGTGATTTGATTCCCAGGAATTTGGGGATTAAATAAATGACTCCAGAATCTATCCATGCTAATATTTTCATTGAGCTCATTAAAATATTTGGGAGATTGGGATTAGACCATGCAGTACACTGCTCTTTAGGATATGCATTGGAACAGACTTTGCAAAATTAAAGAAATCATCCAGCGATGACTTAAACGCTGTGGTGCATGACCTGGTATGACCCACACAGTTGAACACACTACTGTTTTTTGTAAGACATGAGATAAAATAACTAAAGGTCATATTTTCTTTAGACAGGTAAAAGTGTTTATCTGCCTAGGCTGTTACAGTGTAAAACATTCGGAACTTGTGCAGCCTATGAAATTACTGGTCTCTGCAGGTCCGTTCCTTAGGGGATATCTGTTCTTTGTGTTCACTTCCAGATACTCCAGTTTTCTTGCATGTGATCTTTCAGAGGTGCTGCTTCACATGTTTTCTGGAGTATATTTATTACTGAAGTCACAGAGCACCTGATGTGTACTTCATCTAGAAATCACACAACCATAAATCTAATCTAATCTTTCCTTTTTCCTACTTCATTTCAAATAAATTTGCTGCATCTTTCTCGAATCAGATGTTCAGAAGCATATTTGTATGACTACACACACATAGATGTATATGTTTATTCAGAATGCTGCAGAGCACTGGCAAGTGATAGGCTATTTTGCTGTAGTTGATGTAACTCAGAAAAGATGCTTTGAACTTCTCTAATAGAATGCACACAGTTGTGGGAAAATGTGGGCAACACTTAATGAATCATTATGCATAACTTTGTGCCTTAGATGTTTAGATATCTGCCTGACCATCTATATTAATGCCTTTTCTGAAATAATTTATCTATTTACTGTTCAGTTTAACCAAAGAAGTATGAAATTGTCAGTAACATTTCTTATAAGTGGTTAGGCAGATAGTTGAAGCACTCTGGATTGTCCTGCTGCTAGAAGTGATAGGTTTCATGCAAGATGCACTAACAGTGTACTGTACAATATAAAAATCAAATCCTGTCACTGAGGCTATTTAATTTTGTGTTGGAAAGAAATATTGCCCACCTGGTTTGTTTCTTCACCTGTTGCACCTCAGCTGATACACAGAAACTTCCAGCTAAGGGAGATTAACAGCTGGATTGCTTGTAATGAGAGAAGTATGTCATGGACATACTTGTGCACATATCCAGAAGCAAAACAGGCAGACAATTTTAGAGTAGTCTTTTCTAAGGGCAGCACTTTTCAACTACAGTTCATGCAGATTAGGAAGATATTGCCTCCCCTTGACTGACTACCAGTCAGTCTACCCTATTCTATAGTGAGATATTACCAGTCCCTGTGATCTGCTAGTGTAAATAAACTCTGTGTAGAAAACCAACAAGGCAATCCTGTTCTGTCTAAAATATTCAGATAAAAATGGTAGCAAAATTTATACTTTATTTTAAAGTAGACCATTTTAATAGAGGGCTAGAGGGTCACTGCATATGAGTCATGTAAAGGTGGTAAAATGTCTGTAGGAGATCACCTGCCACTGAAGCAATAGTTCTGCCTGTGTCAATTGACATCAGCAGACTTTACAAGGTGTATTTAAATAGTAGCTTTGGGGAGAGACACTTCAGAACTTTACTTCAAATGAGAAACTAAGGAGCTTAAATCCTGAAATAACTTTGAGGACTGGAGTCAGTATTCCTAAAAACATAGCACCCATTTGGAGGACTGAAGAACAAATTCCTTGCCTCAGTCCTGCAGTCATACACAATTCATTAACTGTGGCTTAATTGTTCTAGAATTCTGAAAACTACGTGAGGTCCTACCCTATGGCCTTAGGAGGACTATCAGTTTCCATTTAAACTGACTGCAATAGAATATTTAGCATCTTGAAAAGCAGGAAACTAAACTTATCTGTGCCACTGAAATAACTTCTACTTTTCAGATCCAGCATAATTTGTGTTAGGTTTCAGCTTTATAATTTATATTCCGTTAATAGAAATATAGTAGAAGAAGTGAATTATTAACCTAGATAAAATTAAGCAATTGAGGTGAGTTTAATAGATATTTTGTTTGTCATAATACTACTTGTTAGTAACAAGTTTTCAAATTATATAGTCTAAAATATGCCTCTGATACAGGTCATGGGATAACAGCAGTAAAAGAAAAAGCAGGAACTACCCTAAGAATTCATAGTGGAAGTTCAGCATCCCTGGAAACAGCAGAGCCTCCTGCAGCTGAAACACCAGTTGCTCGTAAGTTGAAGTCCACTGAAATTGGACAAACCCTTTCACCCTGCCAAATTAGTTCAATTTACAAAATTTTAAGATTTTGGTCACAGAAACCAGTTTACTGTAATTTGTGACTTGCAGGGTTGATGTTATCCTGTAACCTGCTTTTTTTCTTTTGTTAGAAGCAGAAGATTCTCTGGACCAAAGCTCTTCTGAGAATATTCCTTCTTCTCCTTCATCTGGGTCTCGCGGCGTGCTGTCAGCTATCACTAGTGCTGTACAAAACACAGTGAGTCATTTTAGCTGGTCTCTCTGGTCTAGTTATTTTTCATTATTTTTAGGTTCAGCTTCACTGTAGGTCATGTTTTTTAAGTTATAAGTCTTTGTAAAACCAATTGTTTTCTAAGTCTGTTTGGAGTCTTTTTTTATGACAAAATAACTTTTAAATTAAACTGTCAAATTAAAAAATAAAAAGTCAAACAAAACTAACTCAGTTACTATGTTGTCACCAGTTTCAGTGCAAAAAAATGTGGTCTTCTCCTAAACTATGTAGAATTCTGCAAAATTTTGGAAAATCTTTTTTATAATTGTATAATTGTCTGATTTTTTATTTTTACAGTTAAGACCTTCCAGAGAAAGTGTGATAGGACTTGTTACCATTTTTGAAGGCAGATAAAATAAGAAAAATACTCCATTTGCTTATTTTAAGGCTTTTACTAAGCTCTCTGTTTTTAGTTCCTGGCCTTTACCTTCACCTCTTTATCTAGTCCCTCTTTTCATATTAGCCTTCCCAGAAGGGGGCCTGATTGTAAACTGTGGCAAAATCATTTGTTCACAGTTCATTCCTATTACACTTTCCTTATATTTTGTGTGTTGAACTTCATCCTTTTCTCTTCCTTTGGGTTTCAGATTTTGCAAAATCCTGTACCATACCGTTCCCAAATCAATTTTTGTGTCATCTTCTTCCCCTACTTTTTTTTTACCTTTAAGTATGGTGTTTCACTTGAAATTAAAAGAGACTATAAATGTTGGCTGCAAAACGACAGAAGATTAATTCCCCACTAAGCAAGTTTTATGAAATGGCAGTTCTTTTTTATTGTATATTCAGTTCACTCTGACTACCTGATCACTCTGATGTCAAAGATTTTGAGAACAGAAGGAGATTCCTATAGATTATTCTTAAGACTGTTTCTACAGAGTCTGGAGCATTATATGGTTTGTGAGAGCTGACCACCAGTAAAATTACTTGAGCATTATACTAGATTTGCTAATAAGAGAAATGTGCTTGTAGCCAGACTGGAGAGACTGCTATACCACAGTGATGAATGTGGTACAAAAAGAATCACTTAAGGTCTCAGTAAGTCACCTGTAATGCCGTTGGAGACTCAGTAGGGTTTTCCATTATATATCAGGTTACATCAGCATTTGAGTATCTGACACACACACAATCCAGATTGAAATGGCAATCTTTAGCTGGTGAAACCTCATCTTCAGTGTACATTAAAAAACATGAAGACACAGAAGAACATATATATTTAAATAGACAGTTCCAGAGTAATTACAAGTGTTGAAATTTTAAAAATCAGGTAAGACAGAGTCTTCTGTTCATGATGGACTTGGCTCCATATTATTCATGCCTAAAACAAGTTCCTACAAACCAGATGCCATTGGATGAAATTAAAGTGGTATTCATAGAATGGTAGAGCCACAGAATAGTTAGGGTTGGAAGGGAACTTAAAGATCATCTAGTTCCACTAAACCAGGTTGCTCAAAGCCTGAGCCAGCCTGACCTTTGATACTTCGGGGATGGGGCATCTGCCACCTTTCTGGGCAACCTCTTGCAGTGCTTCACTATCCTCATAGTGAAGAATTTCTTCCTGATATCCAATCTAAATCTACCCTCTTTCAAAGTAAAGCCATTCCTTTTTGTCCAAACACTGCCTGCCCTTGCAAAACATCCCTCTCAAGCCTTCCTCTAGACCCCGTTCAGGCTGCTAGAAGGTCTCCTCAGAGCATTCTCTTCTCTAGGCTGAACAGCCCCAATTTTCTCAGACTGTCTTCACAGGAGGTGTGCTCCAGCCCTTTTATGATGTATTTTATTATTATTATTATTATTTACAACAATTGGTACATTTCCTCTGGTGTAAGTAGTTTAATTAAGTGGAAATATTTGTATAGTTCTTTTTTTTTTTTCTTTTGGAAAATGTATTCAGAACAAAGTAAATGCACCAATCCTCTTGTTAGTTAAAGTATAGGAAATTTGGGGACCTGAATGTTCAAAGATGGTGTCTACAAAAGCACTCCTCTTTACAGTTCATATTAGCCTAAACTGGGAAGAAAATAACCACATTGTATTATTTTATACAGGGGAAGAGTGTATTATCTGGAGGCTTAGATGCTTTGGAATTTATTGGGAAGACAACCATGAATGTCCTTGCAGAAAGTGATCCTGGATTTAAGAGAACCAAAACACTGATGGCAAGAACAGTCTCACTGTCTCAGGTTGGATATATTTAAATACTGCTCTGTCAATGCAATTTCAGATTCTTTTTCCAGAATTTCACATGCCTCAGGGAGAGGCTTTATTTATTGCAGTAGATGCTGGCTGGGCTTATAGAAATAAATATTATGCTTTGTAGTTGCTCTACTTTATTTTTCTTCACAGAACAACAAAAGATAATGTAAAATCATCTTTTCTGAATCATCACATATGCAATTGCTGATTTAAGTAAGATGATATGTGTGGTGATAAATCATTACACTCTGGAGGCAAAATCAAATTGTTGGTGTGTTGGTAACAGCTGTAGATAGATAATCTTCCAGGTAAACATTACTATACTGTTTTCCTTGGAAATCAGTAATACTGGAATATGATGTATGTTTTGTTAGGAATTAAACCTGTAAAAAGTTTTATCTCAGTGTTCATCTAACTTAATGGTACCCTTACACAGTTGTGACTTGTATGTTTTAAAGCTCAGAGATGCAATAAAAACTCAAGTATAAATGCTGTCAGTACAAAATTATTTTAGTTCTCCAGGTGCTGACAGGAGGAAAAACAATAGACATTGAAAAGAAACTATGTTTACTGCATGTTTACTTCCTTGTAGAGAAGAGTAAGGTACTTTTAATGAGATGTTTCATCTTTAGTATTCGTCATGGGAAGAGTTAACAGACTTATACTGTTATAGTAGATCAAAAGCAATTAACTCTTGTTAAGGCCCACAGGGTTAAAATGAGCTTTTGAGAGTGTCTCCTTTAACAACATGCACAGATTTGCACATAGAATCTGAGGCAGAATACAACATAAATCAGTTCTCATGGGTTGCACTATCGCTTTTCAGTGATTTGTTCATAAAACTTCGTGAGTTTTATACCAAAAAACACTTCAGAGACTTCAGAGGAAAAATGTGCCATTTCAAGTCTTCTATACTAAATGAATCACTGAAGATAATACTGTAGGAATTTTGAATGATGGAATAACATAAGTGATGGGTGTTCACCTGTATTCAGAGACTTGTATGTGACCTCACATGCAGTTCAGATGTATTTGCCACCTTTACTGTAGGAAATTCATGAGAGGCCATTTTGTCCAGGAATAGAAGGAAGGAGTAGAAGATCCTGTTGGATACACTATTCTATCCTTATACACTGATAGAAATGGAGTGAAAGCACACCAAAATATACCCAAGTATATAGAGGGTAGTTCTGCCCCACCTTTGGTATGTCATCAATCTCTTTTGTCAGTCCTGCTGTCACATAAAACTGACTTTAATACTTGCTAAGACAATTTTACTGGAAATATTTATGTAGATGCATTATTTATGCCAGTTGGTGGATAGATCCTGAAAATAGTACTCTTCCCATTTTGTGGTCTGTAGAATGGATTGCAGTACAAAATTACTGGCTCTTTAAGGCTGCATATGAAATAGTCCTTTCTCTTTAATTATAATTGGTGATGAAATTTATTATATCATATCTGTAGCTGACATTGCTTTTGAAAATACAAGCAAGATCATTATTTTTTTGTTGTTCATTGTATTTTAAAGAGAGATGGTTAGCAAATACCATTGGGAAAACCCCGCCTAGAATACTATATAAATATTTTATCAGAGAAAATGATCAAAAAAAGAAGTTAGCTATTTCATCTCTAAAATTTTAGCTTTGCAGGTGTGATATAGTCCCAAATTTTATTACTACTTCTAGACACGCAGAAGCAGAAAGTAATAAAAATCTGTCACACTTACAGTAGTATCCATAAAACATAGAATGATGTATATTTTTACAGCTGTTGCGAGAAGCCAAAGAAAAAGAGAAACAGAGGCGGGCCCAGCAAGTTACAGTTGAAAGAACAGCACATTACGGACTACTTTTTGATGAATTCCAAGGTTTGTCTCATCTTGAAGCTCTGGAAATCCTATCAAATGAAAGTGAAGCTCAGGTACAGTATGCAAACACCGTAAATCAATATGGTTGGTAAAAAAAAATTGTCTTTACATTAATTTTATTGTGCAGATGCATAGAATGAACAGTAAGTTTTCCATCAAGTTCAGAGAAAGCTGAATTGATCCTATGGGCTAGTCCTGGATTTTAGGAACTCAGTCTCAATACCTCTAAAGTGTAACTACAAGATTAACTCAAAACAAACTTCATAACTGACAGGTATTTTTGTTAGGACCATATGCAGTATGCCATACACAGCTTGTGACACTGCAGATGTCTTGCAAAGTCCTTGCAGAATTTGCAATGAGGTTGAAATCTTTTGGCTGAAATCAGGTACAAATACTTACATTCAGGAATTCCAGACCTACTACATGTGAAGGCTGGTGAACTAAAGTTAGTTCCAGATTACTTATTCACTTCTTATTGTGTTAGTTTCTAAAGTTACATAGAAGTACACCAATATACTATTACTGGAAGTATGCAAATGTCTCTCTGAAGATGGTAATGTTAATAAGGCCTATCTGATAAATATATATTTCAATTTCAACTCTTGATTTATTTGCTCTGCTAGTACATGAGCAGTGGACCAATAGAATTTTGTAGATTCCTAGCAGTGATATTTTTGTACAGAAACAGTTTCCTAAATAAATTTCTTAAAAACAAGTTTTCTTTTTTTGTTTGTTATTGTAATTAGCATTCTTTGCCTGTGGGGTACTTCTTAATAAAATATAACCAACTTACATTTTAAAGTATTTTATTTGCTCTCACAGATAAAAGAAGCTTATATTAATAACTTAGCTTATAATAATAAGTTAGGTGCATACTGTCAATGTTGTTATTTTTTGCTCTTCTCTAGATGAAGAACTATACGTTCAAACAGCACATGTAATGTTCAAGGGTCTGCTTTTGGGAACAAAAAACAAAACTAAAAATGGCCAAAATCCCCCACCCACTAAACAGGAAAGAGATAGATGGAAAACAAGTTCAGGTTAATTGCATGTGTCAACAATATTTTTATTTTACTGTGAAATACCACAAAGTAAGCAAGACATGTGCAGGTTGTTACCATGAAGTTTCTGATGCACTTCATTTATGTCCTAGACACGTACACAGTCCTACTCAGTCCAGCAGCACTGATGGTCACTGTGTGGGTCAGCAAGCCTAACACCCAGATAACTGTCCCACTTACCATGCACAGATGCACATAGACACAGAATACAGAAAGGGTACTGTAAGCTTGAGACCACTTCTAACAGACCAAAAGCCACAGGAGTGCAAGAGGTACTGAAGACATGTATATTTAAGCTTTTATTTTAAAAGCTTCCATTAAAAGAAATTCCCAGTTAGCCCTTGAAATGGATAGTGCTATAGAAAGGGAGGAAAAAAAGCCCTACTTAGTCCTTCACAACCTGACTCGAGTCTCACAGCTTTATCTTGCTGTTTAACCCTGAGCACAGGAGCTGGACACAAGGACACACCAGTCAGAAAGTAACAGCTGTCTCCAGCCTTGCACTGAGGTAGTCAGTACATCTGTTAGTACATCTGTCCAGCAAGCATTAAAAAAGCCCCTTGAATCAAACATTAAGGTAAAACCTTGTATCAGGGGGAGTAAGGACATTTCTCTTGGCTTCCATAGGCAGAAGGAGCGCTCTGCTCACGGAATTAACACCAAATAAGTGTAGTACAAACAGTGATTCAAAGAATCTTGTTTCCATCCCTCTTGGATGTGCCATCCTATTGGAGATGCAGGGACTTGCAGATAGCTGAGACATGCAAAGACCTGCTAATACATTCTTCAGAACAGGTAGAATGTCAATAACTTTGGCTGCATTTTGGAGGCAACTTTTTCAAGCTCTTCCCATGAGTGCTCAGACTAACCATTATGCCTGTGCTCTTTTTGCCTGCTGTCTTTATCCAGGCAATCCCAAAATGCCTATTACAGTTTGCAGTTAAACCACAGATTTATAGTTCAAAACTCATGTTCTGGAGGAAGGAAGGGACCTGATGATCTGGCAAGGCTGGTGTAATTTTTGTGATAATCAACAAATTCTGTTGACATGATCTAAAAATATGTCTAAGCTGGGAGATTAGAGACAAGATTTGAACAAAATGGAGGTTTCCATTTCTGTTTTGGATTCCGGCTCTAAATTAGCATTTAGTAATACTTACTGTCCTTTCTTTTACAGATTCAGTCACATTTAGCAACACTTGATGGAGAACAGTTGGAGACTGTGAAAAATGATTTAATTGCTATAAAAGAGATCTTTGTTCCAAAGGAATTAGATGATGAAGTGGTGCAGGTGCAAAAAGGTAATTAGAAATACAGAGACTTAACCATATGAATAATTGCTACTTCTTTATCTAGTAATTAAAAAAAAAAATCCAGTCTGAACTGTAATTTCTGATATCCTAATAGTCTTCATAAGGTAGTTATTAAAATTAATACTCTAAAAGTTCTGGAAGCCGATCAGTGCTTAATTTGGAATTTATATTGTAACTGAAGGGCGAGATATGGAAGATCAAACATAAATAAATATTAAATATTTTGCTATAACTGTGAAAGCAAAAAATGGAAAATAATAAATTTTTTGATAACTGAGCTTTTCTTACAGAAATTGTATAACCTGAAGGTTTTGAAGTACTTAGATATGCTTTTCTGTTCAGCAACTTCATCCTCACTCTGCACTCTCCCTTGCTGGATGGGGGAAAAGATTAGAGTATCATAAAGAAATTTAAGAACCCTGAATTTTTTTGAATGAAAGTGACTTTAAAACATAGTAGCAAAGCTACTTTATAGGTATTACTTGGCAGTGTGGAATGTGAGAAGGAAGTTAGAGCAGCATAAGCGTTTCTGTAACTGTGACACAGCACAGCATTGAAGAGAATGGGCTGAGCTCACAAAAGTTACAATAAAATGGGTGGGTACTTTGGTTAGGGGCAAAATAAGTGTCTTAAACAGGTCAGAAATGTTAGCATTCCCACAAACAGGTTAGAACAAAAGGATAAGAAATCAGCTTAAATGCATCGTGGTTCGTGTCTTCAGGCCTGTGAGATCCATAGAGCAAACTGCAAAAATCCCCTTGACCTGACTGAAGACTGGCTTATGCCATTGAGTACCATATTGTTGTGTTTTGGAAACAAAGAAACATAAAAGGATATTTCTTCCACATCCTCTTGATCTTCTCAGGGTACTTTGCCCATAAAACCTGTATTTTGCAAGATGGTGAGATGCAATATCTTTAGCTTTCAGGAAAGTTAGCAAAACTTTTTTTTAACATCCACATGTTCTAACAGGAAAGTAATTTCTTCTCAGACTGCTCCTTCTGGCAGTGATTACTCAGTTTCCCCAATCCCTGTCACAGGAAGCTCATTGTTTCTCATTGAGGGGGGCAGCAAGTGCTCAGCATAAAGTCTTATTATGGTAAAATTTTGTGCTGGTTTTCCCCCTCTTTGTTGCTCTTTAAACCCCATTGCTTTATGGAGTTGTGAGAAATAGAAGTCAAGAAAGTGTTTTACCTGCTTAGGAGTAAGATCAGGAGGATTCATGAGATGTCTGTTGTTCCTTAGTTTCTGAGGAAAGTAGTTCCTTGCTTTGGAACCAAGTCCCAGGAGAAGCTCAGTTTCTTGCACAAAGTGATGTTTTCTCTGAAGGTCAGAAGTTCTGGGTTTTTTTCAGTAAAGCACAATTATTTATCCTGCTCCTTGAAACATTTACAGGTGTTTTGAATGGGCTGCAACCAAGGCAACGAGCACCTCAAAAAAAAAGAGACCAAATCAAAGTGTGCTGCCGATTTGCCCCTAGAAAAGCAAACCACTCATCAGTGAAACACATTCCTTCTTCCTATGACTGCAGAAACAACTATGAGTGTTTTCTGGTACAAGTAGCAGAAAACCACACACATACCCTTCTCTCTAATGTTTCCTCTCACTTTCATGATGCAACCCTTTCATGTATTTTTCACTGCAGCTTTATTTCAGTTGTTTATGAAATAATAAGAGGAGAATATCCGAAAAAGTGGCTTTACCTACATTTTGAAAGCCATTAACACCAAAAATTTCATACATGAGGCTAAGTAAGACAGTAACCACAGTGAATATTCAAGTTGAATATATCCCAGTTATCAACAATTTTGGTGCATACACATGCACACCCCCACACATTGCTTTCTTGTGTCACTGTCACTGTTTTCCAAGTGCTGGAATACTTGGTGAAACTATTTCACTGGATGTATTTGATCATATAAACTAACATAACAGTAACACACTGACAAGAACTGTCTTGTTTTTTCTTGCAGCAGATATGGGAGAAGAGTTTGTCAGCATGCTCACAGAACTGCTGTTTGAATTGCACGTTGCTGCTACTCCTGACAAACTAAATAAGGTTAGCACCTGTTAGTGAGCTGCCTTCAATCTCTTGGGCAAAGAAGGAGGGCTTTGTTTTGAAATCTGACACAGAGCAGTACCCAGTTCAGACAGCTCAGAAAGCAAAGTACAGGAGACTGAGACTAAAATACTGAATATAGAAAAGCTTTCACAGAAGTGAGATGAGTAAGGCAGTGCTGTTGGATGAGCCCTTTCCAGTGTTAGAAAGCTTTAACCAGGGGTGTCTCAGCAGAACAGGGCTCGTGAGCACAGCAGGTTTGGTCTTACATACTGGGAACAAAAGTCAGGTTCAGAATAATTTTTCTTGCTCTAAAAGTGAGATGTCTAGGAGCTAGTCACATAACTAGTCGCATTTGTACTATCAGGTCCCTTTAAAGCTGGTTCATCTGCTGGTCTTAGGCTCAAATTAATGTTTATCTCTAGCTACATAGATAGACTATGGATAACTAGCTTAGGCTTAGGTCTTAATGTGTTTTAGTTTGACTTCATGTTAAAAAGGAGACATCATAAGTTTCCTACATATATTGCATAAATTTCCAGCATAATAGTAGTCTGAAGTTGTATAAAGCTTCAAGACTTTTCAGCTTTGATCTGTTTGCATGTCAGGGAAATCAACTCAAGATACAGTGATGTTATATTTATTTTTCCTTTAGGATTTTGGTACATCTCTCTTACCTCTCCAAATTATTTTTCTTTTTTATACACGCTTGCTATTTTCTTATTTGGGAAACTGTGTAAGAAAAAATTCTGTGTAAATTCATTTTAATAATACCTGATAAAGCTGAAATAGTAACTGTGGCATTAACAGCAGCTGTATGTGTTGATTAGGAATAGTATTACCTGTAGAGTAATTATCCCTGGATGAGCTATGCAGTCTGAAATGCTTCCCTACAGTTTCTTAAAGGTACACTTAACTAAATGCCACTCAGAGGCTTGATACATTCAAATTTCTGAGTATAAAAGGGAAATAACGTATTGTGAATTGATGTTCAGGAATGTCATCTGATAGTCTCTTTTCAGACTGAACTTTGGGGTTGGGTTCTTTGTTTGGCAGGCTAGGAAAAAAGCTCATGAATGGCTGGAAGAAGCCAATTTGTCCACCCCAGTAGACATAGAAGAGGAGCTAAATGAAAAACGTGAAGAACCTGGTGAAGAAAAGACTGAAAAAGACAATAAAATTGAGAGTGATAAAACAGAAGTAGACAAAAGCAAAACTGTGGAGGTAAAATAACTTTTGGAGGATAAGTTTCATAAAATGAATGAACATATTTTGTTTGATAAGATTGTGTGTTGGCTTTATGTATCACCCTTACTTTTTAAATTCATGGAAGTAGTAAGAAATAATAATACAGGACTATTCACTGTAGACCCAGTTGAAGACTAAATTACATAAATATTCTTACTGTTATTGTGTTTCCATAAGTAAATATCAAAGTAACAGGTTCTCTATCACATTGTTTTTATTGTTTTACATCTGTGTTTTTGTGTGTATGCATGTGTATACTCACCATACAGTGAGCTGAGGGATTCTGAGGTGTAATGTCAAACATTACGTGCACACTGAAAGTTGTATCTCAGTGTTTCTTAGTATCTCCTCTCAGTGACAATTCATGGGGAAAATGTTCAAACTATTTCAACAGTTTAAATCATAAACAGACAAAACAGAACTATTATTTGGTTTTATTTTATTTTAGTATTATTTATTATTTTAACAACTGTTCATTATCTTTATGAAAGATAGTTCTTAAGGCTAAAAGTGTTCATTTAGACAGTTCTGATAAGGTTAATTGTGAGTATTTTCTGTCCAGTTAATGGCAATATTAAATGTGGTTGCTATCTTTGTTGAGATTATTATTTCTAATTAGAAATTATCTGTTCTGTTTCCTTACAAAAAGGTCTAAAGCAGACAGAATATATACACTGTATATATTACAGATTTTTATGTGATTGCAGATTACCAGCTGGCATCAGCTTATGAAAGCTGTAGCCCTACATTGCTACATAGAGATTTCTATCATTGTTGATAAAAGCCACTTTTTTATTGGGCACATTGTCTGTTTCTGCTCTAGAGATTCAGCTAAGGGATGAATTAGTACTTTTAGCTCCATATGAAAATAATTATGATTATGACTTATTCTAGAGTTTAGGTATTTTTCTGTTTGTTAGGACACAGTTTAAAAGTGTCCTTTCTAACATGTCTAACATGTTAGAAAATCCAAGACCCTGACCTAGTTCCCAGCCAAGTAAACAGTAGACTTGGTCTTACTAATTTTTCAGAGCAAGTAGAACGTCTGTATTTCATAGTCTGTGGATATTTAATTTCCCAGTATTGTTTGTGAGGATGACATTATGGCTGACATTCACCATGTATGTGTTGGTATTTCCAGCTGGACTAAGAAGGGTTCCTATGTTTGAAATTCTTTTATATGTATCTATAAATATATTTATCAGTGTTGTTATTTTTGATTATATTATTCCCATTTTTTATTTAAGGAAATCTACATGCTGTCCATTGAAAGTCTGGCTGAGGTAACTGCTCGTTGTATTGAACAGCTTCATAAAGTAGCAGAATTAATTCTACATGGGCAGGAAGTAGAAAAAACTGCTCAAGATCAAGCAAAAGTACTGACAAAGTGAGTATTATGTACTTCATATATGAACATTTGACATTTGCATAGAACTCATGAAGTTCCATTCAGCTTGAAGGCACAGTAAGTTCATGGATCAACAAACAGCATTGGCTTTAGGGGTCCCGGTGCTATATTTTCTCATGAAATCAGGTTCTATAGGCTACCTGTCATTTTTTGACATAGCTGACATATGTGTGTTTAGGAAAATATGACCTATACACAGGCTAAAAGTTGTTTCTGCTCCAGCAAGCAAATGTACACGCCAACTTGGGTTGCATTTCCTGTTTCCTCTGCAGAAGATACTGTGCCTGCATATATGGAATTTGCTTTTGGAGTGTAAAATGCAGTCTTATTATCTGCCAACAGAGTTTCCTTATCTAGTATTGATCTGCCAGAAATATACAAAAACAATCTGCAGTTCTAAACAATAAACCATATTTGTTAGCAACTTTAGAGTTAACCATAGTGAAACACCCAGAATTTCAAGAAGCCAGTTGGTCTAGTGGGACTCTAAATTCAAATCTCAAGCTCTCTGTAATTATTAAGTCTACTGATTTCAGTAAGTTTTCATGTTAAGATATTTTTTAACAGTTGACTCCTAAATAAGTAAAATATTTAACCAAGTGCTTATCCTTAAGAATGCTCCTAAGAGTAGGAAAGTCCATAGGAACACTTTAGTCTAAAACAAAGCACTTATTAAGTATTTTTCAGAATCAGAGCTAAGGTATGGTGAACCTTGCAGGATGAGGTCCTATGGCATACACTTGGGAATGTCTAGGAAAACAATGAAGGATCTCAGAACAGAACTAGGTCTTGTTCTCTCATATTTTAACCACAAATAGTCGTTCACTTTTAGCACAAGAGTTTTTGTTTTATTGTTCACGTAGAAAACTTCTCACTGTTCTCATTCAAGTTTATTTTATTTCTGACAGTATTCCCAGATGGCAGTGTTGCTGCAATCATCAGAAAAAACATTGTTAAACTAGAAGTTTAGAATTTAAACAAGTGAAACATTGCACTGTCAAAAAAGGCTGGTGTGTGCAACAACACATCATTTTGGTGCTGTAGTCAACAATGGATTTTTCAGTGAAGGAATATAAAAACAGTTTATGCCTAAATATTTTTAAAATATTTAGAATCAAAGTTGCTTTAAGAACATCTTTACTTCCAAGATATAAAGTTTGGCATAGGGTTTTTATCTATTGATAGGTCAAGAATGTATTTTTATATTTGCCTCTCTCTTTTTTTTAAACCAGTTTAACAAGTGCCATGTGCAATGAAGTTTCATCTCTATCAAAGAAGTTTTCTGATTCTGTAACAGCAGCTGGGGTAAGATGACAGCATTTTCTGTAGCATTTGGGCTTTTTTTAACATAGTTCACCTCTTGAAACAGAAATTCTTACGTGAGTCCAGAGGCTTTCTGTTGGCAAAGAGGCCACTTCTTTCCTCAGATCAAGAACACAGAGCATTTTTACAGCAGGGGAAGTTTATAAGCCTTGATAGATGACACTATGTCCCCTGCCTTGTAAAATCTCTGTTTCTAGAAACCATTTCCTATTTTTCCTGATCACCACTCAACATTTCTTATCTTCTCACATTGAAGGGCCCCACATTTGAAGTTACACAATGTGATGATAATTTCTTCTCTGACTCAGCCTATCCCTTTTGAACATATTTGTGTAAAAGTCATTAACAGATTGTACTTGCAGCACCTTAAGATGGTTTCACAAGTTGTCTTCTTAGCCTCTACTAGATCCCCGGGCTTAGCACTGCAGTGTTTTCAAAAGGTTTAAGAGATCAGAAAATCTGTTTGGCCTATCTTAAAAAAAAAAAATCCCTCTGTCTTCTATCACAAGATATTTTGCTTAAGAACATCTATTTATTTGTGAACATCTTTGCTAGAAGTAGTATCTTGCCTTTCAAGATGCTTCAAGGATGACTGACATTTCAGCATCATAGCAGGATTTGGAGGTAAAAATTGTGCTGTTGCTGAAATCACTCTGTAAACATTACAGAACAAATTCTGGTTCTCCTGGTTGTTCCATGAAAACATGAATGTAATTGAAAGGAATTTTTTCCAGTTTCCCATTAGCTTTTCCAGCACATCTCTGGGCATGTTTTTTCATAGTTATTTGTAAAGGATGTGATTTATTTCTTTACTTTTATTATGAATATTTTACATAACTTCCAATTACTGTAAGGAAAAAATGCTTATTTTGCATTTTGGGGTTGTGCTTTAGCATGTATCTGTAGAACACTTGAAATAAATACATGCACAAGAATATAAAAATAAATTGCACACAAAATATTAAACCAGTCCACTAAATAGTACATTTTGTAATGAATTTTGTAATATCCGAGAGTAAAAATATACTTCTTTTCTCTAACCATTTCTCCTTGGTTCTTCCATCTTTCTCCAAACTAAAATTAAGAAGTTTTATGTTTCTGTAAATCTGTAGTGTGGTTGTACAAGGTTGCAAGTGGAAATCCTTCAGTTAAATTAATCAGTATTGTGTTCGGTGTTGAAAGAAAACAACTCTTGCTGGAGGTTACTGTTGTTCTAAAGAACCACAATGCAAAGAACTGTGAAAATAAAAAAGGGAGGAACTTTTGCCATTTTAAAAAGTAGAGGAGCTAATGAATCTTGATTTTCTAGCCTCTAGTAGTGTCACTGCTCATTGTATCCATCTTTCTTTGTATCTGGTGGTTGAGAAAAATGTCGTGCGTGCTGAGCTGTTTCACCAGCCAGCCTGCCCTGCCCTGCCCAGCACAGCACATGTGCTGCCTACAGTTTGGGGATCTGAGTTTCACCTGATTTTCCTTCTGTTAGGGGAGCTACTCTGGACCTTTCATTTTGTCCTAACCACAGATATTTGTGTAACTTCTAAGAACTTCATTTTCTTCTGACATGTCTTTTTTCTTTTTGTCCTTGAAAATGAGCAAGGAGTTAAAAATTCTGTGGGATGTGAAAAGGTCACTGATAGACAGATGGACAAACAATGTCATCACATAAACCTCACACCTGTAGGAAAGCAGGCAATTTGCAACTCTGTAGTACATGAATTAATGAAGAAGTAAAACCCTGGGCTTCTCTTAGTTCATTGTACTTTGTGATAGAAATGCATGGGGTGTACTGAGGTGTGTTTGAAATGCAGACACAGTTACTAACAATACTGAGATAAACAGTCTGAATAAGAATCAAGGTGAAAGAAGACCTTTATAAAATTCATAATACCAGATCTCAGATATCAGTATATTTCTGTTAAATGTATTTCTTGACCTGGCTTTTCATTCTGTTTTCTGGTTTACAGAGCAATATGAAGGCAGAGGTTCTTAACCCCATCATAAGCAGTGTGCTGTTAGAGGTAAGCTCCATCTCTTCACATTAGAAAATGTTCTAATAAAATTATTTGAAATGAGACAGGCACATTTATTTTTTAAAGGAAAAACTATTAAAAAAGTAATGACAGTATCATTCTGGCTGTTCAGTGCCAGCACATAAATGTCCCAATTTTGTGTTCAGCCTCTCCCACAGGCACTGTAGTAGTGAGGTAGCATTTACTGAGGATTCTCAAGACCTGAAGTGAGGCTGGCCAGCTCTGAAACTCTGCTGCTGTATTGGTCAGAGCATAGCATAGCAACAAGTTGAAGTTTCAGACTATTCTTTCCTTTAAAATTTGGATTATAGGAATGCTACAGTGTTTCCCATCTGCAGGGATTTAGGTTTCTAGGAAGATTCAGCAACAGCCCTGGTCAGCACGTGGATAACCATGTGTCAGACCACCAAAATGTTAATGAGTGATTTCTTTCATTTGACACCATGATTTTTCTTCAGAAAAGCACAGTGTAAAACATACCTCAATTTTACCAAGAAGAGGTTGAGATTAAGTAATATCCTCATAAAGTCCTAAAACTCATAGAATCTGCAGCACAAGTTATTAACTGTTAGATCACACAGTTAAAATATAAATAAACATATAGTAGTGACCATAACTTGTCTTTCTGTATTTAATAACTGCAGTCTCTTAAAAATAAGAAGATTGCTTTACAAGAAGCAATTTTGCACTGAATTAACAATACCCTTAAGGAAAATCATGGAAAGTTGAATAGAACTGTAGTGAAGACTACCATGCAGTTCCTTTTGTATAGGGTAAATTTGCTGTTGCTGCTGACTTAACCTTCCTGCACTCCAGGAACTGCAAAATCTAGGAATATTTAGAATTGTGGAATACAATGTTTTGTACTTCATAAATCCCATAATTGTATATAAATGTGTATTAATACAGCCTAGGATCATGGAGAATTACAAGCCACTATACTGTTCAGTATTAGAAATTCCAAAAATAGTACTACATGTTAAAACCATTATAATTTGAACTGTTAATTTCAGTGACACTTCTTCCACCTACAGCAAATTCCAAATTAGTTCAGTTGATGGAAAGACTAGCTGGTTTGTGCTTAAAAAGTCAAATCTGCTTCTGAACACTTGTGGCGTTTTACTCTACTCATATTACCAACAAAACTGTCCAAGAGTTCAAACTTAGCAGCAGTCAGATTTTTCTGTATTTATTCAGGCTATGCTACCTACAGATCCTAAAATTTCTAAAATCTTGTGTGAAGACATATGCTAATATAGCATGATGCAGATATTAAAAAAAAAAAAAAGTACAGTGTAATTCCTGATGTACATGGCAGCTGTACTGATGAACCACATGTTTTCTCTCCCCATTAGGGCTGCAACAGTACTGCTTATATCCAGGATGCTTTCCAGTTACTGCTTCCAGTTCTGCAAATTTCCCATATCCAGACCAGTTGTTTGAAAGCCCAGGAGTTGTCAGCTTGACAGCAACCACAGACCCAAAGTCTTGAGCTGGTGCCAAGAGAAGAGCTGGTGCAAGAGATGTCTGGCCACCAGACTTCTTTGAAGACACTAAATGCGGTTTTGCACACACAGTAGTGAACAACATTTTAAAACTCTTCCAGAGTTTCAGACTTTAGAAGTAGTCAGTAAAGTGAGTCATTTCTTTTCCAGTACAGTTCATGCTTTGCTTTGATTAAACAGAAGTTTATTGATACTAGCATTGACTTAAATACAGATTCTAAATGTTGACCCTTTCAGTTGTAAATGATATATGAAACAAATTGGAATGTAAAGGTTCTTAAAACATTTCATTTCAAATTACCGTTTATATTGTTTGTATTATAACTGCAGTTAAAAAAGTATATTTCAGAAGCTGGTTTCAGTATTTAATTTATGCCAACATGAACAAATTATCATGGTGTTGAGCTTGTTAAATATTATTTCCAGTAGCAAATAATAACATCATATTAATATGTACCACTAACATAACACTTTGTATTGAAGAAGTTGCACAGCAATAGGTATTAACTTTACTAAATGAAAATTATGGAGGTTATGCATAAAGAATTATACTGAAAAGAAATTTTCTGAGCCAGTTAAGATTACAGGTATAGCTCTGTATTTGCTGACCCATAAGTTCATATTAATTTAGGTCTATTTCTTCATTTCAGTGGTTGAACACAGGAGACAAAAGAAATCTTTTTAATATGCAAGGGATAGAAAATTTCCCTTTTGTTTGGCAATTGAAACACCTGCTAAACAACCTTCTTTCAGATGTGTTACAAGGTTAATACCTTGATGTTTACTGATACCTACGGTTCAGAAATAAAAATTGTACTAAGAATTTATGAAACTTGCTTTGGGTGTGGGGGTCATCTGTCAGAGCAATCATCTTCTTTTCTGAGGCAATAGTAAGGGCATAAACAAGCAATAGGAGTGACATTTCATAACAACACTAGCAACCATGCTAATTTGTCCATATCTTCATTTTAAAATCCTGAGCTTTGGACCTAAGAATTTGTTTAGGCTAGTTTACTTCTTAGACAAGGAGAACCTTCCAATATTTTACATAGACTGTTCTCTTGGATTTTTGTCATTTATTATGTTTCTTTCCATTATTTTGTATTTTTTTCTCTTGGTATACTCATGAAGTGTATTAAAATGCTAATTTTTACAGTTAACATTTTAATATGTTTAAGCATAGTTCATACATCATAAAAGTAATGAAGTGGAGCATGAGGCAGTTTGTGTGTTTGATAGAAAAGAGAAACCATGTATCTGCTTTGCACATGGTAACTTCTTTGAGTCCAAATAAGAGGACAGAAAGGTCTCTTTGTGCTTTACACTATTGTGGTCCCCGTTCTGCTGTCACACTCACGGTGACTTTTCCATTTTTTGTTATTTAGAGATGAAATTTTCCCTATCCCTGAAATAAGGTTTATTACGCAAAATCTATTTTCTGGCACCCTGTAATTTAACAGACATGAGATATCTTTCTGGGTAAGTAGAAGCTGTACAGTCTTCAAATTCATTTGTACAGGCTGGATATAATATCAGAAGCCTCAGGGAATAATGTTTGAAATAATTGAGGGGCATTCCTAAGAGAAAGATTGCTTGTCTGAGATACTCCTTACTAGAGGTTTCATTGTCTTCCTTGAATTATGCATTTATGAATGAAGTACCTTACCCTGAAGTAAAAGAAGCTATAAAAAGTAACATGGAGACTTGAAGTATTTACATCCATGCAATATAAGAAGGGAAACAAGGCAGGACATAAGCATAGGGATACTCCCATCTGATCTTAGATTCAATCATCTTGTCCTAGGAAAATAGAATATTGTATCTTTAAATCAATTTTAGGTAAATAATATTTCAGTGGAAAAGTACTGTATGGACGTAGCCAGAATATTTTGTTTACACTGATTTGTATTATTTCACCAGTCAAATAAATCATTTGAGATACTGAACTGAGACAATACACTAAAAGGGAGTGGTTTGAGAATAATGTGATGGGAGTATATTCTCAGTGAAGTAATTTACTTTCTGATTTTTTGGTTTACTTTTGGAATGATGAATGCAATTTTACTGGGAGGCTGACAAAAACAGATGTTGCCTTAAACTTTTCATGAAGAGTGTTCTTTCTTTCATCACCATTCTTGTCCAGGGTAGTACAGTGAGTGTGCCTTGGCACTTGGCAAACTACTAGGTTTTAAATACTTGTAAAAATTACCTTTCTTCTTGAGCAGATGTGTTTTCCATGGCATTCCATTCACTTTTGAGCACACCCTGTTATGCAGCGACAAAGGAGGCAGGCTTGTGCACTGGCTAAGTTCAAAATTTATCAGGATGAAACTTAAAACAATGTTTGCATATCTACAGCCTTGCAGATGATCCACAGTTACAGGTCATCCCTGAAGAAAAAGCTGAAATTAGACTGTTAAAGAATTTACTGTATATAAAGGGTATTGACTTCTTTTTTTCTTGGGTTTGGGTTTGTGGGTTTGGTTGTTCTGGGGTTTTTTTTGGTAAACAAACCAAAGCAAGCTGTAAGTTGTTTATTGCTTTTCCGGGTATAATCTATTCATGTGTAAACATCTCTTCCCCATGAGTTCCTCCTACACTCCAGCTTCCATTGCTAGAGACAGCTGAACAAAAGAACTGTCTCTTCCACTTTTTATCATGCTGCTTAAATCACCCACTGAAGCTGTTAATATCTTCCTCCAAAATGTGCCTCAGTCATATCATACAAAATCACAGTTATTACCAGTTGGGATGCTTTTTAATCATGTGTGTCATCAGGAATGTCCAGTGTCACTCACCAGTCAGGATTCATAACAATTTCAAGAAGTCTGAAATACCACAGTATTTTGAATGACAAATACAGGTTTCCCCCTTTTTTTCTGATTCAGGGAAGTGTTTTTATCATAAAAGCATTCACCCAGCTCCTAGGATTATCTTTGAGACATTGCAGTTTTATTTCAGATGACAGCCCTGTCCTTTCTGTTAGTCTCAGAAGAATGTAGAGTGTGCAAAAGGACTTTCCTGAGTTCTTTGAAAACCGTCTCAGAGCAAGGCTTAACGTGACGCCATCAGCCAGTCTGACCTACTTTGAAGTTTCTTACAGTTGGACTGGAAAGCCCTCTGGACTTTAAACACTTTATTCTGTCTCAGGTCAGCCTTTGTTGCTGAAGCTGCTTTTATTGTGCAACTTGTACATTTTCCATGCTGTTTCCTACTTCAGCATTCATATTGATGATGGTGTGCAGTTTTAGAATTAAAAATTGAAAATAAAATGACAAAAATTCAGCTGTATTAAAAAGATGGGAGACAAATTATTTTCAAAAGAAAAAACAAAAGAATGTGCTCTCTGGAAAAAAGAACAGTATTCAAGGCGGGATTAGAGAAAAGCCTCTGTGAAATTATTTTCAGCATTTCTCAGAACAAATAAGAGATGACATCTGATTAGCTCAACAGAACAGGAATAATGCACTTCAGAAGTAAAATGAAAATCTGCATGAACTTAAAGGTTGTCAGAGGTGGAACATTAAAAGAGGAAGAGCTCAAAGGAAAGAAGACAGTTAATTTGTTCACTGTGGATCTGCAGTGCTCATTCTCCCTCTATTGCCTGCCCTGCAAAAGACCCTGAGCACACATTTGCTGGGAACTCCTTAGCAGTCTCCCCACTTCGATCTCTTCTTCACAGCCTCCTTTTACAGACTTTTGAGGACATACCCAGAACACCAGGTAATTCAAGTAATTTTAAAACACCTTAAGAAGCCTCTCAACCCATTTAGTAGACTTGGGAAAATACAGCCCTGCTCTTCCTGTGCTTTGAGGTCTCAGAGGCTGTATCAGCAGCTTATCTGGTGCTGGCATTTAAGGTGGCCTCTGCCTTCCCTCCAGTTCCCTTTGCCAGTTCAGCCCCACGTCCATTTTGCACATTCTCTGCTCCATCAGTTCCGTCTTCCCCTCCAGTTTTGTTCACATACACACCCCTCCTCCACTCTCATGTCTCCTTCCCCTTGCTGGTTTCTGAGGCTCTTCCCTACTACCCATCATCTTGTGCTTGAGAGGCTGCACCAGAACATCCTTTCTCTCCTCACGTGTTCAGTTCTGACAAAGCCAGAGATGAAGACAAGGAGTTACAAGGATCTGGGAGCAGAGAAACCAAACCTCAGGAGAAAATGGCAAGACACTAAAGCACATGTTTTCAGTCCCTCCTTCAGTGTAAGGAGGTTGGACTAGCAACCACCTGAAATACTTTTCAACCAGGATCACTTCAGGAACACATTTTTTGTTACCATCCATCCTTACCAATGTCCCTTCATTCTTCCATTATTTCCTGTAGTTTGGATCACAGTTAGAAGACAAGGTAAGCTTTACTCAGCAGACAAGAAGAGCCTGTAAGAGCCTTTTGGGTTTTCTTGTTTATGGTGTTCTTAAAGGTAACTTGGAAGATGGAACCTTCCAAGGTAGTAAAACCAAACCCTTGGAGAGATGTGGGAGAACTGTGAGTAATAAAAGAGCAAATCACAGGAGAAAGAAAATTAAGTTGGGGTCACAAGAAGCGGGGGTGCTACTGTCAAGATCTCTGGATTACTGAAGGGGAAAAGTGATAGGTATCTTGAATCACTTGAAGCATTTAGACACCAACCAAAATGGCCTTAGCAACTCTGTAGTGAATTGAGACAAATATGTCTCTTAATCTGTAAGTTGCTCTCTACAATAATTAGAAAAAACAACCAAGAAGCAAATTGTGAGAGGTTTACTTTATAGGCTGTATTAAAAACTCTGCTTCTGAAAAGCTCATTAAGAACTCTACTTCTGAAAGCTCTGCTTCTGAGAAGCTTTGTTGTTACCAGAAACAACAAAAAACTCCCAAATCAAGAAAGTATTTTTCTCTTCTTTTTTAATAAGATGGTAAAATGAAAAACAATATAAACAAATGCTTCAGAATTATCCAATGAAAAAAAAATCCATATGCCCTCAAATCATTCAGACACTAATGTTCACAATTATTCCTATTAAATCTGAACTGCTCAGTGTAGGCTAGAAAATGCAATTTCAGAAAGCTTCAGGAGGGAAAGGCTGTATAAATGTAAGGAATGGAGGTAATGAAGTATTAACTAGATGCTAAATTGCTGCCTATCGTGTTTGCAATGGGCAGTTTACAATCTGTTCGTCCTGATGGATTTAGCACAAGGGAGCCTGAAGTCCTGGCAATTTCTGTCTCTGCCTAGTAATTGATGGCCAAGCTGTACCCACAAATCACGTGTTAGCACCGAAGGAGTTTGGGACCCTGCTCAGCCCAAACAGCTCTACTGCACTCAGAGGAGCAGTAGTAAATGGAAAGTAAGGAAAAGTTCCAAGAGATAATAAGTCAGAATGCTAATGACCCAAGCTAGAACAAAAGATGGAAATGCAATTTCTCAAAATGTACAAACCCATTTATTGTCTTAATGAGTTATTAAAAACCTGTAATAACGATTTTGTGATTTGAAGCCAAATTAGTATTTTTCCACATTTTTTTCTTCATCCACTAAGATACTGCACAAATTATGATGGTCTTTCTGGTTTACTGCAGAAACTAACATGCTTTACAATTGCTTACAATTCTTTCCTTCTGTAATACTTTGGCCACCCTTCTCAACAGCCAGAAACTGTATCTTTTAGGCATCTTAGTCATCTGGAGCATTAAGTGGGTTGAAAATCTTGCTCATTCCATGAAAGTAGAGGATAATTCCTAGCTTCATACAGACTTCTTATCCTATGGAATATATAACATTAATTTCTGCCCTGATAAAAAAATGTAATTATCACAATGATTATTTTGCAACCATATCATTAATTATGAATCCTGAACAAACAGGAAATAGATGTGAACTCTATACTCTGCTATCCAAGTTGTTTATGCAGCAAAACATGTTTGTCCATCATTCATATTTTCTTAATATCAAGTAATTATGATGGAAAAAATGGAGCTTGTCAACTACAATGCATAATTTGGATTCCCATGAAAATATGGATAACATAGCTTCCCAAGCTGGAAATGGGGAGGCTTTCTTCTGTGGTATATGATGTGTCTTCTGTCATCCAGAAGTGCTGGTATTTCATAGGGTGATACCTGAAACTAAAGAAAATAGTATCAGAAAAGAAAGAGGAGGTTAATTAAGTCTCCTCTAATTTATCTCAAATGTCATAATTTTGACTTTCACAGTAATGAATTCTCCTCTTTATTACAAAAGAAAACAACATTTAACTAAAAGGCAGACAAAATAGATGATGCACATCAGATTGGAGCAGAAGACTGAGACTGATAACTGACAGCTGAGTAGTGGCTCAGGTACCTGCCTGTGAGAGTGTGATACAGGAACTTGAGCCAGGCACACTCGGCCTTACCCACTTCCAGGGAAGCTGGCAATGGAAGGGTGGGCAGAGCCAGAAATGTTCACCACATCCACCTAGCTGAAGTGCTCTTCTGTGCCCAACTGCATTTCCCATTCTATACTGCTATATGGCAGGACAAATTTGGAAATAATGAAATGAAAGCAGCTTTTTCCACATTCACAAGTGAAATGCTTCTCACTAACCATCAATGACACTTTTGGATTTGGATTGCAGCTCCCAGAGCTCACAGATTCCAATCAAGTTTTTCTTACTTTTTAGGGAACTCTACGATGCTGAGGGAGGAGAAGAGGGAGGTGGAGTGGAAGTACAGGATTTCTGTACTTCTAACTTGCACACAAAGTGAAAAAGCAAATATAGCTTGTCACCCATTCTGGTAGCTGCAGGCCTGATTACAACATCTGTCTACATTTTCTTTTACATGATAGGAACCGGGTGCAGAAGAGTACCTTGGCTGTGAAATCATACTGGAGGCAGCAGCTGCCTAAGTGAGCTAGAAAAAAAAATGACAAGTGTAGGCAGGATACACTGCATCAAAAATTGATGCCAGCTAATGCAGCGGTGGGTTTAAACAGCCTGCACAGTGCCTCTTCTAGTCCAGTTCTGCCAGCAAGCGGGAATGCTTCCCTTGGAAACCCTCAGTGTCTCTTTTGGAGAGAAATACATTCTTGGCATGCATTTAGTGCAGGACCCAGTAATTGTGCCAAGTACCCTGGAATGTGCTCAGCAATCTGATTCTGTGAGATCTTCTGTGCTGAGAGGAGTTGTCATTTTAATGTACGCTTAGGACTGGAATCTCTTACAGAAGGAGAAACAGGAGGAATTACCTTTCATGATATTTAAAAAATAAATACATAATTGAGTGCATACAGTTCTGAAAACAGTTTAAAGCTTCATGAGGGCATAAATCATAGAATCAACGGGAATTATGGTGTAGAAAATGAATTCTTACAAAAATGGCCAACCCACAAAGCCAGTAGGTCAGTACTAGTAGGAACTTATCCCTAGAGCACCTTCACTCCAAATTTTATGATAACTTTAATGACAGTACTATCACTTCAGAGCACTGAAATTATGCTTTTCAGAAAAACTGTCAAAAGGATAATTGGAAGGATCCCAGGAATTTAAAATCACACCTACTGTTCTTCACAAATACCTGTGTGAAAGCAGCTTAACTGTAATCTTCCTCTCACTCCTGAGCTCACTCATAACATGCCTTTGCTAGAATGTCTTATGAGTTTCTCTGTTTTCTCTGCATAATTTCTATCTTCTGTTGTTTGTGTGGGTGCCTTGCTTGAAGACAGATGAGAGAGAGAGAAGATTCTTTTAAATATGAAAACATTTTTGTAAAGCCACAATCACATAAGGAAAACAGGCAAAGAATATTTTTGTTGCACTTTCTGTTTATGCTACTAAGTTCAGCGATGATGGCATTTAAAGACCTCTTCAGGAAGGCAGCAGCAGCATGAGCCAAAGCCCAGGTAATACCCTAGGTATACCTGCACTAAAATTGCCTGGCTGTAGACTGGGATATGCACAATCAAATTTCTAATTTCCTGTGGGATTGGTTCATTAGAAAACAATGACAGTGATGATAATCTGAATGTTGCTGGATAAGAGTCAGCCTCTCATACACTTGTTGAACTCTTGTGCCAACCCTTGCACCCGTTGGGGGTTTCATGCCTACCTGCTTCTCAGACTGTAAGAGAGGAAAGGAACACATCAAATTCTTCAATTTTACAATTTCTGTGACAGAGGTTTTCACCTTTTTAGCCATACACTGTGTGTTGTCCCTTCCAGTTACCTGTCACTACCTTATGTTCCACTTTTATAATCCATTTCACCTGTCATCTTTAACTGTACAGCTACACTGTCACTCAGAAAGAAGAAGTGAAGCACCTCGTGTTCAAGGATCTCAGAGCTGTTTACAAAGACAGATGGTCATAGGCAGTGTACTAAAAATCATTGGCAGTTGCTGATGTGGAACTTTCATTAGCATTTATGCAGCCTTTGACATGTCTACCAGTTTTATTAAAAGAATTAATGGGATGCAGGATACCAAGATTATTTTATCTCGTCCTTGGGGCATTGATTGTCAGAGATTGATACAGTAAATAAAATGTTTGGGTAATAGTGATCAGTTTGTGTGAATTTGATCTAGCATCAGCTCAGAGCATAACACTGGACACTTTCAAGGAAAAAAAAAGTTCACAGTATTGGCTTTAAGACAATGAGGTTTTCCTTTCTCTCTCTTTCTTTCTTTCTTTCTTTCTTTCTTTCTTTCTTTCTTTCTTTCTTTCTTTCTTTCTTTCTTTCTTTCTTTCTTTCTTTCTTTCTTTCTTTCTTTCTTTCTTTCTTTCTTTTCTTTCTTTCTTTCTTTCTTTCTTTCTTTCTATGGCAGCACTTCATCCAAGAACTGTTAGGTCTCTATCTGTCTGTAATCCCCCAAATAGAACACTGTTCTGTCCCTAGTCATTAATGAAATCTATTAATGCTGCCTTTGATTCAGAGAATACAGTGCTGCTTTCTCTTAAACAGGCAGAGAACAGTGGTGCTGCAGGAGACCATGGCTCACAGTTTCTCTTCACGCTACAAACTCGTGGCTTTTATTCTGTGAGGGAGGCCAGTGAGCCTTGCATAGTCAGTCTGCCCAGACTCCACGTGGCCCCACCCCAGGGAAAGACAGATGGTCACAAGGGCAGGACACTGAAAGTCACTCCTAGAGGCAGGCTTCTTTAGCCTCCAAGGGAAAGTTTAGCCAAAACCTTCCCAACTCAATAAGGATTTCAGGGATAACCCTCAACAAAAGCATATTTCTGAATGCTCCAACACCTTCATCTTACATATAGGTACGGTGATTTGGCTTTTACTTGCTGTCTTAGGTTGCAATGCAAGATGTAACCAAAAGTATGTATTCTATTACCATCTGTTAAAACCAGGTAGGGCAGTGTTTCTCTCTTCCATGACCCATCCTCCCTCCTGGGAGATATCTGCTGTTAATGGGCCATTAAGGCTCACTGCATGACTGATAAAATTACATCATCCCTTTGTGAGATGCTCTGCCCAAGGGGAGGACCCAAGCATTCCTACCTGGATAAAAATCTGAGAGTCAGAATAGCAGACTAGTCGGTTTTCACTGGATTCCCGGAGGAAGATAGGACCCATCTCACCACCACTGGACCTTCAGAGGAAAACTACACCCTTCTACAGGATCATTGCTCCAGGAGGACTTGATTGGGCTGCTACCAACACCCTGACCAACAGGGTTTCAGGTTGTATTCTGACTCTGTCAGTGTTTTCTTTTTTGTTTGTTTGCTTTTTTGTACTACTATATTTTTATTTAATTTTCCTAGTAAAGAAATGTTATTTGTATTCCCATATCTTTGCCTGAGAGCCCTTTAATTTCAAAATTATAATAATTCGGAAGGGGGGGTTTACATTCTCCATTCCAAGGGAGGTTCTTGCCTTCCTTAGCAGACACCTGTCATTCCAAACCAAGACACTTGCCCACTTTAATTTCTTACTTCGGTTATTCTTTGCTCCTTCTGTTTAGGGAATGGCCATTAAATCAAGCACTTTCAGAAGTGTTAGTCCTCATGGTTTCTCGAGCCAGATATATATCACACAGCATTTTACAGCTGCTAAAAATAATAGTTTATGCAAGTAGTGTTCTTAAAGTTAAAAGTACTGGTTGATGCAAGTAAAGCTTTGTTAAAAGCACTATGCAAAATTTGTTTCAGCTGAGGATAAATGGTTTTTTCTTACCACCATGCAAATTAGTAAGGAGGTGTCATTAGGAGAGACAGAAAAGTCATGTCTCCAGAGCTTTATTCTAGCATGCTCTAACCTGAACAGCATTGCCTCTGAATGCAAATATTTGCCTTGAATATTTGCCCTATATGCCCCAAATAAAATGTTCATACTTCCAATCTAAATAAATAAAATTAGGGGGATTCATGTCACAACCTTCTGACAACACTGTGGAAATACACTGACAGCTGTCATATGTTGTCCTGGTTCTGGCCAGGACAGAGTTAATATTTTGCAGGAGCTGTGAGGGGATGAGCCTGGAGCTGTGTGGGCATGGATAGGAGATTATTCTATACAACCTCAGGTCATTGATAGGAGCAGGGATAAGGGACTCTTGCTAAGGAGAAGGGTGTTCCTTCCAGTGGGCAGAAAATGTAGTGGGGAAGAGCCAGTCAGTATTGTCCCAGGCTTCCTGTGTAAATGGTTTCCTTGCCTATACCTTTTGTTATTGTTTTCTGATCTCATTGCCGTTTCCACTAAATCGTTCGTATCTCAAGCCATGATCTTTGCCTTTTGTGCTTCCAGTTGGAGGGGAGTTTCTAATATGGTAGTTTAATGAACGATGGCAGAAACAGAGGATTCTTACCTTTGGTATTCAAGTGTAGTTGTAATAGTTACAGTGAAAATACACAAAGACATTAAGTGATCCATGCTGAAAAGATTCACCTTTGGCAAAGGCACAAGTGCAGAAGTTGGTGCATTTTTTATTAGCTAAATTTACTGTCAGTGCAATTGTGAATAACAAAACATTTGAGTGCATTTCTGTGTGCACACACAGATAGATGTATAGATATACCACACAATTGGGTCTAAGTATATTGGTAAATATGGCAACACAGGTATGGTCATGTTTATCAATATATTTACATTTTATAATCAACAGTATTGTCTTAAATCTAAAAACTTTAAAAATACATTCATAGAAAGAAATGTCTTTTTCTTGACATAAAAAGAGAAACAGCAGAAAACTGCAATGTGTAATTGATCACTGATATCTCTCTCAATCTACTAGTAAGACAATACTTCACTGTTGCAGACTGGAGCAACAAGCAAAGAAGAGGCAAATATGTCTCTCCTGACCATTGCCGTAGCTAAAAACAATATTTTCCAGCCTTTCATCTTTCAATGTGTTGTGTTAAGGGCCACTGCTGAGCCCATCAACAGGTTCTCCAGCTCATTAGCTATAATGATCATGATCAGAGTGATCCTTGCTTTTACATTGCCTCCTCCTCACAACTGCTGTTACACCTACCACAGCTGCTGCGTAGGTAGTCTCCTGACAGAGAAATCAAACACTCTGTGCTGTGGTTAATGATTTCTCTGAGTGCAGCTCCAGCTGGCTGACGATGAGGAAAAGTATAACTCATCTTGCCTGTCTGATTCAGGGCAGGTATTGAGGTAACTCCTACCAACCAGACAGAAGCCAGGTTAGAGGCAGGGAAGTGCAGTATCCCCAGCAGAGCTCTCTCAGGTTCTAGCTCTGCCTAGAACCCTGCCTTATCTGAGGCTCTTGTATCAGTGGTCTGAAATGCACATGCTTCAGGGGAGCAGCTGTCAGTGACACAAAGATGAGGGGTTTGACCAAGAAGCTCCCTGGTAGATACTTCTCACCTCCACCCCACCTCCTCCTTCAGAGAAAAACCCACGCTTTATCAAGCTGATGTAGTCTAGAACTGTCTTTGGCAATTCTGGGAATTGGATTATTTTTGCATTTTTCCTGCTCAGTACTCAGCTTTCGTGTGCAGTACTTGTAACACAGCTTCTCCCCGTCGAGTGAACGAGTCTTTAGCAGCATTCTAGAGACTTCACAGAGACAAACCCAGCACTCATGCGAAAAGCAAGCTGCAATTTCCTTCCCCAGCCTCAGTTACCACAAGCACTTGTAACTAGCAAGCTTTCCTGGAACTGAGGCACCCACAGACACGAACAGTAATGACCTGGATCTGACCTTATCAGATGGAGGGAGAAGAAGGGGGGTTTGGGCAGGAAGTAAAGCAAAACTAAAGCAGAAAGCGTGTTTTATTATTTTCACTGAGTATTTAGCTCTGAGACATTATTCCTTTAAGAAATGTATTCAAAACAAAACATGATGAAAGGCAAGGTCTAGATCTAAGTTTCTGCAGCTGCATCATTTAATAATATTTCCACACAATGTCATGTAACATTACAATTTACAATATTTTCAGCATTATTGCCACATATCACATCTGGATTTCACCTCACTGCCATCCATCCCTCTGACAGATTATCTGGAAAAGCAAGCCTGCTTCTGTACAGCACTGAACAAGGCTTTGGGGCTTTCTCAAGATATCTAATCTTTTTCTTTCAGTCATTCACCCAGAGATTAAGGAAAGGGAATAATTGATCCCAAAGTCCTGGGTCTCACATATTGTCTCACAGAGCAACCAAAAATCTGAAAAGCTGTTCCACCTTTCTATCCTTCAGTTCCTAACAGTTAAGGTAATAAAAGCAAAAGGTCACCTCAACAGTTATTCCCACCTCTAGCAACACAAAAGTTAGATTTGTATGGGAATGAGCCATGACATTTCCCCCTGCTTCTAAAAGATGAGTTTTAGGTGAATGCAACATTCTGGAAGAAGAATTAACAGAATTAACAAAGCATGCTAATGATCAGCTGTAATACTGTATAAGTGAAGGCACTGAATACAGGTGAGCACCTGCTTAGCAGCACATCCTATTTCAACCTTAGAAATGTCTTATTTTTAACCCACGAATAAAAAATAAAAAAATTAAGTTGGGCAGGTACCTGGCAGACATGGATATGGGAAGATACAGGTTTGTCTGAGAGACAGCTAACAGATATCAGAAAAATAAATGGTGAAGTACTGAAGTGTCTGGGAGTAATCCCTGCAGAAAAGGAAGAAGCTGCCCTACAGAAAGGCTAATGGGGCCTGGAAAGCACCTGCTCAGTCAGAAACTGACTTTAAATGGCAAACAATTGAATTCAGATGATCTGAGAACTGCTCTCAGTTATGTCACAGAGTTCCCAAGTCACATTATCTCTTTGTGTCTCCTCATAGCCTCATTTGAAAATAGTAATAATAACTTCTCATTTTGTAAGTCTTCACAACATCTATGGGTGACAACCACTTAAACAGGGGTCAGTATTTTTAATAACTATAATATACTATCCTATAACCCAGCTAATCTCATTCAAACACTAAAAAATCATCTAGCTTACTCATTAATTTACTATGGAATTACCTCATCTTCTGTCAGCAAAGCTGTTCAAAATTTTTTCTTTAGCTCTTTCTCAATGTACAATTTCATCTTCATGGTTCCACATGAAGCACAAAAGTCAAACTGCTCTTCAGTACATAAATTTTTTTAACAAAGTAAAATGATAGCATGACATGATATTGTTTCCAATAAAACTCCATCCAATTTAAATAGAAATATAAAAGAAGGACCTCCTTAAGCTTTTAACCTAAAAAAGTCACCATGCACAATAATGTCATGCATGCAAGTAGCCATCACCTGATCTATACACTTGAAATACTAGTCTGTATTACTTATTTAAGAACCAGCTGTTCTTTTTCTAGACATTACAAGTATTTTCAGGGAGAGATATCTCTTATTGCACATTTCTATGAAGATTTGTTTCCTTCATCTGGAATTCCTGAAACAATTACTGCAGCACAGTTTCCTTACATCTGGAGTTCCTGAAACAATTACTGCATCACAGTGGCTGCAGAAAGTTAGGGCTGGGAGGTTAGTTTTAGTTCTGAACAGAAACCAGTTTCTTGTCATTCCTTCTGAGTGGTGTAAGAACAACAGAGTGATCAATTTCTCTTGCTTGAGGAATTTGATAAAGAAGCTATTTATCTCAAATATGGAATTTTCTTCTGAGATCATTTGCAAATTGCTTTTTTCCTCTGCCCTTGTCAGAAACAAATGAAGTCTAGGATACAATATTTTACAGAGACACACAGGATTTATTAGGCTAACACATAGGATTATAAATCCCTTTTGGTAGCAGAAGTAAAACTGATTCTCTTTTCATGCCACCTAGCTCTCACAAAACACATTATCCAGTTTTCCATCTCATATACTTGGCTAGAAGAAGTAATAACTCATTTTGTGCAGATATGCACACTATTAATTCTAAATATATGAGGCAAACCAGAATAATCAGGGTTGTAAGATGTTTACTTACCTTCTACAGCTGATCCACATGACAGTGTTCTTACTCAGGAATTGCAGGCAGTATCTTTGTGGTCTGTGCAGGAAGTGGAATCTGTTGTTTGCTGGTTCTCGCTATTGAAAGTTAAAATAATTTTTATCCATATTATTAACAGCAAATATATCTGCAGTGTTGGACTTGCATATGCGAGTTTGAAAATAATTAAGACCTATTTGAACACAAGACAGAGATGGACAGTACTGAAAGTGCTAACCGTGTTTTTTATTTAACTTCCTCTTAATACTTGTGGGACTACAATATGCTGATTTTAAGTCTCCCTGGGAAGCAGCTTGAATGTAGGCAAACAAATTTGTGTGAAATAAATTTGTGAATACATTGTAGTGAAAATCCAAAAGATGCAAATTTGAGGTTATGCAAGAGTCCCCCAAAATACAAATTCCTACATTTGGCCACAATGGGAATTTAGAGTGTGAACTTCCTGACTCATTTTCCCATAAGGGCAGCACTGATTGTCAAAGGCACATGTGGTGTGGCCTCAGCTCACATGGTATACACTCAGGGAGAGCTACTGGGTATCACCCAGTTGTCAACCAAGATGACAGCATTCTCCTGAGAAGCAGGAAGGGCTGAGGTGCTGCCTTTAGCTCACAGATCCTGATACAGTATCTTGGTGGAATGCAGATAAGGAAATGCAGAGATAGCATTGACAGGCAAATGCACACAGAGTTGTTTATCCAATGCATTTTTCAAAGAACTGCTGTAGAACACAAATAATATTTTGACTCCAGGTCCATCCTGTCCCTGACTATCCATTACTTCTGTAAACCTGCAAATGGGTTTCTACTGAGTTGACAAGAGGATAACTGTGCCACTTATATCTAGATTTGTTTATTCTCCACTGACTACATCATTTGGGCATCTCTCTTTACAAATGCAATTTAAAAAGTAGAGTTTGGATCTTGGCACTTAAGCAGCTGAATATGAAAAGCAAAGTCAAAATAAAACCGGGGTAGTTTAAGAAAAATACCAATGGATCTTGTTTCACTCTCAGGATGAATCTGGAGAGAATGGGAATATAGGCTGACACCCCCTTCAGTACCTGTGTGTAACTGTGTTCTACCTGCATGCAAACTGAGTAGAGAAAAGGTCCTTTGTGCATCAGTGCTCTATGGAAAGCATACAGGGGCTATAAAAGTTCCCTAAAGTTACCTGCCTCCTATAGATTTTATCCTTCTTTTTATCTGAAAAAAAGAAGTTTTAAAAGCTCCAAAGTGGTAATAAAACTTCACAATTTTCTTGGATATGTTGATTTCAGAAACATTTAAGTCTGAGTTAAATATTGAATACTATGAGAAGCTTTGTTTTCGCCAGCATTATTAATGTAAATTGCAGAGGGAAAGATAATTATTATGAGAAGGACGACCAAATAGGTGATGTTTCTGTTAGCCAAGAATTATTTCTCTTTTCTTGGTTTTGCATCTATTTGCTGCTGTAGAAGATGTGTCTTACCTGTTCTCTTCGCTAAAAAGAAAATGTATTGCAGAATACAAGGAGGAGGAAGTCTGAACTCACTGGGATGCCAGCCCTGACACTACTGAGCCAGCATTTGCCTCTATTTCCAACATGTCAACTAACGTGAAGCTGTCGCAGCACATCAGAGACATGGTGGAATTTCCCCTATTTCTTCTAATCTTGTGGGAAAGGGACTGTTATTTTAATAGGATAGCACAGAAAACAATACAGGAATTCAAATGAGAGGGAATTTGTCTTCTTGTTTCCTCTGTGCAAATTACAGCTGTCAAGCCCACTGATATCAAATGCTATGAATGTCCCAAGCCCACTCATGTCAAATGCTACAAACCCTAAACAGCCCAGGAAACAACTGCAGGCCAGGAAGCCTGAGGTTTTATTCTCTGAATCCTGGTTGTCACTATGATGCTGCAATGTTCTTCTTTCAGGATGAGTTACAAAATTACCATCCCTCAGAATTAACTTTGCATTACTGTGAGCCAGACAAGTGAGTCAAGGAATTTTGTTGTATCTGAAAATGTAATGAACCGAACTGTGACTCCAAGCTGAGCCAATGGAGCATCACTGAAAATGAGTATATTGTTTGAGCAATGTAGAACAAGGTACATGCTTGAACTAAGGCTGCCCACACAGACTGTAGAGTAATGACTTGCTGACTTTAACAATAGGATTCCCTGTCTGCATTGTCCAGTTCTAGCACAAAAATGAGAGAAAGCCTTTTTGTTCCAGCACAACTTATGCCACATTCAAAATAGAATAAAAATAAACAAGGAATGTCATTCTTACTCTAGGAAAATAAAGTCTAAATGGGAATTTATAGTGATAATATTCTAGTAATATAAATTCCCACTTAAGAATAACCCATCTAATTATATTAATGAGTCTTTCAGGCCCTACTAAGCAGATTCAGCTTAGCTATTAAATGCCCTGATTTATGCAATCTCATTCCTCTACAACTGGGTGTTTGTTTGTTTTTAATAATGTAGCATACAGTTCACACACACTGGCCTGCTCCCAACAAATAATTTTGTGCCATGTGCCCAGGATTATCTTTTTTTTAGGATACGGCTACATGAGAATAACTACACTTAGTTAGTTACTAGTAATGGAAGAGGTACCAAAGTGGTTTAGGGGAAATGGGCTAAGGAAGAGGAATAACAACAGGATAAGTATAACTTTCATTCCTTTATCTGCATCAGAGACTGATTTAAGCAGTAAGCTTCAAATGACAATTCAGCAGTTTCTAATCTGAGTTCTTTTAAAACTCTGTGGGGAATACATTCTAGTCCTTCTAACTGCCATTATTAATTTATTAAGCTGTTCTAAAACCTCTTCTACTGCTTCTTCAATTTAAGAAAGCTCTTCAAAGCAATTCTTGCAATAAAATTCTCTTATGTGGGAATCTCACTAAGACTCTGTAATAAATGCAAAGCAAGGAAGTGGCTTCAATGGGTTATTTTCCATGTATTATTACTGTCAAGTTCTATTTGATGAAAATGCTCTGTGTCTGGAAATACAGCTCAGCCACTTAAAGAATACTTACTTCTTGCACTAAAAAAAAGTACCTTCTCTTCTTTCCCTTGTATTGTGGATGCATTTAAGGGCAACACTTTTTTTGTCAGTTCATACCATTTAAGGGGCAGTTATTATACATAAATTCAATGGCACGACCAGCTCCTAAGTCTAGAAAATGTGCTTTGTACAACCCACAGTACAGTGCATTCCTTTTTAGCTTAACACCACGGAAAATGTTTAGTCAACATTTATGAACAGAATACTATAAAGCTCCCCTCTCCTCACTACATGTGCTTAATCCTTTGCAGTACTGTGAATTTGGAAGGGAAGGTTCCCTAGAGAACATTTTCCCCACTTTCCTCTGATCACTGGACTTAATGACAATGATTCATGGATATAAAGCCACTAACAGTTCCACAAAACTAATATCCATGCTGTAAATTACCTTTTTGTAGGACCACAGTGACATTATGCCAGTAATTTACTTTGCTTCCTAAGAATTCACTCTCATTCTGAAAGTATAGGCTTCCCTTTTTTTCTTCCCTTATAATTTCTTAATTTCAAATAACCTTTTAGTAGTACCTATACATCTTCTCATCTCTATGATCTACTGTCACATCCTCTCAAGTATTCATTACTGTGTTTCCAGGGTGATTGTATTTTCTTCAGTGGATCTCAATGTTTTTTTCAAGATTGCAAGCTATTCTCTAATTGTAATGAAAATATTGTCAAGGGCTGTCAACAGAGTCATCTGTAGCTATTTATAATCCGTTATCATGGTAGCAAATCCTAAGCTTAGAAACTGTGGGAAGAATAAACTCTTCACATTGATTTGATTCCACTTTAAATTATATTGGTATAAACTGTGAAATTGATTAGATTGACTGAAATTATGGTGTATGAAACCAAGGACTTCTGTATTAAAATAAATCCCATTATAGCAGTTCATGCAACTAAGCATCTTTCTGGGTTACATGGATCAATTGAAGTGGGAGGCACTTAAAATGAGAATGACAGACCAATAAGGGATTCCTATTCTCTTCAGTATAATCTAGTAAAACCAGATTTGAATTTTCATAAGACCACATCATCAAAAATGCCTTGGATATACAACATTAAAAATGCCATTCTGAACATGTGATAAAACAGGTATGATATTAGTGAAGCTACTCAAAACAACAGATGTCAGAAAAGTAATTCCTTTCCTGCAGAATGAAAATAATGAGCTCATAAATATATCTCAGAGGTGGCCAGTGCTTTAAGAGCAAGAAGCATAAATTGTACTCACAGGAGAGTTCCAACAGACAAGAAGCTATTCACTCTTTTCTAGGTAAAATTGAAATGCCATGAAATACTGAGTTGTAGACATAAATTATTGAGTATCCTCTTACTCCCGAAGAACTAACAAGACAAAAAGCAAAGTACTTAAGCCTAGCCAAACTTAAAACCATTTTTTTCATTTACTGGTTTTGTATTTTTCTTGTTTTGAAGGGAGGTTAGTTTGCCATTCAGAGCTATTATTCTATATGTTCACATGAATCTTTTTAAAGATATAGCTCCCTTCACAAAACCAAAGTCCTTGAAATATATGAAAACATTTCACTCTTTGAGCAATATCAGTAACAGTCACAGCAATGACTGGTAATTGGCACTCACACAGATATTTATTGCCAAATCCAGTTTTCTAGAATCCCAACTTTGAGTTTAGCCATTAGTTTATCTGTGCTAAACATACTACACTCTCTGAAGACCACATTTTTTACCTGAAGCTCAAAAATTGCATTTTGTGGGAATTTGACCCTAGAAATAGGCTATGAAGTGCCAGCAAAGCCATTTTTTGAGTCCTGCTATAGTCTTTCATTCCACACTTTGGTAGCAAATTTTATCAAGAGTCACAAACACATAGAGTGCTCAGCTGCCAAACCTCAAAACTGGCACACAACATGAGCAAAAATTAAAAAAATTCAAAGTCATTAATGCAACACACTGGGAAGACTGGGAGAAGCATTCTCACATGAGATATATATGTCTTCTTCTAGTATTGTTGTAAGATTTATTTCATTATAATAAAAAAGTGTTTCCTTAATACAATCCAGATCAAATTTTTGTAGGGCCAAGGTAACTCTGAAAAAAACCCAAAGCATCTCTTGACAGGAAAGTCTTAAAAGGTCTTTCTTGACCTCCTCATGCCTCAAGATTTGTTAAATTTTGGTTTACTTTTATATTACTTACCAGAAAAAGGATGAATTTTAGTAGCAGATACAGTTCTTCTTGCATGCCTGGAACCCTTTCTTCTTAGAACGGTAGAAACTGATGTTGCTACTCTGTGTTTATAATCTGCTTTAAACAAAATGTGTTATCATCAGCCCTGATTAGAAGGAAAGTTTGTAAACCCCTTATTATTAAACTGTTGAACACCTTGAAAGGGTTCAAAAAATCAGGAAGATATTGAAATAAGGTGATGAGGAAAACAAGGGCCAGATGACTTGTGTTTTCCTGAATGAAATTTTCTAGAAATTTCATTTGAGTTTGTCCCTTTCAAATTGTTACTTGCCTTTTTCTAGACTGTGTACCTTAAACAAATTTTGGAAGGATATCAAGAAAAGTACATATTTCAGTACAGGTTTGGACTCTCATGCTGACAGTGGAGCAGCAAGGAGTGTACTGGCATCCTAGGAAGCTGACAGATTCCTTGCTTGTGTGGAAAGGAATTTGTGTGCTTTCCTTCATCTTGGAAAGCACAGTCTGAGAGCACACTCCACACCACTGACAAAGCTAGAGCTGGACTGGGCACCTCTGGCTGTTCCTCAGCACCCAGTTCATAAATTCTCAGTCTTTCTATCCTTCTGCTGCTCTCTAGACGCTGTGCTCTCAGTGGATTTATTGCAGACAGTTGTGCAGCTGTTGTGGTTAGACCTGTTCAGCAGTGACTGTAGTCCAGGGCTCAGCCAGCTTCTGGTGACAGGCTCACTCCAGTTCTATGTAACAGGATTTATTTTTATCCTTTTCCTTTGAGAACACTAAGAAATTCATTAAGTTAAAATTATTTAGGTCATGATTTTTTTATGAATAGCCAGTGGAGATCTAAAATGCTGAAGCCCCAAGCATCCACTGTAACAGTTAATGTCAAAGGAAGCTCTGGAAGTGTTCATGAGACAAGAGTGGAAGGGAAGAGGCAAAACAATTCATTTCTAGTTTAGGGCCTTTGTCACGGATTGATTGTAACCTCCACTGAGTTTATTTGGATATTATATTTTATGCACTCATGAAAATAACTTAATGATTCAGAGAGTCTCAGAGTCTACCTAGCAGAATATCTTGCAAAGTCTCAAGAGGAAATGAATAATTCCACATTTCTTAACAGCTTTCAGTGGTGCTCAGAAATGAAGAGTAAAACTACTAACTGAATTATGGCTGGAAAAATTAATAACAACTTTTTAAGGAATGTAGTAAGGTTCTGCTCTATTCTTTGAGCACCACTGAAAAAAATTAGTATATAGTCTTGCAATGAAAGGTGGCATCTTAATATATACACATAAAACTTAAGTTTTATTTTTTATGCACTTGTCTTTTTATCAGTAACATAATGATGTTGGTTATAATGTTATAAATTTAACTCATAAACCCACTTTTCCTCAATTAGCAGAAAACTTATCTTAGAAGCTAGTAATTCATTAGAAGCCTCAAAAGGGCATCTTTTCCTCTCTGTTTGTATTCATGATGATTCTGAAAACTTGAATTTAATAGAAGAGTGGTACTTTTAAGAATTACAGTACTAAATCATTGATCATCACTACTTACAGTGCTACATTAAAAATAGAATGTTATGACTCAAAGAGAAAATCAGAGACATGACATTTATAAGTAATTTTTAAATTACAAATAAAAGTCCTTTAAATTAGAACATTTAATATCCCACTTATAAAGTCCTAATTTACACGTCGTGGGGTTTTATATACATGAAATAGGTCTCGGAAATTGGTTCTAGCAATGAGTAAAATACATATTTTGAGCAACATAAACTGGTAAGGAGTTCCTTTCATTGGGGTGGGGAGGGTACAAACTTGACATCTCAAGCAATTATTTTGCTTAGTCATTAAAAATATATGCATAAAGTATCTACATTGTGCCAAAAAACCCACAGAAACATTTTGTGTGTGGGCACTATTCTTCCTTCTGTTCAGTTATGATTAAAGCTAGACTTTTTTTGCGCCTTCATTACAAAACTACCCGTGCATACAGTAAGGATGGTCAGGGGAATGATATATCTTATTTGTTTTACTACCCCTGTGACCAGGGTCTCCTTTCAGCACCTCTGAACTGCAGGGGGAATGGACACCTGCCTGGGAATAGCAAGTAAGTGCCGGCTGTCTGGAGGCATCCTGCCCACTCAGCACTGACGCAAGCAGAATGTCTCTGGAAACTGCTGTGAAAAGCACCTAGGAGTTATTCCTTCAGGTAACAGCTTAAGTAATATTCTTTTCACAGTGGTGAAAGGTGATGTGCTCCTGGTACCACCTACCTCTGACTCAGGAAGAGAAACAAGGACCAGCAGTTGGCAAGCGGTCAATTTTCTGTACTGTTTTGTGCAGAGGACTTTATCTTGATAGCTCAAAGATCTCAAGCTCAGGGTACTCCTACAATTTTATTCTTGTTTTATTCACTGTATATTGCTAGAGAAAATGCTGTAGATCTGATTTCAGCTTGTATCCCAAGAGAGGCGCCTGTCTTGGCTGAAGTAATATTCTAGAAACAATTGTTTCAGTCTCTGAATGGCAAGTTCTCTCATAGCAAAGTTCCAATCACTTGGAATAGTCAATAATGATGGTTTTGAAATCACAGCAGTGTTTTCTTTGCTGAAATAATAGCAAAGAGCTGAAATGTTATCTGGATTTACTTCAGCTCCGGGCTTAAGAAGGTGCTCCTTAGTTGCCCTGCTTGGGATTACACCACCAGTGAATTTGAATAGCCAGTTTTCAGGACAGTCAGATGAGTGTTTATCTCCTCATATCTATTCTGTATTTTTTCCTGACTGTCACCTAAATAAATCATCTTCAGGAAGGAAAGGGTATTTAAATTCATTTATACTGGTCATTGGCATTTCTGCTTAAAAACTTCCACAAAGTTTAACAGCAATTGTTTCATCTACTGAAATCAATGTGAAACCAGAGGTTCATATCACTAAGCCACCAATCATCTATCAAAACCCCCAGATTTAATTTGCCATCAACAAGCTTGGATTTGCATCCACAATTTTTGCATCCACCAAAGAGGTGAGAGGTGATACTATCAATCATCTGAGTACTTCAGTCAGTCTCCAGGAAGCTTTTAACATTTGGCAATCAAAATATCAGTATCTGAGCTACATTAATAATCAACAGTTTTGTTATTATAAATTAATATATTTTTACTTGCATAGAAATTCAAATTCATGCAGATTAACTTGTCATTACTTACATTTCTGTTTATTTTCTTGGACTATTTTATAGATGACGATTGAAACAGTAAATACAAAAACTACTGCAATCATAGTGAGCCAAGTGATCTTCGTCATACACATCGGATCTGTCCATAAAATGTACAAGAGAGAAAATTAAGCAGCAAATCACCGGCAGCAGAGAAAAGCAGAACATTCCATCTTGGTAGGTTTTTGGTTTGTGCCTATCCCCACAAATTAAGAAAAAAAAAAAAAAAAAAAGAGAGAGAGAGAGAGAGAGATTATGCCTTTTTCTTTCAGCCTTCACTGGGTTTTGATGTTAGGTTTCCTGTCTAGAATGTAGCTTAATTTTTGCCTGTATTTTTATATTTACATCTATATCTATTTATCTCCCCACAGCTGAAATATATACAGATGACTAATTGAATGAAAACTTCTCAACTCAGCCAATGAAAACGCTTCAAAGATCAACATTTATATTTAATGTAGAACAAGGGTAATACATGTCCCCTCTGTCGGGATAGAGTATGGAAGGGTTTGGTCCACTGTCCAACATTGGCCTGTACTGGCATTCTTAACCTCCTGGTCCATCTTCATATGTGAGAGAAGGCAAGATTCTATGTAAAGAAATTTTCTTATGAAAAAGTGAGGAAATGCCACCAAACAGGAGCCCTCTGGGGAGTCCTTCAGCTAAAGCTGCCCTGAGGGAGAATCACATGGGACTGGATGCAGGAGGTAGGCTGCTCTTTCAGATAACAGCTGCTGCAGAAATGCACCCACATTCCGCGGGGATTTAGTTCAATAACTTGTACAAGTCAAGACTATATGCAACAAAGGAACGATGTGGAGAACTTTTCCCTCTGGTTGTTTGAATGGCCTTTCAAACTTCTTTGGCAGCTGCATGTTAATGCATACCTTAGCACTGTCAAATAACTGTTTTACAAAACAGCTATGTTACCATGACTCATAAAAAACCAAATTACACACTGTAGCCAAACCACTGTTTCCCTTTTCCTGACTTAGAACAGTATAATTAGACTTACTCCGACTTCCCTTGTATCTTCTCCATCAAGAGCTCATGAAGCAAATGTCGACCCCATGGCTCATTCCTCCTAATTTAGAACTAAAAATGTGTTTTATACAGTAATCTAGGCTCCTTTTAAACAGAGCACTCTTTACCCCATCCTGTAGTGGCTTGTAATGACTTGATTATCAGCCTTGCTGAGTAAAAGCCCTGAGCACCTCTTTAGCTGTTTTGAGGTAAAGAGTAAAAAAAGGACGTATTGTTAATTTTCATTGCTAATATAAGATTACTGCTATCCAGGTAAATCAGTATTAGCAAAGGGTGGTTAGCTCATAGTATTGACACAAGTTAGCAGGGCAAGTCACAAATTATACTCCTCTTGTGGCTAGACACACTTATTAAAAAAGCCCCAAACAAATGAAAAACAAAAACAATCCTAAACTGCCCTTTCTTCTCTAGGATTTTCCCTGGAATTATTTAACATACATTAATCCAACTCTAAAAAACATATTTTTTCCAGCAAAGGTACAGCATAAAATACATTTGTCATGCAAAATCAAACTAATTCAATAATTCAGCAATTTCCAAATGACAAGTGTTGCATATAGACAGAATGGAAGCCCTGACCATGGTCAGGCAATCAGACAAAAAACTTTTGCAGCACAGAGAGGAATATAAAAAGCTGAAGCTTGTGCTCTGGGAAAACTAAGCTTAGTTCAGCTGAAGATTTATCTTTTAAGCATACTGTAGTGAGGCTGTAGAGTAGGCTATTGGAGTACAACATTAGAATGGTCAAATCTATCTCCTGGTTCTTTTCCTACTGCAGTTAACAGGGATTTTTAAATTTACCTCCAAGACAACATGATTATACCATTATCAGGAAAGGGAAAATTATATTTCCAGGTTTTGTCACATGCAATGTGTGAAACTTTAATTGCTAAGCAAAACAAAAAGTACAGACCTTTACTTTGCTGTATTTCTTCTAGGAAAAAAGGGCACAGCTAAACCTGCTTTAAATCAGTATAAAAATCATCAGTTGTCTACTATGTATTTTTTTTTAATAAGAGATGTTCAAAATCGTATTCTCTGCTTGTGAAATATTTAAATATTTTCAAATGGTTGCTGGAAGCAGAGAACTACCTACTTGAGATTTTTTGCAAGATTATATTGTTTCTAGTTTGATTTCCATTCTGACTCTTCTTTGTAACTTACATTCCATATAAGACTTCAGTTGCAGTGAAATATTTATACAGTCGTTTTGGTCTTCCATCACTGCCAAGAGACAAGAATGATTTGGTTGTTCATCGGTTGCATTTCGTCCTCCAACTATAGAATTGTTGATGTGGATTTCCATCAGGTAGTTCATGTTATGCTCCACTTCTTTCTTAGAAACCGTAGTGAAATTAAAATATTTATAAAAATACGTAACATTTTCTGTTTTCACTTCAAGCGAGCCTTTTGCTTTTGGAAATAAAAATTAAAACAATACTGTTATACAAATGGGAGACCAAGAGACAACTCTCAAAAAGAACAGTGAATTCTCTATCTCATTTGCAAAAACATAAAGGTTTCTACATCATTGACTACTAAAAAGATGGATAAATGTATACTGTGTAGCTTACTCTGAACAGATCTGAAGAGCGTTGATTAGCTATACATTTTCCCCATTTTTGCTTTACTGTCACCTTTTTGTTGTTGTTTTTATTGTCAGTTGTCAAAGGCAACAGGCAAAAATCAGGCTATGAGAAGGATAGCACCCAGGCAGAAGCCATATGATGATAGAGATTTGAAGTGCACACATTGTCTATCTACTATCAGTTGCAGGAGGCCCTTGCTTTGCTTCATACCACAAAAGCTGTGAAACTTGTGCTATGTTTACAAGAAATAGGTGTCAAAATTGTTAGTTGTACAGGTATAACTGAGAACAGAGGTTGTCCATACATAACTTTTTATTTTTCATACTTGTTAAGACAGCTATTTTGTAATAAAGAAAATATGCAGTTGGAAAAAACTGAATTTCTTATATTCAGTACTTGGCCTATTGCCCCTGTTGCTGACAACATTAGAAAGATGTATTCTCTTCCACAAAGGTTTTCAGGTATTTGCAAGTGTATATGGCACAGAAGGAATGTGCTGCTACTGCTCTGAAAAGATGTGGGTGTTGCTACTAATGCCTTAAGTTTCAGCTTTCATGTTTTTCAGATTCTGTGCTGTCTAGGTGTTCTGAGCCTCGTATTAAGTGCCAGTAAGCTCTCTTCACAGAGTACATAGACAAAACAAATCCTTTTCCCACTGAAGATCAAGGACAATGAGTACAAGTTTCAGGCCTAAAAGCACAAACAATGGTGGACTGAAGAGAGGAACAAGAAGGATGAGACATCACAACCTGAAGTTGTAAATGGACAATTAAACCCCAATATGCAAATAGACCAAAACTTATAAAAGTGTGAGAACTCATGGCCACTTGTCCATTTTTGTGACCATTTTAAGTCCATCTTGGGTGTAGCCCTGGCCAGGCTCTTGTACTGCCCAAGGTGTACCCTTAAAGGCCTTTTAATAAGTATCTACTTTATTCTCTGGCTCTGTCCAGTCTCTGTTCCAGGTCAGCCTTCCCATAGGCATCACTACCTCTCCTCTGTATTGCTGTGCCATTCCTTAGTCAATGCTGCTTTCTATAAAACATGTAAGGCCATTTCTGATACTACAGAAATGGCCTTACATGTTTTATAGAAAGCAGCACTGACTAACCACAATTGTGGATAATGTAGACTACAAACACAAAAATGGTTGTTTCTTACATAGTTGCCATTGGAATAGTTATCTGCTGAATTAGTTCTTCAGATACTTCCTCACAACCTATCTTCATAATGCCAGCGATCTACATGTAGAGTTCCACAATGACATTTAAAAGAAAATTCAGCTTGAAAAATTGTCAGAAAGTACAACTCCTCAGAAATAAATTAAGTACTTTGCAAAGTACTTGCTACCAACATGTTTCACTGACAGCCAGGAATGAATGCTACTGAGCATCTGGAACAAAATCTGCATTTTCTAGCCATGCAAAGCAAAGCTCAAACCCCCATTATTCATAGACTTGCAAAGACCATTGAGAACCAGGAGAATATAATTTTCTTCTAAGTATCAAATAAAAACTTGTCTTTTATTTTGTAATTACCTACTTCAAAATTAAGTGTTTCTCTTATCCTACTTACATTTTTTAGCTATCGACCCTGATCCTTGATGATCAGCATTCACATCCCTCTTGGATTCACACTGTGTCTGTTTAGGGTGGGACTGTTGTTCCCTCCAGGACAACTGGCAAATACATGGAATACTTTGGAAACTGGAATTATTTACAATGACCTTCAGCAAAATAGTCTGGTTTTCTCTTCTTCGTTGCACTGATCTTTTGTAAGAATTGTTAAAAGTACAAAGTGGAAAAGTGATATTACTTGATGAACAGGTATCCATGCATGACACCATTACAGTGTTAGCTGTAAAAGAAAGAGTGTTTTATTAGCCAGACAATCATATAGGACACATGGACAAGTATGTGTATAGAAGTATCATGTAGTGGATATTCCAACCATCTTATGATAAAATGCACTTTTTTTTTTTCCTTGAGGGTTATGATGGGATGTTGAATGCAACATATGTAAGAGAAAGCAAGTGCAGAGTCTTCCCATAACCCAGATGCTGGATTTTATTTGCTGAAATGTATTTAAATTCCTGTCATAGTAACTGGAATTTGTGATGGTATCTAGTCACATTACTGTTTCAAAGATGCTCCTATCTGACTGTTCTTCTAAAGAAGAGAAATCACAATTATGCTTCTTCAAAAGAAGAGAAAACTTGTTTGGAGAGGGAACTCAGCCCTGGAACAGTGCAGTTGCAACACTCTAATGCAATTATGTTGTAAAGTAGCTATAAGCAGCATGAAAGTTTTCTTTCTTTCAAATGACATTGAAACCACAGATTGAAAATACACAGAAATGCTGCTGAATCCTCCAGCCACACCCTTCACATTCTCTTATATTCAGTCAACAAACATGGATTTTAATTATGACCTTTGGGTTTGGTATTCATAGTCAAATTTCAGTATCAAAGTACTATAGTTAGAGTACATTAATGCAGTTCTGGCAAGCAGCAAAAAACACATAGTTATAAATGAGTGTTATTTGTCTTCCATATTACAGTAGAGCTTTATCATGCAAATTTTTACTTGTGTTAACTTTGAACTACTTTTTCAGCATACAAAAAAATCAAGAATAAAAAAATCTGTGTGACCCCAACACAAAATATGTATTTATGAATAACCACTTCCCAGAGCTGATGCAGCATTAACCTATAGTTTTATAGCTATGTTTCCAATTCTAGTAGTACCCTTGCATCTCTATAAAGGGAAAGTTTTGTATCTAACTCCTAGTATGAGCAACTGGAGCAATAAGATCATAAATCCTTATGTACAGAGAGCAAAATATAGCTTTTAGTTCCTCCAGTGCTCAGCTGTGCTCTGACAGCTTCAACAGGCCAGCTGTGCTCACAGAGTAGCAGGCTGACCTCAGAAATGGTTCAGTAAGAGATTCCAGACAGGATACAGAAATAAAATCCAAAGTCCAATGTCAAAGTCAATTACCTTCTCTTTACTAACACTACACTAGAGAATCATAAACTCTTTATAAAACATAATAATTTGAAATGCAAAACACACAGGTAAGAAAGCATTCATTTTGATATAAAATGGAAAAATATCATACAAAATTTAGGGTTTGATCTTTCCCTGAAGCAAGACAAAATAATTTCCTTGAATTGCTTACAATCTGACCCACACAACAGGTCATGGAGCAAGCTTCTGAGATAAAATTCTTGCACCTGAAAGAGGCATTTTGTGTAGAACTTGTGGAGATGAGCCAGGAACAAAAATTGAATGCATACTCTGCTCTTGTGGCAAGCCATGGCATCTGGGCAACCAGTCTAAAACCAGTGCTACAGCTTTTAATGCCAACTAATCATAATTCCCTAACATATCCTTTTCACCAAGAGATCTGTACAAGGACTTGGGAATCTGCTGACTGGACTGTGCCAGACATCTATGTTCAGCACTGCAAAGTCCATTTTGAACTTCACAAATGGCTAAACAGATTCCAGAGCTGCCTGTGAGGCACATTGTAGGTGTGTAAAAGGCATGTTTTCTGAGTGGAAAAGGTGTGAATGTTGTTGAGTTATGGAGAGTGCTTACCAACCTCTTGAAAGGTCTCTACTGAGAAAGCCAATCAAATGATGATCTAGCATAAACAAGCTTCTTTTTTTTTCCACGTCACAGGACTGTGGCCTTTCTAAGGAAGGATATAGATTGTTGAACATTTGAAGGAGAGCCACAAAAACACTATGCCTTCCCAGTGGATTACATGGCAGACAGGGAGCCATACCATACTCATCGCTCCTTACTGCAGGACTGGGAAGCACTCTCCCAAATGTAAACGTCACTCTAGAAATGCGGAAAGGGTTTTGTGAAATCTGAACACAGGCAGCCTGAATAGTAAAAAAGGGTTGCTGAGATGAAACCGTGCAAAGTAACCCTAGAAAACTGTTTTATATTCAAAGACCTGCAACCACATGCTTAATGTTAAGAAGTTCTGAGATTACTAAATTCTTCTATGAAACCTCTGTTTACAGGGTGGTTTCCCATATAAAATCCAAATCCATTAAAATGAAATTACTCACAGGGAAGATCAAAATTTGTAAAATCTTGCTTCCTATGAAGAAAATCACAAATATTTCACTTTGCATGGGCTTGGCTCTTTTTCGTTTGATCTGCGGTATTCTGTTTTAAGCCAGAGCAGCAGTGTATACAGTTGCATTTTTTATCACTTCCTTAGAGAAGCTGTAGTTGCCACATAATATTGTAGAGATGCAAGACCTACAGCACAAGTTGAGGAATACACAACTGATAGATTAAAGGCGATACACACCATCAAGTAGCAGGACCCAAGGGATAGGACTGGGATTGAAAGCATCAGACCCCAAAAGGATAACCTTCTCCTCTAAATCAGTAATTTAAAGGTTTAATGATTCGTAACCAAACAAGTGGGTTGCTTTACAAATAGAAAGGAAACATTTGACTTCTGGTAATGCTGAACCGTATTCCTTGGAAAAAAAATTAAAGGTTTTTGGGTCGGTTTTTTGTTTTTTGTTTTTTGGGGTTTTTTTGCAAATTGATTTCTCCCTAAATTTTTGTTTAATGAGAAATTTCCATTTTTGTTCCCTCTCCAGAATGAACGTAAATGCTGGAACTTCCCCTGTCATAACACATCAGGAATTGGGAGCTTTCTGCTGTCCATTTAGGAACTTGCAGAGGAAGATCCAGTGATTATATTTCACATCTCAGATATTTCCAACAACTCTGTCTGCCGAAGCCTCATGATGTAACCAACAAGTTGAACCATTTACAAAAAATTCTGTACATTTTAGGTTTGTCACAAAATCTGAAAGAAAACCAGTTTTCAACAAATTTTTGATGAACCAGAGACCTAAAATTCTTACTGATTTTGAATAAATTGTTCAACATATTTACTTTCTAATGTAATTCAGACATCATTACACAGTCTGTTATATAGTAATTTAGTTTTTAAAAAATCCCAAATGCAGCAATAATTCTAATTTTCCAAATATAAATCTGTGCTGCTCCAACTATAATTCTGTTCTGCACATATATTTCACAATCTGATTTTAGACATGCTGTGATGAAGACAGAATTGAAGTGATCACACTATTGCAGCCTAAAGCATGGCCAATAAGAGCAATCTAGAAAAACCATCATGGAAAAATGTAATTATTCTTTGATGTTTGACACTAGAGTTAATGTTTCCTTTTGGTAATAGTCCTGTAATTGTTTATTTGCATAATCTGTGCTACAAATACTTCATGTACTTCTTCATGGAGGTAAAACATTAATTATTCCAACAGCTTAAACTGAATTATAAATCTTATGATATTCAAAACTTATGAAGCTTACCAAGTTTGTTCATTTATAAACTATAAAAATCTATGCATTATATTCTGATTACTGATATGTCCATTCTTTATCGTTAATGAAAAAAAATATAAGTAACCTAATCTGGATATTTTGATACTAATTTTTTTCAGAAAATTACATTATGATGCCTGAGAACACACTCTTTGTCAAAGGGATGCTTTTTATTATAATATTTATTTATTCAAATGCTTTCTTAGGAATAGATGTGACAAAACTATTTTCAAATTAATTTACTCATAAACTTTAAAAAAAACCACTGAACTAGTAACTTGCACTCCTGCTTAGTTTGCATTTATCCTAAATCCAGTATCAGCCTTTAGGCTCACAAAGAAGCATTTGGCATTTATGCTACAAGATTTGCTTTACTCAATTACATCTATTCTGCTCTACTTTTTGTCAGGTTACTACTGCATATCTCTTTCACAGACAGCATCTCATTACCAGATAGTAATTATACAAAGTTTTACAGCATTTAAGTATAAAAATGTCTAATTTTTTTTAAGACATGAGCACCTGCTATAAAAGGCACTTATAAGCACTTTAACTACTTTCTTCATGATGAAGGCAGTAAAAATACAGTTGCATGGAAATAGTTACCAAAAAATTTGAAGTGTATGTAAATGAATTACAAACCCATTTCAAATTACCACATATAATTAAATCTGCTTGTTAAAAATATAACAAAAAGAGCCTAAATCCTTTGCAAATTCCACATGTGTGCAGCATCCTAACCATTACTTTTAGGAAAGCGCGTGCCAATTTTTCAACTGCAGACTTCAGAATAAATGAAAGGTTATTTTAAAAGCTGATCACTCACCTTCATGGATTTTGAAAAATTCAGGTAAACACAAAATAAACACAGTAATTATTCCTAGTGCTAATCTGAAGACTACTGGTTTTCTCAAAAGCAAGCACATGTCACTGAAGCACTCCCATCTAGCATAGTGATGGTAACTTCCTGGTTTAGCTTTTAACTTAGTGCAGCCATTATGCAAAATAACGTCTATTCATTTCCTTTTCTTATAAAGACTTTCCTTTTTACTTCTACTTTACACTAACTTGCAGAAAGCCACAGTCTGTTCTTACATGGGCATAGATGAGGATGATTCATTCAAATATGCTCAAGACAAAATTCATGTACCACAATGACAATAATAAAAAAGCAACTATTTTATATGTTTGTGGTAGTTTTGCTTTAAGAACCCCTTAATAACCACTTTCATATACCTGCTAAACATTAAATCAATTATCTTTGTGAAGGAATTTTTTTCTCATTTGGCCGAGAAGATTTTTTAAAAATGAGTCAGACCCTCATTATAAAAATGAGTCAGAACCACATGAGTCAGTTAGGGGGATTTTATTGTTTTATTTACATAGATTTGCATGGAGCTAGGTAGAAGATAATGTTATGTGATAGAGAATCTTTCAGACTTTTAATAGACTATTGATTTGATCATTGCAATCTAAAGTTTTTGATCTGGCAATCAGTGATATACTAAGTAGAATGAACTGAGGATGAGTTGTTCATATCATTGCTGTATTCTTAAAAGATGACAGATGTGTTGCCAATCTGTCAAGTGTCTTCAGTTTGCATTTTACTATTCTTTACACCACAAGAAGACTGGATAGAGCCATTGCTATTTCTATACATCATAGTCACAATTTTTAGCTAAACTTTCCAGTTGAAAGTGAAGTATTTAATTTTGAGAACCACCATGATGTTCTATAAATTTTTCTTATACATGAGACCGCAAAGAACATTTCTGAAATGTTCTGAATAAAAGTACTCTGAATAATGCATATGTAAAAACAAACAACTTCAGTCAAATATAGAGTAATACAGTATAAAGGATTTCATTAATTCAGAAAGATGTCTACTGAAGTATTTTTCCCAAGCCATTAAATATTGAGTACTACCCAAATGAAGTAGTACTTTTGAAATTAAAATAAGAAATGCCCTACAAAATTGAAATGCTCTTCTTGTCATCTAGTTATCTCAGAAAATGAGTAAGGCAAGTGGAAGCAAATACAGTATTCATTCTATAGAAAGAGTCCTAATAAAGCTGTAGTGAATATACATTTATTAATATGATATTTTAAATGTAGCACTTTCATGCAATGAAAGCAATGAAATCAAAGCAAAATGAACTCTGATTTTTTTGACAGTGTGGTATAATAGAAGCAATAGGATACAAAAAATCATAGGTATGAGTTTAAAAGAAAAAAATTACTCAATTTATATGTTATACATTAGTTCTAGTTTGTTTTGTTTTGTTTTCTTTGCTGATTTGCATTGTCTCGTAAGTATCTTCTGTATCAGTTACTTATACTTTCCTGTTTTCAGTGTTGTATGGTGTTCACCTATCCTATCTGCCCAGATAGAGATGGAGAAAATACTGGAAAACAGCAGGGGGACTTTTCAAGTACTATGTGTATCTGTCTCTTTCTGATACAGACTATCACCACAGACAGTAGCGCCCAAGGTCAGAATGGATATTGCCCTATAGGATTCCACCCGAGCTCAGACTGATATAGTATTAACCTGTGGAATATGTTGGGCATCAGATTCCACAGAAGGTGACTTCCAAGAACTCTGCAGTAAGTTGATGGGGCATATCTATTTTAGGACTATTGTGATGGCAGATTTTAGTTTTGTTTCTGAATTCAGAAACATGTATGATCTGTCTGCATATCCCTCAAGGACACTGTAAACTTTAGACATGGCTACCTTCAGGCAGTTCTCTGTGTGTGCGTGCGTGTGTGTGTGTGTGTGTGTGTGTGTGTGTGTGTGTGTGTGTGAACTGGCTGAATCAAGTGTGTGTGACCTGGCCACACACCAACCCAGAAAACATGATCTTTCTTTCTTGGGGACAATCTTCCCTCCACCTAGCTAGTAATTTTTACACAGCTAGAACAACTAGCATCTTTGAAACCCCCATCTTTCTGTGAAGTATCTGTGAAGGTTAAAACCAGCTCAGTCATTTACTGGCAGCCAGGATGAGAACTGTCAGACAGGCGAAGTGCACAGCCACGCAGGCCGTATTTCCGTGCAGAACGAGGCACAGCAAGTGCTGTGTATCTCCTTACTGCATCAAACCTGCACCGCCATGCCTCAGCAATGGCCTCCTGCACCCTTAAATCAGTTCGAGCAGTTGGAGGTGCATCTGGCTGTCACACAAGCTGTTAATTCGGAAAATTATCAACCTCTGGATGGCAGCGGTCACTGGTCAGGCATTGTGTAACGAGGGCAGGAAAGGCTGTGTGTGTTTGCACATGAGGCAGTTGGGACCGGCTGCCTCAGCATCGAGTACAGGGTCCTGAGAGGCGAAAGGCTGCGGTGTGTATTACCACAGGTTTATTTCTCTGAAATTGGGCAGCGGGCAGAAATGTTTCGCTTTGTGCTTTTGGAAGAACAACAAAGACAAACAGCGATATGACGAGACGGACACCCCCCTCCTCTGCCGCTTCCCCTGCCCCGCCGGCAGGGGGCGCGCGGCTGGGGCGGCGCCGCAGCCTGACGGGAACGGCCCTGGCCCCGCCCCGCCCCGCCACACGCGGCCACGCGCCGCTCCCGCCTCGGGGCAGGGGGCGGGGCTCGCGGGCAGGGGGCGGGTCCCTGCATGGCCCCGCCCCTCCCGGGCCGCCTGAGCGCAGGGAGGGGCCGGAGCGGGGCCGCGGGGACGCGACAGCGGCGGGCGGCAGCGCCCTGTGCCCACGGCTCCCGGCGGAGCGGGAGCGCTGGCGGCCGCCGGGCGGGGCGGGAGGAGAGGGCACGGGAGGGGATGGGAGAGGGTGCAGGGGCCTTCCTTGCGATTTTTTTCTTTCTCCGCCCCCTCCCAGCCGCGCCCCCTTCCCGGACCGTGAGAGGTGAGAAGGGCGGTGGGGGCTCGGCAGCGAGGGGAGGGGGCCGCGGCTGCCTGGAGGGGGAGGAGAAAGCGAGAAGGAGGAGGAGGATGGTGAGGGCCGGCGCCTGCGAGGGGTGGCGGCGGGTTCGCCCTCACCGCCACCGGGCTCCGTCCTGCTTGCCGGCTGCGGAGAGGGGCTGCGGCCGCCACCCGGTGGGGCCGGTGCCCCGTGGCCGGTGTCCGATGCCCGGGCTGAGCGGGGCCCGGCGGGAGCCGCGGCGCTCGGCGGGGCAGTGCCGGCGGGAGCCCGAGCGGGGCGGGGCTGGGGCGGCGGGGCGGGACACGGCGCGGGGTCCGGTCCCGCCGAGACGGGCGGCCCCCTGGCCGGCTCGGTTCAAAGCGGCCGGAGCGGAGACCTGGTAGAAGTGCACTGACACAGGTCTCAGGGACTTAACCCCATGTCTCATAACCTTCACCATCACAGTATGAAATAGTGGAAAACAATTTATTTTTTTTTTAAATTGAGATTGGTCGAAAATATTAGAGCAGCGACTGACTGCCAACTCACTACATAGGGAGCGGCGTATTACACGGGGTGCAAAAAGAAGTATAAGTGTTGAACATCAAAGAGCTGCTGATTATATACATTACTGGTTTATGTTTTTCCTTAAAGCGTTTTTGTGGCTTAAGGCTTTGAGCTCGGACTGGTTGAGCTTCGTGAGCAGCGGGGCAGCCCATCTGAAGCCCAGCCGCCCAAGGCTCCTGGTCGGCTGTTCGGGCAGTAATGTCAGAACAGTAAAAAGGGAAGGCTTGGCTTTGTTCCTTTCTTTTACTTCAAAGTTGATTATGAAGTTACATAAGCTAAACTCCACAAATACATCTCCAAATACAACTCCAAATTCATCTTTTGAAGAAAAAAATATTGCTCAGGTCTTCTACAAGCATGAGCAGGAATAAAAATTTGAACTCATGGTAATGTTGGTGTAGCTTTTCTATCTAGACAAAGTCTGTGGACTGGATCGGTGAATCCTTTTTAAAAACAGATCACACAATGCATTTTCATGAGCAATTCATCAGTTTTGCCAGAACTAATCTGATCATTTCTCAAAAAGGTCTTTTTGCCTGGGAATTTCCAGGGGCATATGTGGATTAATATTAAAAAAAAAAAAAGCACCCTGTTCCTGAACTTCATAGGTGCATTCCTGATAGGGCAGATTGTCTTCCCATTTTATGTTTTTCCTGTTTTCCCCTTGCTGAACAATGCTAAGGAGCATAAAGCAGGATAAAACCAAAATAATAACAAATAATAGCCCTAATCTGAGTCAAACAGTGTTTTTTTCTGCCATTTGTCAACTTCATTGAACCATCCATCCCTCCGTCATGTCCTCTGCATGGGCAGGTCCACTACCAAAGGCAGCATGTTTACACCATGGCAGTAGATTAACACATCGTGTTTCACAGAAATGCAATAACTACTAATTTAAAATAGAAAAGAATCTGAGTGAAGATGAAGAAAATATTCCATTAGACCATTATGGTCAAACAGTACTCTTGCAAGCTGTTGCTAACGATGACAGTTCATACTGGTGGACTTGTTCCAACTCTCTGGACTTTTGTATCACCCATGCTTTTTAAAAAATTATTGTTTGCTTATTTTTATGTCTTGTGGCTTTGTTGATATAATTCAGTGTTTCATTATATGGTAAAAAAGATTACCTCATCAGACATAACATGACCCAATAATGAAAATTTCTACAGCTCTTAAGAAATTATAGTATGATTTTACATTTCCCTTACAAAAATCCTTATGGTTTCCTCTTTCCATAGCAATTAAATTGCTTTTCTTTACAGCAGTCTTACCAGGTAGAAAAGTGCAGAAGTTACAAACCTGACTATCCACTGCTTGCTTTTTGTCCTAAGAACAGAATCTTTCACTCAAAGTTACCAGCAAGGCAATGCTGACCATAGACACATGTATTATTTGGCTGTATGGCCTTAAAAACCAGTCATATGGGAGAGATGAGATTATGTGCTTCAGATGCAAGAATGAGGTGGTATTACCCTTCAGAGACCTGCAAGGTTCTTGAAGCTAGTAAGAAAGATCAGACAGTGAGAGGTTACATATTAGGTATCACGTTATGCATACAGGTATCATGTAAGGCTACTTTCTTTCATTTCCAAGTGCATATAGTTATTTGTTTGGTGCCAAGCCAAAAGGAGACACATGCTATTTCAGCAGGCTAGATTTTTTGAATAGAGTAACTTTGGTAAGAAAATTTTTAGTGGCCTGTAAATAGGTAAGGTTTGAGAGCCACTGTAACAGTAAGTGTGAATTTTTATAGAGCTGCTCCATTTAGGGAAGTATGTTTAGTGGTGGTACTTGGCTTTATTCACCAATGCAGTCAGTGTTATTCTTTGGCACCAGTGTTCTGCTTAAGTGCTTCATGTGGCAGATCAGTTCTTCACTGCTTTTCCCTGCAGGGAGGAGAATCAAAGAGAAGGGTGACAGTGGACTAAGGTTAGGCTGTTTTGGTTTTTTTTTTCAATAGATACTGTCTTTGTAAACAAGTGTTTTGAGTTTACATATTCACATTTCATATTAATTTCCCCTCTTTTTTATGAGTCTTTGTTGGGTATGTAACTTGAAATTGTGGAAGGAACTAGGGTGACAGTTGTGCACTGACACTCCTTTAGCATCTTCCTATCAGTAAGTGTAAGAATCACAAAACAAATTGAAAGTTCTATCTGAACAGAGTAAGAAATCTGCTTTTGAGGTAATTCCATTTCTTTTTTCCCCCCTCCAGTGGGTGTTTTTCCGCCTCAGGATTTTTTTCTGCTACCTCAATTTTTTGGAAAGAGGAAGACAAATGGAACTAGATGATCCTTTGAACAACTAGAGATGATTCCGGTGTTATAGGTAAGTATTGTCTTTGCTCAGTTCTAACAGTAAGTTATGTTACAAGAAATGTGATTTTAGCCCACAAGGGTACATAGTCTTCCTTGCACCTGATATTTCATCCTTTTTTTGTCTTATATAACATGTCTTGTAAGGGCTTCTTTCTGGCAAGTGTGCATAAGCAGCAATGACTTTGCTCTTCTGTGGGCTTCACATGCTGGTGTTTGGACCATTTTTATGTCATTTCAACACTTGTGCTCTTTTTCAAAGCATGCTTTATAGAAGACTGTCACCATTACTGTAAAGTTCAATTTTGATCTTTTCAAAATGCATGAGAAGCCTTTGAATCTTTTAATCATTATAAGAAAAACAGGAAAATTGATACCGAGTCTGTTAGAGAAAATACTGCTTTATAGAATTCTTATGAATAAAGGCTCGCCAAATGCACAATCAAATCTCATCACTCCAATAATACTGACTGGGTTTTGCTTTATTTCATTTTTTTAGCAGGAAAGTAGTAAGACTGTTCCAAGTGAAAGTAATTTTCAAAGGGAGTAGCTTTGACATTTACACAAAGGAAAAGGGTTAAAGAATGTTGAAAGCATGAATAGATGCAAGAATCTAGCTTTATCTGAACTCCCTATAAAGTAAAATACTGCTGGAAAATAAGTGCTAAGGGCAACAAAAGCAATCTGATTTATTTAGAAATACTGGGTTTTGCTAAAGTGAAAAAATCTGCTTTCTCAGCTGTGAGATATCTGCTTTGGGAATGTTGATAAATTCCTTTAGAATTTACTCATGTGATGCAAATACAGAAGAGAGATGGTCTTCTTCCCTGTTCATGATATGATCAGCCACATTGTTTCCTTCAGTCAATCCATATCCTTGTTGGTATCTTCCACCACAGATGATATCAAGACTTTTGTGAGCTTTAAAAATTATTAGAACTGTTAAGGTTCCTTGGAAATTGCTTTCTGAATGGGCTTTGTGTTTTCATTGTGTTTTCACAGTAGTTTTCACTACTACTTTCGTTTCAAAATGTGGTAGCTCCACCTACCAAAATAGCCAACCTCCTCTGGGCTGTCAGAATTTGTGCAGACTTGACCTGCACCCTTTCTACAGTGGTCATGAAAGTTGAAAGGGATTTGAAACAAATGCCAAAGTGTACTACAAAGAGAAGGAACTGAAAAGGTTGATCACTATGGAATATATTTTTATTTCCATCTTTCTGCAAGGTAGAATGACTAATTATCAAGCAGGGCTGCTGATTTTTAATTATGTCTTATGGACTTCGCTGGCATTTTTCCAGAGGATAAATTTCTGTAAAGTTGGTTATTGATTTCAATCTGTTCAGAGGAATACTTTGCCAATTAATTACCTCTTCTGGCGGTTCTAAGTGCAACTGATGTTAAAAATCCTGATGTCTTCCATAACAGCAGGATATACTTCAAAGAAAAATTTTTGAGTGGTAGCTTGGATTCTTCCAAGAGCATCCATCAGATTTGCAAAGTAAAGTGGAAGACTGTTGACAAAATTGTACAGGATGTTTTTGTAAAACAGTGATATTTAAGGTAGAGTGAGTATTGGTTTAATTTCTTTGAAAATGCATGTGGATAGGCTTGTCTCACTGCCTTAGCTGATGCTTTTGTCAAATAGCAAATATACATTGTATTCACTCTATTGGAAAGAACTTAATAAAGGACAATGATATGATCTGTCTAGAACAGATTTGAGTTGATTTGGATGGAAGTAGTATCATTCATTACAAGTAAAAAAGTTTGCACTATTCTGGGACTTACTGTAGCCTTGATCTCAGAACCAACAGAACTTGTCAAAATGAAGCTAAAGTGTAGCCTTAAAATAGATTAAATATTCACAGCACGTGGCTATATCATATCATACATATTCATGGTGTAGAGTAAGACAAGACCAAATCCATAGAGGTTTACTAACCTGAACTGTAAAGAATACAAATAGTCATATGGCTGAATTAGCAAATTAGTTAAAAGTTTACAAGTATTGTGTATGTGGTGAGGAGATGTAGGAGAAGTTCATAGGAAGATGATATTTTCATCAGTAGTTTTGATGGTTGGATTGTTTGCAAGCAAGTTCTTACTTGTTAGCAGAGTAGATGTTTTATGTTGACTTTTGCATGAATAAGCTGTTAGCCTGGCAGTTGTTGTGAAGCATTATATGTTGGTTATTCATTGGATCCCTATGCATTTGTCTCATAGATAGATAAAATATATTCTAATATTCTAAAAAAAAAAACCTTTGAATATTAAATGATCATTTCATCCTTGCCAAAGATTAAACCGAAGTTTAAATCTCACTCTTTTACATGCAGTATGGGAAATTATATTTTTTGGATATAAATGTAATCACAAGCTTTTGCATTCAGACTATAATGAGAGCATAAAGGAGGTAGGGCATTTCATAATGTTATGCTTGATATGGCTTGGCAAGATCTTCACCAAGCATCATAGCATTTTAAACTTGGAAGTATTTTTTCAAGGAAATAAAAGTAATTAACTAGAATTAGTCTATGAGTTTATAAACATGTGGGCAGATCAAGTGATGAGTAATAGAACTTCACTTTGTACCTCCTCTCACTTCTGGATAGTTTTTGTAATTAACAAATACAAACTTAAGTTGCACCTTTGCCTAAGAAATTGCCTGATGGTTCAATTCAAGAACAATTGTACTTAAAGCAGATTAAGTGATAGTTTTCAGTGAATATTCAAACATTATTGTCGTTTATAAGTTTGAAAACTTATAAGCTCAATAAATGAAAAAGAATTTTTACAAATACTGAAAGCTACGTAAAGAATTGTTAGAACATTGAACTAATGAAGAAGAGTGATGGACAAATGATTGCAGACCATCTAAATCTGAGGAGATCTATATGCAATAGTACAACACATAGTTTTGTATTTCTCTCAAGAAATAGTGGAGTTGATATGAGAGAATGGAAAAAACATATGCTAGCAAATAATTAATGGTTTTTATCAATGATGCTTTCTCCTTCTGACAGTTTAGCAATTTGGATTCAAGATTTTACCCTTTTTTGAGCATATTACTTCAGTTATGGACCTCGTGTCCCTGGGAGTGCCAACAGTTCTTCCTGGCACTTTATTTATATTGGTGGTGTCTCGTTCTTGTTCCCTATGCAGAACATGAAACATTTAGGGGTTCCTTTAAAACCAGGGGTAAGGCAACTAAGATGGGATCAGTGTGTGTTTAGGACAGCTGAACAGTTAACTCTGAAAGTACTTCAGTGATTTAAAGCTTTAATAAGTGGTCAGATTTCTGCCATTGTTGCCTCTGTTGTTAAACTCATTTCAGTTTTACACAACCATGGAAGGGTAAAAGCTCAGAGCTGTGTTTGAACAATCAGTCAGCTTCTGTGTTGATTTCTGTTCTACTTTGTTTATAAATCCTGAGCTTAGGCGATATGTAGCCACCCAGGCTAAGGCAGTTGTGCATACTCAGAAGCAAAAGATAGGCAGCTTGTGAGTCTGTAAGTTCCCCAGGCAAGTTTGGTTTATGTCTTGTGGTTTAGTCAGTTCTTCCCTAATAACATTTCTGTCTACTTGCCAATTTCAGTCAAACTCTGACAGAATGGAGCCCTTGTTGCATTTCAATTCCTGAAAGGTTTTGAAAATACAGGTAGGTAGGAAAGGCCAAATAAGTAATACTATTTGACCTGCCAGCTGATGAGCCTGTCTGTTCTCAGTATGAACATGAAAAAGTGCCTGTTCTGGTACTTGGTAGGGAGGGATGCGTACATGTGGGATAAGGGAGACTATGTGAGGTGAAACATGCAGAAGAACTGTAGTTATTGTCAGAAGAGTTTGTAAAATAAATCATAGTGCAGAATCTGAGATTACTTTCACATGAAACTGCGGAGATAGAATAAGGAACCTAAGAAACCGTTTTTTTTCTGATTGTGGTTAGGAATACATGGTGACTTGATGCATAGCTAAACCTGAGATTTAATAGTATGCAAGTATAGCATTTAGATTTTTCCTTATGTGCCTCAGATACATACTATTTTAAGCAACATTGATCCAGGCAGTGGACTAGTTTTGTTTTAGAGTGAAGAGGATAGTTAAATATACTGTGATTTTTACTGCCCTTTTTTTTTTCCTTATAATACATCCTTGAGCCAAATCATAAGTAAAATCAATGGAAGGCTTTAGTTAACATCTCCAATTTAATCATCTTGTTTTTACAACTTTGTGAAGCTTATTGTAACATGAAAAATTTATCATCAAATCACAATGCTTGTAATAAATGCATGTAATACAAGGCATTGTATTCTCTTCTCAAGTGGGGTCACCAAGAGCAAGTTGCCCAGACAGCTTTTGAATGTCTCTAAGGATGTAGACTGCATAGCCTTTCTGGGCAACCTGCAGTCAGTCATCCTCACAGTGAAAATGTTTTTCTTCATGTTTAGATGTTGTGTTTCAGTTGTTGACTATTGATTCTTGTCCTGTCACTGGACACCCCTGAAAGAACCTTTGCTCCATTTTCTTTGAACCTTCTGTTCAGATATTTATGCACATAGATGAGACCCCGCCACCCCCAGCCCAAGTCTTCTCTAGACTAAACAGTCCCATCCCTCTTAGACTTTCATCAGACAGAAGAGTTCCAGGCTGTTCATCATTTTAATGGACCCTCTTCAGTATGATCACATCTCATACTGCTGAGTAGACGGGCAGGATCACTACCTTCACTTGCTGGCAGCACTCCTGATGCAGGCCAGGGGGCCATTAGCCTTCTTTGCTGCAAGGGTACACTACTCGTTCATGTGCAACTTGGTGACCAGCAGGTCCTTTCCTGCAAGTTGCTTTCCTGCTATGTGCCCCACAGCGTGGGGTTGTTCCTTCCCAGGTGCAGGATTTTACACTTCCCTTTGTTGAACTTCGTCAGGTTCTGAAGGCTGCTATTGCTAGTAAAGACTGAGGGCATTCAATACCTCAGCCTTTCCCATATCCCACGTCACCAGGGCCCTGCCCCATTCAGCAGCAGGCCCATGTACAGAACACATTCTCTAGACATCCTTTATCTGTGTACCTACACAAGTCCTTCATGTTACCTATGATACCTCTTCTGAGATTCAGCTCCAGGTGGGCAAATGGTGGTAGAAATCTTTATATTGAAAGGACTTTTATGAGAAGTTCTGTTTGACATCTGCAATGTTATGCACAGTTCGGTTTTAAAAATGTTGTAAGTCCAACGTTGATTCTTAAAATGGAAGTTGTTTTTCATATTTATGAGACATTATGATTTTCATAAACATTAATCTTGATACTTATAAATTTTGATATGATTCTTATAAAGCATTCTGCCTTTAGTGTGATGATTGTTTGGTTTATACTTTGATGATCTGTGTTGCCTTTCTGTGAACCCTGTTTTCTGCAACACTACTTTTAAGTTGCAATGATCAATTGCACACAAGGAATTCCAGATGAGATCACAGCACTTGTTTTATAAATATGTAATAAGATATGATATCCTCATATATTATCTTTTATGCATTCAGTTGGGGGATGGGCTTAACTGAAGCTGCTAGTTAAACAGAAGTCCTCACTGAGAGAGAAATAAGTCTCTAGAGGTGTTTTTCTGGTGTTAAAGGATTCATTTAGAATGCTCAAGTCAGTATCTTGAAAAGCTTTGCTTCAGTAGCTGTGGCATTGCATAGCTTGACATTTAAATACAGTGTAAACTTTTCGCCCACAGACCTCTATGTATTTCTCTCAGAAGTTTGTGTAGTCTGGCATGGAGTACTATGTTGCATTATCTAATCACTTGCAGATCTGCTTCTTCACTGTTTTTTTAATGTGTCATAACCTGGTGGATTTTTATACGGTGCCTAATGTAGAATTGTGAATACTGGTATTTTTTTATCAAATAAACACCCACTCTGCTGTTGACAATGTTGGTAGTGTTATCCTTTACCCAGTTTTCTGTGAGTTTTTGAATACTTCTTGGTGGAGTAACACTGCTGCTGTCTTGGAAAAATGTTAAAATATTGTCTTTAGTTTGCCCAGCAGATCTGCCTCCAAAAGGAAACTATCTCCTTGTTATTTTGTTTTGATTTGCCTCAATCTTTCAATCTGCCCTTTATGGTCTTTTGTAACTTTATTAGGCAATACCTTCCTAAACTGGTTCTGAAGAATGGCTTTACTTTCAGCAGGGCATCTTTAAGTGTCTGCAGAACAGTGTTTTTGTCACCACTCTTTCTTAACAGTGACATTTCTAAAGGAGATGATTTGTGCTGGATTATTACTGTCTCTAGATTGATGACTACCTTGTTTCCACTAGAATTGGTGCTACCAGTATTCATGGAGTGGATGAAATGGGAATCTTTTGCTTGTCTTCATCTTGTGTGTTGGTACTTGACACTTCTAGTACAGAAAACTGGTTCTCTGTTTTGAGAAACTGGCCCTTCACAGTGTTGTCCATTTTGTATTACATGTAATTTTAACTTAAAAACAGCATCTGACCTGGTGGATTGGAGTGCTCATTTTTTGAGAGTGAATAAGCTTACTGTGGTGTTTGCTTAGGAATAGCTCTTCACTCTGGCTTTACTTGTAGATGATGCAGTCCCTGGTGATGCTTCAGCATTAATTGAATAAAGCAATATTACTGTTTTAATCTTAAATACAAATGTCTTGAATGACAACTTCTGTTGTGTGTGAACCAGTATGATGTTAGAGCTTGGATCTAACAGTGTAGTCTTGTATTACATGTGGAAATCTCTTGTTCCTCACCCTTAGCTGAATAAACTGCAAACCAGGCTGTTGTTCTGCACAGATCTTTTCATGCTGTTGTTAAACTGACTGCTCTCTCCTGTTTCAAGGGAAATGTACAATGCAAAGTGGCAGAAAGTTGTGATGAAGTACCAGTAATTTGGCTACAGCTCATTTCTGCCAGTCAGAACAATGAATTTAAGTACATAAAGTCCGTAGCTGTAGGATGTTTTCCTCTCTTTCTCCTAAATGAACTGTTTCATAGCTGCTGATGTAATGCACTTTTCACAAAACTGTAAACCTGAAGTGTTTGCATTTATATAAAACTTTGGGATAGGAAGTTTTATAGAATCATGAAGCATTAATATAGCAATCTTTGTGAAGTCTTTGTTGAGCTATTTCTGTAACTTTGGGTCTGGAACCCAGGAACAGGGAAGAAAAAAGAAAGTAAATATTTAACACTTCTTCTAACACAAGTGTAGTTATAAGCAGAGTTGCAGTTTGAAGTTCGCCTATAGCGGTTTTCTTTGAGCAGTTATTTTAATGCCTCAAATGAATATCTTAAAGTTTGGAAATTCCATTTTAAAAAGTGTCAGATTTTGAATGCCCTTTAATGCTGTAAGTATGTATTTGATTAATTGATGAACATCGTATGGTCAGTGAACCTTTCTTATATTTACAAATACACATCTAGGATCACTGAACATTGACAATATTACTTTTTCACATCTTAATGAGTCTACTTATGTCTAAAACTTATCTTTTGTATTTAATGCTTTTGTTAAGCAGTATTTTTTTCAAAAAACAACTCATGCAGTCACAACAAAGACTTTATGTAATTATTTTGGCATTTACATTCATAATTGGCACTTAAAAGGATCATTAATATCTTCTCAGGACTAGCTGAGCTTTTATGACCCCTTTTAAAATTAATTTGACACACTAAATACCTTGAAAATATTATATCAAATTGCCTTGAAGTTGAGTGTTGAAAGGTTTTGGAGCCAAATCATAGTAGTGACAGAAAAATGTTAAATGAAAAATTGTGTTGAAGTTTTAATCTTAAAAGTGCCTCAAAAAAGTATTCCCTATACATGTTTGTTTATTTGAAAACTTGATTAATTTCCTTTGGCAAGAAAAAGGAAAAATCACAATCAACAAAAGCACTAGGCCTTATTATTTAAATAATAATATTTCCATATTTTCCAGTGATACACTCTAAATATTAAGTACAACTTCCCTTAAAATATACAGTAGAAGTATCTTAAGACTAAAATAGTTTAAATTTATCTAGTTATGCTGGATTGCAATCTACCTTTAACTCTTGTATGAATAAATGTATATAATAGAGAATATCAGAGTAGTAAATTTTTTGGTTAGTAAAAAAAATGGTTTTTATCTCTGTGCAGATAAACTGTCTGAAGATTTTGAAAAGGGCAATTTCTAAAGCTGTGAGGCTATGTTCTTGGTGTCACCAATTTACACCGTTGCAGATTTAACATACAGCGTTTATTTAGATGTTTCTTTTTTGTTCACAAGCCAGAATCTGGGAAACTGTCCCCCACTGCTAACTGCAGGGATCTATAGCTTTGTGAAGCTTTTCATATGAGAGAAATTATGTGCTTAAATGTTCAGGTGTTCCACTTGAAGGAGTATCAATCTGTTCAATTAAAAATTGAGTTCTCAAAGCTGTTTTCATAGTAAGCTTACACAACCTTGTTAATACAGATCGAATTATGTTCTCAATGTTGACAGTGTACTTATATTTGAAATGTTATTTTGATTCACTACAAAATAGAAATTGCAACAGTGCCCTAAGGTCAGAAAAAACGGATATAAGCACTGTTGTTTTCTCAATAAATGCAAACTTTTGCCTTACTAGATGAAAAGATGTTTCAGAATCCTTGCAAAGTCTACGTACACTGTGCTTGACTAAGATGAGTTTTAGCAGGTTTCTCAGAAATGTGTTAGTGCCTTAGAAGGATGTGGGATGGGAGGCCATAGAGGGTGGGCATTTGGATTTGTGAGCTCCAATCACCAGATGAGATGTCAGCGATGAAGTCTGTGTGATCTTAGTCAGTGGAAGTCCTAACAGTCCATTGTTTGAGATCTCCTCAAAAGCCTTTTAACAGCCTTTAAGGCTGTGGATCTGATAAAAGATATCACATTATTCATAGTAACAAAATTGTCCAGAAGAAGAGGCCCTCAATTATTTCTGAGGAATACTGTCAATTTAAACTGAAGAATTAACTGGCACTTGTCTTATCTTGTCATCTATAATACAAATGTTCCTATGAAACAGAGAAATATTTTAGATATTTATGCTGTCACTCTTAGAACTGTGATTTTGAGTGTGTAGAAGAGGGAGAGTTTCTTTAATCTAGAAAAATGAAAGAGAATAGAAAACAATCTTGTGGTTTCATCTGCTAAAACTACAGCACATTTTGTTTTCTAATCTCTGTTTGAGCCCCTAGCTTCATAGCCAAAGAAAACTAGTAATTGGGCTAGTTTTGCCAGTAAATCAAAGAAAAGTGCTGAAAAAGCACTAGAATTGCAAGTCTGCCACTGTCTTAGTAGACTTGTACTGGGACAGCTTGAATTTTAAATGGGTCTGTTATACAAGGATGAGAATCCAGGTCACTCCGGATGTATAATGGATTTACCATACCAGCAAAAATAAAGATATTTAAAGCTTACTTTTTATAGTTAAATGGATAATTAAAATATTACTGGTTTGATGAATGTTAACAAATACATCAGTTGCTTGTCCTATTTCTTCATCCTTGATGAACACCCGGCACCAATACAAAACAGAAGGAGAGGATAAATAAAAAGATGCCATTTTGTTTTTACTTCTTAAGCCTTACTCCAGTTTCACTCAACTTGCAGTTACACAAATGATGGTATTTGAACACTAGAGTTAAGTGTTTAATAATTAGCTGTATGTGTACAAGATGAGTGGGGGCTGCATTTCATATCATTTTGGCTAAACATCCATACAATTTTCATGTTAATATATTAAAACATTAATCCTTTCCTAAATATTTCCCTGTATTTCTGTGTTTAAATTAAATCCCCAGGAAAGATGGTAAGAATTTTATAGATTTACCTACTTAATCATCTTGCATCTGACGCATCTTCACCTTTTTTCTGGATATGCCGCAAAGGTCTCAGTATTTGGCTTCTGGTAGGCCAGGATGCCAGCAAGGTACACACTCTGAAATGCACCTCTGTGGAGACAGCTGGAATGCAGTTCCTGTAGAAATGAGCTTTGTGAGAAGCACTTAGATAAATAACTGCACTCTGTGCAATGACAGGTGAGCTTTCCAGGTTAAAATAGCAATTTCAGCATTGTGTTTCCTCAGAAAATAGCATGATATTCTCCTGGCACTGAGTTTGAAACAGTGTAGGTTTAGGGTGGTAAAATTTGGCAGTTAGTTTTCATGTGGGCTCTGCATATAGCCTGTTTTAAAGAATACTGCAGGTATTCTGATTACAAAATTCCATATTTTGGAGTCCGTCATGTTCATCTGAGAGAGACTGGCTTTCACTTTTGATGAAAACTGTAGGGTAGTAAAGAAGCACTTCTTGTAAATTTGTTGCATATGTATCCTGGAGAGTTGAACAGACTAAATAAGTTGTAAAGTTTGAAAACATAGATCTCTGTATCAAGGACTGATAAAATCCAGTGCTTCTTTTTTGTTCTAAAATTGTTATTACTATTTGCATGTGACTGAAATTAATCTCAGCGTTTTATACCTAACTAGCTTCATAAGTCAGAGAGGAAATAGGCTGGTTTTCTTGGGAACTGTAAATTGGTAATTCTGTATTTTGTGCTTTAGGCTTTCTATTCCTCATTTGAGTAAAAACTTTTGCTGGATATTTTAAGATGTTATGTAAATTCATAGAGGGAATTCTGTCTCAAAAGCGTGCATCTCTCTTTCTCCCAGTTTCGTCACAGTACTTCTAACATGATGTGGAACAGCTGATAGTATATGATTAGAAAGAAGCCTTTTGAGTGGTCGTCTTACATTGTTTATTTTGCAGGGGTTTGTCTTGTAATGACTGATTGGCTTTTTCTTGCTTTCTGTTTTAGTGATGTATAAGTGAATGGAAGCCATTAGCTCATTTCAGATAGAAATTTTCAGTTACTGCAGACCTAGATTTTAATCAAAGCACATCAAGATGAAAGGCTTTATAGCCTCCACTACTAGTCCCTTGAGCCTTCCGAGGCTGTTCTTGTCCTTTTTAAGTTAGTTCATGTCCTGTAATGGGAAAAAGGATTATTTACAGTTCAGCTTCTCCCCAGCATAATCAGTTATCTTTGGGTTGGTTTTAATTCTTCTCTGTAAATTTATTTTTTAGCAGTGTAGAAGGAATTTAATTTGTTTTTTGCAGTTTTTTTCCCCTCTGTAGTAGCAAGAGTTAACAGAAGAAAAAACAGATTGTAAGATGCAGCATAGGAATTTTGTTTGCTGTCATTTGTGGTTTAAGCAAAGGTGGTGGTATTTAGCTCTTGAAAGGGCTTTAATGAATATTGTTTAGTGTTTTTGAAACCTAATGGTCAGAGACAGCATCAGAAACAGCCTCGGAGCTTTTAGAGTGAAGTGATTAGCATTTTTCCTGATGGAGGTAATTGTTTCACCTCCTCTTTTATGTCAGCGTTTTTCACTGTCTGTTGCCTTTTGTTTATATTCAGATGACAAACCGTTAAAGAAGCCTTTTTTGTGTGATTGCAATGCTTTTTCCCCTCCTTCTGTAGAAAATCTGCTTGCCACAGACAGGCAGAGCATGTGTTTCTCTTGTCTTGGTTGGGTGCACAAATCTTCTTTTATGTGTGCTGCTTCTTACCCTGTTGCCTAGACGATCGCTGGCTTTCACTAAGAATGTCTGGTTCTCGTAAAGAGTTAGACGTGAAGCAGATTTTAAAAATCAGATGGAGGTGGTTTGGTCATCAGGCATCAGCCCCTAACTCTGCAACTGAAAACCATCAGGGAGACTTCTGGAATAGAGGACAAAATGTAACAACTGGTGGGACGAAGTTTTTAGATTCAGGTAACTTACCTTTAACATCAGTTGGTTACAGAAGGTCCAGCCAACAGGATTTCCAGAATTCACCTCTTTGGCCAATGGCATCCACCTCAGAAATCCCTGCATTTGAATTCTCAGCAGAAGACTGTGGAGGTGCACGTTGGCTTGACAGACAAGAAACAGATGATAGAGCAAGTGAAGAAGAAAATGAATCGAACAGCAGCTCGTGCAGGTTAATTATTACTTTCCTATTGTGAGAAACATGTTTTCATTTCATGTTTGTAGTTAGCATGTATATATAGGCTAGACTTTGTTCTGAACTAAAATGCTTCAGAAACCTAGCAGCTATTGTGCATCAGAATATTAATTATGATCAGGTTCTGTATGTTGACTAGGACCTTTTTAAAAGGCAGTCAGTGGGGATAAAGTGCAAACATGGATGCACTTGTGTTTTAAACAGTGTACTAGTACATGCTGCTATGAACAAGGTACTGCCCATTACATGGTAATGTTACAGAATGTTTTCTACATTATTTTGAAGTTATACTGATTGTTTAATTATGTCAGTTAGGAGAAGATTATGAAAACGCAAGCTGCTTCTGATTCTGACCTCATGTTTCCATGTGTGTCCATAGAAGATGGAGAATGAACTGTAAAAATACTTACACTATAAATAAAAAAAATACATCTATTGAAAGACAATCAATTTGTGCTTTAAAGTGATTGCAGTAACGCATTTGATTGTATTAAACTGTGCATCTTGCATAAAAAGAAAAAAATGTTTCTATTGCATCTGCAAAGATGTTTTGGTGTTCTTTTCTTATACATCATTACTAAAGATGAAACTGTAACACTTATTATTGAATGAAAGTTGTTTACCAGTTGTAATTTATGCAAGTTAATAACCTTTCTTGTAAAATATCAGTTAAATTCTTTTCTTTCATTTACTGCATGTCAGTCATTCTTCGCTAAAAGTAGTAGTGAATTTGTAGTTCATATAGTGCATAATAGCTTACCATTTCAGAAAATTTTATGATGTCTGCTTTCTCGCTTTTAAGATAGCTTTGTACTGATGTGGCATTTCAGAAAGTGTGGCTGCTTAAAAGGGTACACTGTTTAATAAAGGCTATTAAGGACAGATCAATCTACTTATAGCAGTTTAGTGGTTTTCATTCCTTAGGAGTAGAATCGTTTAGTGGAAAGGTAAAGTAGTCCATAATACAAATACCAACTGTTTATTGTATATATGACCTTTAAAGATTCAAGGAAAGGAAGGAGAGTAAAATTGCTTAGAAGTGAACATAGTGTATTTGCTTTTATCACCACATGTCAAAATACTAGAATTACTGGGAAAGGAAATCCTACATACTGCTGCATAATAACAGCAGTCTCACCATGCTGCAACGACTATGTAGCTGTAAGTAACATATCTCTGAAGAAATCCCATTCTAAACGACATTCAGATGAGAATTCTTAAATAGCTATGTCATTGGATATGATAACATTATTTTCCATTTCAGCAACATATATTTGTGATGGGAAAGTTTTACGTGCAGCATTACCTCAGTTAGGATATTCTCTTCATAGCAAGGGACTCACTCTAGGAAAAAAAAATCTGCAATTTTAAACTATAAATGTGTAGATTGAAAATACTGCAATATCAGGTCTTAATTTTAAGAGAATAACGTGCATATGGCAAAACTAATTTGTTACTTTGTGGAATTGGAGAACTGCAGATACTTACTTATTTAGGAGGTTTTAAAAAGTCTTGGTTTGTTAGAGAAAATGCACAAAGGATTTGAACTTAGTAAATTGAAAACATTTGAATTTAGTAAATTGAAAACATCTTTTAAGTTATGTGCTTAATCATGTATAGCATCTAGTAGTTTTTGTATTTCTGTTACTGTCTTCAGTAAACATGCTAATGTTTACTTACATGCTTTAAAATACATAACTTAGGTAAATTTTTAGTTCAGTGTCAGTACAATTTAATATATAACTAATGGCAATGTATGAACTTGCTTTGTGTTGTTATTTGTATCTCTGTCTTACGGGGGGGGAGGGGGTACTGTACTTAAACCATGTTTTGTTCACTGTTTGTTAAGAATGTATAAGCTGTTGGACAGACTACATAATTCTGCCTAAAACCTGGAGTTTTTCTGATATTAAGAACTTAATTGTTTTTCCTTTGTAGTCTAATATATGGCTTCTTATATGTTGACTTGAGGAAAAAACCCATACCAACATTTTCACCTATGTAGTTTTCAAAGAGCTTTTTTCCCATATGAAAGCCCTGTTACCTCCTTTACAAATAAATTGTGTGCATGAAAAAGTCCTTTTAAAAAAAACCTTTTTCCAGAAACTACAGTTACCTTACTTCTATGCTCCTCTGTAACTTACTGCCCAGTAACAAACCCTAAAAACATGAAGTAACAGAAGCAGCTCTACTGCTTTGTTTGTATCAGTCCTTCCGCTTTGCCTTGTCATACAGCAGAAGCAGAAAAGCATTTAGATCAGGTCCTTATCATTATGATATAATTTAGATCATTATGTGATTCATTTAGAGGAGAGCTGCTGTCAAATTAATTTGGTGCTACTAAAGAACTCAATTCCAAGTTTAGTACCAGATCTTTGACCAAGGTTGGGTTTGAGATGCAGACAGATCATTCAGATTCAAGAATCAGAGCTAGTCAGCTGTAATACTGTTCACATCATACTCCTATGTATCATTTGTAACCAGCATTAGCTTGAATGGTTGTTTACTGGGACAGTGAATGTCAAATTTTTCCACAGATTTTCATCTCCTGGATCTCCTCTATTGCTGCTGTTTGTTAACTGTCCTGCATCCTTGAGGCAATGATCATCCTTTGGGATTTGTACACTTTTAAGAATTCACTAACAGCTGTGCAGACTCTTGTATAGAAAGTGTAAGCCTATTAGCATTAGATTTTCTTCTTTTTTAGCTTTTTTTTTTTTTTTTTTTTTTTTTAATGGTGCCTTAGCAGCAATCTACAGACCTCAAAGGCATGGTGGAGATAAAGCTAGAGAGTACCTAGTGTGCAGTGTTGTATCTGGTTTATTTCATCCAGGTATTAAAATACTGGAACTACTTTATTGTAGATTGAAGTTGGGAAATGTATTAAAATATAATATAAAATGTATATTTATATTTGAACGTGAAATACAGCAGGATTCCAAAATTCATCAGCTGTGTGCTGACCTTGAACAGTTTAGTAAAATGTCTGTAATTATTTAAAGACAAGGTCTGAATGTACCAGGTGGTAGCAGCTCTCCAATATTGCTCTGTGTAATCAGTCTTGAAGTTAGTATGCTGTAACTTCCAGTCTAAGTCTACCTCCTCACCCTGAATTTTCAAGCAACGGAATCCTTTGATATGTCTTTTCTTTCACTCAGACTCACTGACCTTTGAGGGTGTAAATTCTTTAGGAATTCTCCCAGGTTGTCATTGCTGTGGCAAATGGAACTGGAAAAATATTCATAAAGTTTGTGGAAGGAGGGGCATTTAAATTTTTCATATCCAGTCGCAGGGTAACAGCACAAATAGCTTTTGAAGCAGTTTTTTGGGTTTTTTTCTTTTTTTTGCAAATACCAGAACTATTAGACTGTCTCTTTCATGTTCTCTTTATGGACCACTGAACCTTAGTCTGTCTTTCTTTTTCCTGTTCCTTCATTATGGAAAATGGTTTAAGTTATTAGCTAGAGGACGGGTATGGGACTGAACATCTTTAGATGAGGGGGAGAACTAGGCTTGACTCCATTGTGTCCTGAATACATGCTTTATTGTGGGTACTGAAAAACAGACACCACTGCAATTATTTTCCCTTATTGAACAAGAGTGGTGACTGAGTTCTGTGTGGAAAACCTGCAGTTTTGAGGCTGGCAATAGCTCCAGTGAAGTTGTGATCCAGCAAGTGCTGGCTTGGAAAGCTTTTATCTTTGTTGTTTTTTCCATTCTATCTGCAAAACGCTTTGTAAGGTTGTAATGTAAATAAAATCCTGATAGCATGTAATTTTTTAAAAAATTATTATTTATGGAGTTACTTTGAAGAGTATGGGTTAAAATATAGTTCAAACAAACAACCACACAAACCAGAAAAACCACAATGTATTAACCCAATTAAGAATGTGCTAAATTTTGATACAGACATGCAGAATAATTTCCTAAGTTTTTGTGTGTTGACCAGCGACCTACTCTTTCCACTTCTGTTTTTGTTTTTCAGGGCTGCTGGTTAAAGAGTTGCTTTCACTGAGTACTTCTTGCTCATTCCCTTGAGAATGCCACCCAGCTGGCCAGTATAATGTTGTCCATGGTTACATGGTTACCTCTTTGAATGAGCTCCTGATTCAGTTTCCAAAATGGCCACAAAGAATACTTGTTCCAGCCTGTCAGAGGGCCGGTAGTGGAGCAGAAGAAGTGACTTGTGGGCTATGGGAAGCAGGGAGGAAGTTGACACCTAAATAAATGGCTAACCACAGCTTCAGCAAGAACATTTACCATAAAGTCCCCCAAGGGAAATCAGTAGGCACATATCTCATTTCTGATCCGTTGTTAGATTTAGCTCTGAATTAAGTACCAAACTGCTTGGCTTTTTTAGCTACCTGGCTACAGGAAAAAAAACCCCAGAACCAAAACATACAAAACCCAAGACCAAACCACAAAGTTCTCCTTTACAGAAAGTCTTCTGTTGGAAATTTAGACTTTGGTTTTGAGCTCTGTCTTGAAATGAGTATCCTATTCCAAGGAGTGAGATAAGTTTTGTGGTGGATTTAGCCCCAAGCATGCTGCTCAGTTCATGACATCTTTGTGGAAGCAGGGGTTGGGATACAGATCTTGTGAAACCACATCCTTCCAAATGTTATGATAGATCCAGAGTATTTTATAAGTTGCTTGGATTGTTGAAAACTGAGTAATAGTCAGTTAAATAACTATGAGCAAGAAAAACATGTTTTCCACAGTGTACATAATTAGGATTCATTTCCCTTATCTCCTAGGCCCATGCATTCCTTTTACATTTCTCTATTCCTGTTTTTTCCGAATCTTCTGTGTTTGTGTATACAGACAGGAATAATTTTTCTCCCTATCCACCCTTGCTTTTCACTTTTATTGACTTCTGATGTTCTAGATTTCACATCAGACACAAGAAGTGCAATAGGAGTGGTGGTGTATCAATGGGTTTCCTTCTGGTTTTTTCCCCTTTTACTAGCTGAGTTTTGTTACAGACACCTTAGGCTAAGTGTGAAACATGAGTGGCAGGGAGGGGTTTGCTTTCTTATTGCCATACTTTCATTACTTTTTCACTTTGCAGGGTCTTGGTGAATGTTCTTCCTTAACCATCTGACAGTGCTACAGATACAATTGCTGGGGCCATCTTTGTGTGTTTCTTAGTTGAACAGTACAACATGAAATGTTTGTACTTTTTTCAGAAGGGTCAAGATTTGGTTTGGAGGGAAACTACAAACATGAAGAAAAGTAAAATAGCAAGGGAATATATATTAGAACAAATCATGCATATCAACTTTAAAATCACATGTGATTTTTATTTTATCCTTTGTAGATAAAATTTCACCAGAATATTGTGTGAACTAAGATTTCTGTTATTGTCTTCAGCAGAACCTCTGACAGCAGTCACACCTTATCATCTTATCAAACAATGGAGCCCTGTACCTCAGATGAATTTTTTCAGGCTCTCAACCATGCTGAACAAACTTTTAAGAAGATGGAGAATTATCTAAGACACAATCAGCTATGTGATGTGGTGTTAGTTGCTGGTGATCGTAGAATTCCAGCTCACAGGTGAGTTTATTATAATTTGAAATAACTTAATAATTATTTACAAATGCACCTTCAAAGTGTGTCCCGTATTTTGTTTAAAAAATGTCAGAACATCCTAAACAATTTAGAATACTTTAAACATGTATGTGTTTTTTTAACAGTTATTTGAAAATAAAAAGTTAATTTGTCTGTTGTATGAAATACAGAATAAAAAACAACACATGTTCTTTTTGTTTCCAAGTATAATATTTGCATAACAAAATTAAACCCCCATAAGTCCCAAATGCACTCCCAGAATATTATAAGTTGTTGTGGTTTCTTTATCATAGAATGATGTAAAATTTTTTCTTACATTTAATTTTTTCTTTGTACTAGCAATTATGTTATTGCAGTCATAATTAACAATAAGGACAGTCTTCTGTCCACATAAAGATTTCTTTGCTCCCATAGTAAGAAGAGTCCTTTGATAGGAGACTTCTAAAGACTGCCAATATTAGATGTCTAAATTAGTTCAAACATTACCATCTCCATCATCTGTGGAATCAACAGATCATATGTGTGCCACTTAAAAGCTAGGGAGATACCAAAGATTGCAGAACACAGGCATGTGTAACTGAAGCACATTTAATGCACAGAATTTGTAGTTTGAATAGGGACCTTGTAGGTATAATTCCTAAGTTGGGGTCTACAACAGAAACAGCATCCTAAAGTATTCTTGTTTTCTGTTGCTCATTCCTACTCCCAGTGAAACTACATCTCAGTGCTGTAATAGTAATAAAAAGATGGGAAGATGTTGCTGGTTTGGAGTTGGTACTTTCCTTAAAAAGCCAGGTTTTTGCTTTTATTCAGGCAATATCCACACTGTTGTGCTGACTCAGCTGAGGGAATGACTTGAGGTGGGATGGGAACTGACTTGAGAGCCAGGGAAACTTTTAAACCATAGCTTGCTGTGCTCTCAGAGACTTCATTTTATGAAATGTTCAAATTAGTTACTAAACTGTGTTGTCCCTGAACAGTGAATCAGATGAAAACAGGGAATACACATACCCCTAGTAGGCACATGCTCAAGTAATTTAGGGTCAAAAATCTTCATAGTGGTGTAAACAGGAAAAAATACTGATCATAATAAGGAAATTACTTTACTTCCTTATGGAGCCAAGGTAATCCCTTTGCAATATGTGTTTGGACTGTGGCTTATGTAATAGTTAAAAATGTGTAGAAAGGCTGCAGAGGACAGCCGTGAATATCTTGTAAGGACTGGAAAATTCTGTTTGCAATGAAATAAACAGACAACACATGAAAAGTCCTTTAATGTGGTTCACACTTGTTTGTCATTTATTTAGAGAACTGACTTTGCTTCTCCAGTTTCTGCTACTGTATCTATTTCTGTAGTGCATGAGGCATATGCTACTACCTGTTATTTGCTCTGGACTTGTCTTCTGAGGAGAAACATCTTGCTGTAGTTAGTATATTGTGTGTTAAATATGCATGAAAGTTAAAGCCAAAGAAGCACATTTTGTGCTTGTTGCAGGAGGTGGGAGGCTTATGATTGTCCCTTGTTCACTTTATAATGTTGGAGCAACTTACAAAGAAGCTTTGCCTTTTGCATAATAAGTTATTTCTCTGATTTGTTTTCACAGAGAAACATAGCAATAACTACAGTCTTAATCTCAGTAGATCCAAAGTATCTCACTGAAAACTGATTTTTTTTTCATAGTGGGAAAGGTAAATATGGAAATCTTAAATCTCATTTAAATTTTATAGACATTCAATAAGATGACTGCCTTTATGTACTTGTAGTAGCCAATGTTAAAAGAAAAAACTTCTGTAGTATTTTTTGCTGCATCCAAACAAGTTGTGACTTCTAGTATTGATTGCAGGTTGGATCACTCAGGGCATTTCAGAACACCAGTGATTATTTTGTCTTGAGACTTAATAAGCAACAGAATATGTATTAAATAGTTCTTAGCTTAATGGCTTGGCATTCTAAGATGGGTAAGAAAATAGAAAGTTCACTTACACTTTGTTTTCCTTTATTTTTTTTAATAAGAAAGATAAGAGTTTTTCATAGTATGTGGTCACAGAGCTGGTAAGAAAGAACATTTTTCATTGTTAATATTATTCACACTCATATATAGAGAGGAGTATTCAGATTTTCTGTTTTGAACCTGGTATTTTTAATAATTCCTGTATTTTTTAAATTATCAGTTTCTACTTTTATTGAGTGTTGTGAGGTGCATGATGTACGTTTTTAGAGGAAAAAAGACATGAGTTTGGTGTCTGCCTAGGTAATAAGCACAGTTAATAACATTACTGTGAAATTCTGAGAAGTTTTGTATCTATTTGAAGAATTCATGCTACAGGTCTACTACAAATAAAAGCATCACATATAGTCATCATTTTTCTGAATATGGCATTCTCTATTGTTCCAAAAGTGTTTATCTTATTTTTCTGTCCTGAAATTATAGCTAAAAACTTATTTTCAAGGTCAAGAAGCAAGTAGGAAAAAGGGACCATTCTCCACTAGAAAGAAATGTATTATATTCCCACCCCTTCAGTTTGCAGTTCCATAAAGAAATTTTGGATACTTTGATTTAATTAATTTAATTAACTTCTTCATAGCAGGTGTTTATTTTGTGTCCACTGCAATTTCAGATGTCTGCCATTTATTATGTTCGTATTTATTACATTCAGTTAATTGCTATATCCATAATAAAATCTTGTTTTGTTTGGTAATAACCCACTGATTAGTACATTCACGTAAGAAAAGGGAAATATGTGTAAATTCCTGCCCAGAAGGCATTTAAAGCCGGCTGCACATCCTTTAATCAGCAGTCTGGGCAGAGCCATTGTCTGTCTTTCTGTTGACACTGAAAGATGGAAATAGAAAAGACATGGGACTTAAGAAAAGAAGGGAAATGCAACCTTATGTGCTCAAGGGTTTAGGAAGCTTGTTTGAAAGAGTGTGAACTCTTCAGTATCACCTTACAACTTCAGTGAATGCCGATAGTGAGTTTCCAAGGACGGTTTTCAGTTGTTACACAGCCACCAACAATGAGCTGCCTAGGAAGTATCCCTTTTATCTTTCAGATCTTAAGCAGCTTCACTTCATTCTGTCAGGTGAGACGGGTCTGGAGATACTAAACCTATAAATTGCCAGGTTTGGCAGCAGTGATCATTTTACATAGTAATTGCTTTGGTGACCTAGAAAACTAGATGATGCAGCTGTGGCAGTTCCAGCAAGTATGGATTTTAAAATGTTCCACATATCTTACTGGCTCTCAGTGGAAAACGCTTCAAAATAAGTTAAGCCATCATGCTAGATCTTTCTAATTTTGGATTAATAAAAACCACTGAAATTAAAGACATCAGTAGCCTTGGAGCCTCCTGTAGGAACAGAAAAAATGTACTAAAACACCCAAGTCACATGTGTATAGCAGTAATTGATTTTTATTGACTAGTGGGAAAAAGATAGGACAAGAAAAGGCCGGTTGGCTGGAAGTCTGCCCTTGTTTTCTTTTATCCTAGCTCAGTGTCACCTTGATGCATTGTCACTGTATATTTTCATCCCATTTCTTTCTTTGAAAGAACTTTATTTTCTAAATTAGTGGAATTAAGAGAAAAGTGTGAATACCTCTTCTAAGGCTTTTCACTGTGAAATTATTATAAAACTGCTTTCAGTATAATTTGTGCTTTTTCAAATTACCTGTGTTAAACTACTTCTGGACTTCACATCCTCTGTCAGCTTATGCAAGTCACTCTCTGGAAAGCACTTACCACTGTGAAGCGTGTATACCTCCTCATGGATCTGAACATGTTTGCAAAAATAGTAAATGGATTACATTTCTGTTCATTTCCTTTGGAGGACTCTTGAGTCTCAAAACTACAGGGAGAAATTTGCTGATATCAAACCTCTGATAGAAGGCATTGGGACCCTCATGTTATTATTTGGCATTTGTTCAGCAGTTGTTGCTAAAATGTATACAGTCCAGTGTTCCAAATAATACTGCAGCTACCTAGTCCAGTTGCACTGCTGGGGAAAGGAAAAAAAAAAAAGAAAAAAACAACCCCCAGACTGTGATATGACTAAATATTAAGTTCTGCTTCCCATCACAGAAGACCTGTCTTTTTCAAGCTCTGTTCTGTGTAGAAGTTTCAAGTCAGAACTGCCAGATGTGAATATGTTAAGTTGGTTGTTTTGCCTTTTTAAATTTTGAATTGGACCTGCAGAGATACTTGGGTTGTTCAAACCGCTTTCCCTGAGAACCCCTATTTTGTACATAGAAATGTGATCTTGTCATCTCATTCTAGCATTAAAAGCAGTTGCAGAAATTCTCTCTTGATACTTACATGAATGTCCTCTCTAATTTACTCCACTTCTATAGATCTCTGGGAGGCAGTATTTTCATTTAAATGCAGATTTCATTAAACCTGAGGTTAAAATGCCTAGAAGAGATGCCTGGGCCCTACCTTGGCAGAAGTTTCTAATTTTTGTAGTCAGCCACAGAATAAATCTCATATTTCAATAACAGAATTTCATTTTTCTTTAAAATAACATAACTTTGTTTCTTTTGACAAAACTTCAGTCATACAAGGTGTTAATCTTTTCCCATGCACCTATAACTCTACTCTGTTGCCTTAATAGCTAGAAAAAAAGATTACCCTTTTTTTCTGTAAGCCTGACCAAATGTTCAATGATCAGAAATTTCACAAGAAAAATGTATTATGAAATTAATTAGTCAAAATTTTCTTTCTTTGCAGTTAATTAACTAAGAGACAGCTCCTTGTATTTCATTACTTTGTGTATATACCTGTAAATCTTCCCCTAAGCACTGGTGCTCACCTTTTCAATTAGTTTTGCTCTGTTTTGTGGTTCCTGATCTCTGTCATTTTAACACATCAGTATAATGATTCAGCACAGCATAAACTTACTGAAGTATTAGATTAATTGAATGTATGCACGTGGACTGTTTAATGTATTTGCAATAGGCTGGGTTCTTGGGCTTGCTGTTGTATAGATCACTACGTATACCAAGTGTATTTATATTAAATTCCCTGGGGCAAGAAAACAGTGAATGGCTACAGCACAAAAAGTGATCCAAACCACAAGGCCGTTCCTGGAGGTGTCTCATTCCTCCTGAATAGTTACAGTAGGTTTCATATTCCTGCCTCATATCATTTGCTCTTTAACCTCAGTCTCTGAACACATATTTGCACATTTTGCAGAGTGGCATTATTATTTGCACTGAATGTTTTACTCTCAATAATCCAAAGAAATGTCTGTTGTGCATTAACATGTTTACTTACACAGTATTGTAAAATAGTCAGGATTGTTAAAAAAGGCTAAATACATACCCACAAAAGAGATCACTCTGTATCATCTCCACATTTATCGTGACAAGTTTTGTTACCAGTATTAATAATTGAATGTATATGTGTGCACCAAGAGTTAAAGCATTTTAAAGCACTTTGAAAAGGACTGGTAAGTCATTCTTTCACATTTTAAAAAGTATCTAACATAATATAAATGAAAGTCAATTCAATTTTATTTTTATTTAAATAATGTATATTTATATTCCATTTCCAATTTATGTGGATTGGGGGGGTTATGCCTGCGTTGGCTTTTAAAAGTCATTGAGCTTTGAAAGGGTAATTAGTTTAGATCAGTAGCAAATGTAGGTTTAGTATCAGTACTTCATTATTCCTAGAGAGAAACTAGAGCATGGCGCACTTTTGTGTCAATTTTTAAATGTTTTTCTCCCTACAGTGTTTCTTCAAAGGGCAAAGTAATGAATCATAAACTAACAAATATCAGGTTGACTAAAGATTTTTTTTCTTTTCTTCTCTGTTTTTCTCCTGCCTGTTGAACTCAGATTGGTTCTCTCCTCTGTTTCGGACTACTTTGCAGCAATGTTCACTAATGATGTAAGGGAAGCAAGACAGGAAGAAATCAAGATGGAAGGTGTGGAGCCAAAGGCATTGTGGGCTCTGGTTCAATATGCATATACAGGTAATTGAAGTGAAAATGGGAATTTCATCTAATGACTTGTCCTCATGTGAACATTATATTCCATTACTAGATTTGAAATGCTCTTTACAAATTATTCACATTATCTAAATTCTTACAAATAAATAAAAATAAATCACAGAATATCCTGAGTTGAAAGCAACCTACAAGGATTCTCAAAGTCTAACTCCCAACCCTGCTCAGAACAGCCCAACAATCACACCGTGTGTCCCAGAGTGTTTTCCAAGCGCTTCTTGAACTCTGTCAGGCTTGGTGCTGTGACCGCTTCCCTGGGGATCCTGTTCCAGTGCCCAGCCATCCTCTAGGGGAAAACCTTTTCCTAATGTCCAACCTAACCCCCTGACACAGCTTCAGGCCATTCCCTGGGACCCTGTCACCAGTCAGCAGAGAGGAGATAAGTGCCTGCCCCTCCCCTTCCCTGGTGAGAAAGCTGTGGACAGCAATTAGGTGTCATTGCTGTTACCTGAGACAACCTGACAGGATAAAGTTTCTCTGATAATACTACATTCAGTTAGTTAACAAATTATGTGAATCTATTAAATGTATCATGACTAACAAAAGAAGGAATCCATTTGGATTCCCTTTCCTTACATCGTTATAGATACTAATTTTGAAAACTACTAGTTGCATTAGTATTATAATCTAATGCTGAGGATGATGTTTACTAAGCCTTCTATTCTGTTGTAATCTGTAAGTAGTTCTGTTGCCTTGGGGTTTTAGGGAATTTGTAAGATTATAAGAGCAAATTAATGTGATTTTCTTTTTGATGTTACTAGGTCGCCTTGAATTAAAAGAAGATAACATTGAGTGCCTGTTGTCTACAGCTTGCCTTCTTCAGCTCTCTCAGGTTGTAGAAGCATGCTGTAAATTCCTAATGAAGCAGCTTCACCCATCCAATTGCCTTGGAATCCGATCTTTTGCTGATGCACAGGGTTGCACCGACTTGCACAAGGTGGCTCACAATTACACTATGGTATGTTGTTACATTAAGTATCATCTGCTTTATTTAGTAAGGAAGATACAGAATGTTTTCCTAAGTATAGTACTAATGTTTTTTCCCCAGAAAGCCTTCATCATTTTCAAACACAAAGGCTCATATGTTGCCATGATGAAAAATGACAACTGCAAAGTTGCTGATTTAGAGTTGGAAGGAAATGCGCAAGCGCTAATGTTTCCCTGTAACAGAAATGGGATTATGCATTTAATAAAATACTTCCAAAGCTTGTTCTTCTTTCTGACAGTCAAAAATTACAGACTTCACAGTGGCCAAGCTGCCATCATCTATTCCAAAATTACACATTACTAAATGGCAGTGTGGAGTTCCTTTTTTCTAATGAACTGGAGTAATCAGGTTCTAAGTTATACTTGGGGTATGAGTGTGGGTATTCAGCAATATAAATTCTGCATTATCCTTAGTAACTTAGCAATGGAATGTCAGGCATCAAAGAATTTAATCTTAGGCTAGGTAATATGTGACTAAGTACAAATTTGCCAATTATATTTTTGAATTAACTTATAGAAATTCAGACCAACCAACTTAAGTAAACTTCATCTGCTTAACAGTCATCCTTTTACTTTAATACAAATTGTTAATTTTTTCTTCTCACAACTGTATTTTAGTAAAGTTATCAGAAGACAGGAGAACTATCTTTGAAACAAGTCAGTTTATCTGCTCTCTGCAATTTTGTGAGGCATTTTGCTCACTTGTTGATGAAATTTTGCCTAAGTAAGCTCTTGGGATCTGAATGAGGGCATATAGATACTACATAAGAGGTGTGGGAATGATCTGTACTTAATTTGCTTGTGTGTCATGGCATTACCTTGCCATTAAAATATTGGCTTAGATCCAAGACTTGTAATTTATGTCTTGTAATTAGTATTAGAAATCCATAGTTCTTCCTCTTGCTGCCTTAGGTTTTGCTAAAACAATTTTTTTAAAAAAAATTACCTCTTGGCTTAAATTAATTTAGTTTAGTGTGAATAGCAGTCTAAGATAGGAGGCTTTCTTCATATACAAGACAAAGTTCTTCCACAGTGAATGGATCTCTCACATATGGAATATCATGAGGCAGATCAATAAATAATGTGCAGATTTTAACTTACATGTTTCTATTCTTGGTCTTCATTATTGCACAAACAAAAATAAGGAGACTGCAGTTTAGGTAGACTGTGCAATGAAACAGTAAAGTTAATGTGGATTATGCCTTTGAGGAGTATTAGAATTGTGTTGAGTGAGGCCAGTGATAGAAAAAATAAGTGAAAAGAGAAACTCTCTCCTCTGACCAAAACTTGTTCTTTTTCAGAATAAGCATGTATTTTGGTCTGGGCTATTGTCATGCCCTTTATAAGTGAACTGCCAAGATTAGAATAGTAAGAATTATTCAACTGATGCATCCTTAAAGGGGAATGTTGACATCCCAGTCTTAGTATTCTGACTGGCAATTCATGACTTAGGGCAGATAGGGGCTGTGAACTTTCTAAAAGCCAATCTTTTGCAGCACCTATCTTTCTTTTGTTCAGACCAGAGGAAAATAGTTCTGTACCTTTTGGCTGTTGTTTACTTCAGTGGCAAAATTGTTGCTTTTAAGGCTTTGATGTGAATGAAATTCTAATTAGGTGGATTTTAAAAAGCCATTTTCAAAACTAATTAGTTGTGCTAGATGGATTTTTCCCAAGGCCTCTTATAATGTTGTTTAGTTCCAACAGAGACATTAAATTGAATTTTAGTAATAATGAGTAATAGAGAAGCAGCTTCTTTATTTTGAAATGAATGTTGCTATGGAAACTGCATAGAAATGTATAGTCCAATTGAATCTTCAATTAAAATAAACCCCCAAGTAATTTCATTTGTTTAAAAGCTGTTTGAAAAAATGAAAGTGTTCAACACTAGTAAGTGCTAGGTACTTGATGCTCTTTCCATTAAGAAGTATTAGAGTGTAAGGGTTAAGTACACCTGTAGTAGCTGGCAAAATTCTCTTTGTTGTAACAGGGAATTATTTTTATGTTGCATTGGGCTGCATAGAACAGTGTGGGATTATACTGAGTACAGTTTATAGTTCTGGTTCTTCTAAAATACTTGAAGGTAATGGATAGTATAAAATACTTAAATTTTAATTTGCACATGTTATTTTCTGAGTTTTTCTTTGACCCCTGATTGTCATTTAATATTTTTACAAGTAAAACAACTTCTCTGTTGTAAAGGTTTTTATGACACATAATAAGTTTGTAATCATCTCAGCTGCTTCATCAAAATACCTTTTTACATGAAGATTTGAAATACAGGCGAAATGAACATTTGTTCAAACTGGAGGATGAGTCAGTGAGTTATCCCATTAGGTCTGCCTCTATTAATAGGGTTCTTCTGTCTGAGTAGAGTACATTAGTCATTGGAAAGCACCAGCAATTAAAAAAAATTAATAAGAAGGATTTGAATGCTGCGTTTCTTCATATTACAGATGCATATTATGCTAAAAGGACTGAAGTGTTGCATTACTTTATTGCTTACTGTGTTGGCACTTGATAAGTTGTTTTGAGAAAGGGGAACAGTTTATCAAAACTGGTTGATTACTGGCATTACAAACTTAAGCTTAAAAAATCCTCAAGATACATGAAGTGAAACTTGAAATGAACCGATGTGATTAGTAGTGGATTTAATGCTGTATAAAGAGTAACTCTGATTTCTACACATCACAGCTCTAAAATAGAGTTGATAGAATCATGAAATTTATCTGAGTAAAGATATCTTTTGAACAAAGGTTATCCTGTTTTGCTGTGGTTCATATATAATATTTGAGGCATACAATTATAAATTTAGGAATTTTATTAGACTGGCCAGTATTTTATCTGTTTGCTTTAACATATTTCTAAAGGCATTTTTGCACAAAATGCCTTCTGCACATTTTTATTGCTGTCTTCAAAGTCAGAACAAACACCCCTTTTTGACATCTTGTTTATTTGAAAGAGTTGATAGTGTACCTTGAGTGAAAACCAATAGTTCCTTTTCCACAAAAAAGCAAACAAAAGGGAAGTTAATACTTTGAGATGAGGAAAAGCTAGCCTGTGTTATTTCCAGAACATGAAATACCTGTGGTGACTAGTGAGGTGTTCTTAGGTAAGTATCAGTAGCTTCTTCAGTAGCCAGATTTTAACTTTCTGATTTACAAGTAAAAAAGAATGAGCAGACATTCAAAACTTTATGTGTGATAGTGCCTGAGTTAGTCCCTGTGTAATCATTGTTGCTAAGCTATGCATGCTTAAAGCAGAGTGAAAAGTGATTTTGATTTTCATCAGAAGTCTACAGAAAGTACATGAGCACTGATAGTATTACAAGATTCAGATAAAGTTAGTTTTGCAATTTGTGTGATTTCTGAGCAAACCAATGGATGTATAAAAAGAAAAACTTAAAAGAACAGAGTAATAGAATGGGTCCAAGCACAGAAACTAGGGAGTTTTGCAGAACAAAAGGTGTGGCACACTTAGACTTGCTTTCTCCTGTAAGGCAAGTGGTTAGGTAATGAAAAATCATGGAATTATGATTTGAAAGAAAGAATTAAAGAGAGATAATTTGTCTTTTTTTTTCTTGCAATAGCAAGGACAGCTTTTACTTTTGTTAGTGGGGAGCACGAAGAGAGGAGAAATTTAAAAGCTTTTCGTCCATAAAGGGCCAGAACCAAAGATTGTCATAGTGCTCAAAACAAGGATTTTACATTCTTGCACCTGAAATTGCAGTCCAAAATATCCTGCTCAGTAATCAACTGACTTGGAAAATACTCATTCACTTTCTTTTCACCTGTGAAAACCCAAGATATTTTTGTCTTTAAAGTTCCCTCAGTCCTGCTAGCACAATAGATCAGTACTGCCTTATCTAGACGAAACAGGTTTCTGCATGCTGCTCAGGCTGTTTTGGAATCCAGAAACAGTGCAGCAAGGAGTCAAGCTGCAACAGCTATACTCTAAACAGACCTTGCACACAGTGCAAGTATTAGGTTGGTTGGTTGTTTAACACATCAGTCAAATCTGAGTAAAAGTAAAGTAGGTGGTATCTGACAGCTGTTTGACTATTAATAGTTTACCAGGAAGTCAGCTCAGCTTTGAGTGAATTCATACCTAGTTGACCAGTGGACTGAAGCAGTCAGCAGACAAAATTACATTTCCTGTTTGCTCTCATTCAGATCCTGTGAGTCAAACCTCTCTTGCTTTTTGGTTGCCCAAGTTCAGAGTTTAAGCAGAGCCCCATGGTTAGAGCTGCCTGTTGGGCAGCCTCAGTCCCTCTCAACCTGCAGGTGTCTGATGCTCTCCAAGGTTTTCATCCTTCTGATACAGTGTGCAGAAACTAACCACCTATTGCATCCTACTGTAGGGATTAAGTGTCATTTAGAAATACACATCATAACATCTTATTTTTTGTGTGCTCCTAATATTTTTTTTGCTCTGTACCAAGTCCAAGGCAGATCTGTGGTAAAGAGTATCAGTATTACTCACTGCAGTTGCTGAAGAATGAATTTGAGGTTATGATGTGACTGAGCAGTACCCACCATTGAGCATAAGGACTGCGTGTCCCTGTCTTGGTTAACACATAAGCCTCAGGCTACTTATTTGATAAAGTTTCCAGGCTCTTTGAGGAGGTAATTTTGGGGTTGGGAAATTCTGTTTACTTTCAGGACCAGAAAGCAAGGGATTAAAACTGCAGACCATTTGTTCTCTGAAATATCCTGTTCTTCCACAGAGAGTTCCCATAAGAAGAAGGAAAGAAAAGGCTAATGAGGAGGTTAAGAATGCTAGGAGATACACTGGCTCCTTCTTTTTGTCTTCAGAATCTCTATCTGTAAAGGAAGAGGAATTTTCAGATTCTGATTTCTGATTATAAAAAAACCCAGACATAAGACAAAGAGTGCCTGTATTCCCAGTGGAATGCTTTGATACTCTGCTCAAAAGGAGTCTGCTTTAAAAATAGAATGGGAGCAAGAGGAAATTGAACTTGTTCCCATCAGAAAGCAATGGTCTGCAAGCAACAAGGAAAATCAGGCTTTTTACACATAACAGCTGTTGAAGTGATGAAATCCAGTTGGAAAAAAGCTTTCCAAAGAGGATCCCTGATTGACTTATGCAAGATCAGCTTGTTGTTGCCTCCAGAGACAAAAGAACTTTTCATGAAAGTGCTTTCCCCTTCCTCTTCCTGTGATCTGGATAGACAATTTGGAAAGTTTAAGGTAGTAAGCGTTGGTGTTTCTCTTTGTCAGAGCTCACTGCATGTTCATTCAGCAAAACTAAAAGCACAGCTCCAGCTTGCATACTCTCTAGGAAAAGGACCAACAAAAGAGCAGCCAGCGGAAAAAATGAACTCAGTGGAATATGAATTCCTGTGAACTGCATGTTTAAACTGTGGAAATAATTTTGATCACTTCTCAGATTCAATTTTACTGCGAGGCATTTAATATCAGAGTGAAATAAATAGCAATGCATATGTACTGCTTCTGAATATTGGTACAGTCCTTTCAGTTTTTAATTAATATATTTGTTCATTTAAACTTTTCTTTTGTAATACAAATAGTTAAATGAATTGAAGAGGAAAAGAACTCTATCTCCCTTCTAATCTACTCTAGCTTTCACTTGGAAGTGCTTTTTTGTGTAGACAATTGGATCTTTGTTGTAGGAAAGCTTTCCAGATATTAAATATTTTCAGTTATTAAATGTAAAAGTTTTCTTTCCAAATTCTATCCACAATTAGAATTATGTGCACTGGTAACATTTTCAGTTATTTTCCTGATTTCCAGAATTACCCATGAAGTGGAGTAACTTTGATCTTTCCTCTTACATATCTTGTAGCCATCTGGCTTTCATGTAAGATGGACTATTCACACCTAATTATTTTTTCCTCTTAGCTCAGCTTTCTCTTTGTTATTAGTCAGTATCTTTGGAGTACTGAGGTATAGCTTTGAAAGCATTAGACCAAGCAATAAAAAAGAAGTATTAACTTTTTTGCTTTGTTGTCATGATGCCCATTGCATATACCATGCCAAACTATACTGTCATTTTTGTTGCCATTTTAAATACTAAATTCAGACTTTTGTAGTGCACCTCTTGCTTCTTCTTGTGAGTTTCTTCCCTTCTTTGATCTAAAAATCCGATCTATTTTTTTCCAACATAGGCTTCTAATTCACAGCTTTTTATTAGCATGCAATTCTTTCTTTTTAAATCATTAAATAAGACACTAAGTAAAGCTAATTTTCATATTAGGTCCAGTTAGACTTCTGTGTTTACAACACATTTTGTTCTCCAGGTGTTTTAGAGGTGCATGTGATGGCAGAGCAAAACCAGCATACCATTAGTTAGCTATCTAGCAATCCACAGTGTATTTAATAAATCTATTGTAACGTTGTTATCATCATGAGGTTACTCTCAGTTTTGACTGTGAATTAAAGTAGAGTTTGAGCTACCAAAATACAAGAATATATTGTGATTTTACTTTTCAGTTTTTGCGTTGCTTTGCTTTGCTGCCTTGTAAAGGTATATGAGGAGAGAGGATAGACAACATCTGTTACATTCAGGTTTTTCACTGTAAATTCATGGTGCTGATTGTGTTTCTACATACTTCTGCTATTTCAGCCTAAACTGATCAAAGTCCCTACAGATTATGCTGCAATCCTCATATTATGAAGTAATCAGATCTCAGTGTAGGATGTGTTATATATTATGAATTTCTTATTTTGAAATAAGGATTTGTTGCTGAAAATGACAGGATGAAAGAAGATGGAATCCTATCAGAATAAATATTGTCAGTGTGGCAAGGCATGTGTAATATTGTGCATTCTTTGTATGTTTTGCTCCCCAGTCAAATCAGATCAATTGTATAAAACCTATGAAATAGCAAAATAAACTTATAATAATTCCTTTTAAACCAGCAATAAAATTGTTAGTGTTGTTTATTTCCTCTGAAAACTTATTGTCACATTTTCATCTAGCAGTAATGGAAACAGCTATATGTGGCCAGTTGTTGTAGCATATTGTGCTCTTTGCTTAACAGGAACAAACTGCTTCTTTTTAACTGTACTTCAGAAAGTATTTCTTCACTTTGCAGTGCCAAGATAGTAACACCCACAACCTATGGCTCATTTCTGTCTGTACACTTCCTTCAGTTGTTTCAGCACATCTGTCTGTGGAATTGAGCTGGGGAAATGATGAGGGGTGAAAATTCAGTACTTTAACTTTGGTTTTGGTCTTCCTCCTGAGTCAGTATTCCAGTGGGACAACAGAGAGATGGCGTGAAGGGAGGGAAAAGAGGGGAGGATACAGCAGGTGTTCCATGAAATGTGTTCAAATTATGATGTTGCCTCTATTAAAATACTTCTCTTTTTCAGGAAAACTTCATGGAAGTAATTAGAAATCAGGAGTTTCTGTTATTGCCAGCCACTGAAATTGCTAAGCTTTTAGCAAGTGATGACATGAATATTCCTAATGAAGAAACTATACTGAATGCACTACTTACGTGGGTTCGTCATGATTTGGAACAGAGAAGGAAAGATCTCAGTAAACTCCTGGCTTACATTAGACTGCCTCTGCTTGCTCCACAAGTAAATTGTTCAGTTCCTCTCTAATTCATGCACTGGTTACTATAGGCATAATGTCTTCAGCATAAATATATTGATAGTGACAAATCATAACATTTATCGTGACCTGGATTCTTAGAGCTGCATGTAAGAACTCTGCATGTTGTATAAGCATGATAGTTTGTGTGTGTGAACTGCAGAATATTCTGATCCTGGGACACAAGAAGCGGGGGAGCTTCTAGAAAAAGTTGTGTTTCTTGCCTATAAAAATGCTTATCAAGGATATCTTAGTCACTAAAAGCTATGTCCTTTTTTAATTTCTTCTGTATTGAACTTGCACACTTTATTTGGCTCATTATATTTCCTTCATGGAGTAACAGATAGTAAATGCAATTTGAATTGTTTGGAGTGATTTTTCTTATATTCTTGATAGGCCATCATTGGGTACTTCTTGTTCTTTCCATCAATACTTTTTCTTCTTCTTGGACATTAACAGAAATTGTTGAGGAAGTTTTGGGCTCAGTTTGTTTAAATAGTTGTGAATTACAGTTTTCCTAGTCCCGCAGGAATGACTACTCTTGTTAGTCTCATACTGACTCCCTCAAAGGCATGGAGGCCCTGCAGAGAAACCTTGCCAAATTAGAGGGCTGGGCATTCACCAGTTGTATGAAGTCTAACAAGGGGAAGTGCTAGACTCTGCACCTGGGACAGAGCAACCCTGGATGTACAGACAGACTGGGGAATGAGATGCTGGAAAGCAGTGACATGGAAAGGGATCTGGGGGTCCTGGTCAACAGAAAGTTGGACATGAGTCAGCAGTGCCCTGGCAGCCAGGAGGGACAACCCTGTCCTGGGGTGCATCAGGCACAGCATCACCAGCCAGGCAAGGGAGGGGATTGTCCCACTCTGCTCTGAGCTGGGGCAGCCTCACCTTGAGTCTTGTGTGCAGTTTTGGGCATCACAATATAAGAAGGATCTAAAGCTGTTAGAGAGTGTCCAAAGGAGGGCAACAAAGATGGTGAAGGGCCTTGAGGGGAAGCCCTCAAGTATAAGTGGCTGAGGGCACTTGGTGTGTTCAGCCTGGAGAAGAGGACACTGAGAGGACACCTTGTGGCAGTTACAACTCCCTTCTGAGGGAAAGAGGAGGAGGGGCAAACACTGATCTCTTCCCTGTGGTGCCCAGAGACAGGACCTGAGGGAATGGCGTGAAGTTGTATCACTGCAAATTTAGGTTGGATGTCAGGAAAAGCTTCTTCACCCAGAGGGTGGTTGGGCACTGGAACGGGCTCCCCAGGGAAGTTGGCCCAGCACAAAGCCTTACAAGAGTTCAGGAAGTATTTGAACAAAGCTCTCAGGCACATGGTGTGACCCTTGGGGATGTCCTGTGGGGTGCTCAGAGTTGGGAGTCAATGATCCTTGTAGGTCTCTTCCAACTCCACTTATTTTGTAATTCTGTGATTCACTAACTGATAGCAAGTTTGTAAACTAGGTTTGATAATTTTTTTTCCTTTCTCCTCTTTCCTTGCTGTACCTTCTTTAATAATATTTAATATTTACTATATAGTCAAAGGATTTTGCTTTATGATTTTCAGTTTGTTTAGTGAGAATACACTCTTAAATGAAGAAAATAGGATTTTTATGGAACCTGAATAATAAGTAAAATTCATTAACACAAGAAGAATAGAAATAGTGATAAATCACATGCACTACATCCTGTGTATTACTTCTAATCTGATGTCCTCTTGCTGGATAGTAAGATTCTCTACCAAGCATTTTAGTTCTTATTTCTATACTGATTATTACATGTTGAAAAGTGGGATTTTCTTATTTGTGGGCTTGACTTTGTCATTCACTTTTTCTAGAAACATAATTCAGTTTAAGGCAATTGACAAGGAAGAAATAATTCTTTTGTTGAACATTTAATTAATTGATAACTAAGTAACCCCTGCTGTATTCCTTTTACTTAATTGGCTGTAATTGAAACATCTTTAGAAACTGAAAGTACATAATTTACATAATATGTACTGAAATTAAATTATGTCCGCTCAGTAACTGATTAGGAAAATAGCAAGATGAAATAAAAATGGAAAATTATATTTCACTTATTTCATCTTTAATTTTTCATCTCATCTCCAAACATATTTTTCTAAATCAAGATTTTTCTGTTACCTGTTTATTTATTACTTTCTTTAACAAATTAAAGTGTTGGAGCTTTGGTTTTAATATAGAAACATTTAGTAGATGAGTAAACTTACTGAAGTGCCCAAAACAGTCTTAATGCTTTCAGAATCTTGTTTCTCTTCATGATCATGGGACATTAGGCAATCTGACAGCAAATATAACATAAACAAAAGCTTTTTAGTTTTATGGTTGATGAGTTAAAGGTATCTGAAAGAAATTGCATTAGACAACTTGCTGAAACCAAAACCATTGCAAGCAGAAATGCAGATACAATTTAAAAGAATCTTTGGGAAATACTGTGAAACTGTAGCACTGGAAGCAAAAAAAAAAAAAAGTGAGTAATTGTTCGTTTTATTGGTTGGTTTTATTCATCTCTTTGTAGACGGCATTCTGACGTCTCTCTGGTTTTAACACAAGCAGTGTCCTAAATATTTGTACACTTCTTTTTCCTGAAGGTGAATATTTGTCAGCCTCTTAAGCTGTAAGGTGGCAAATATTATGTCTCTGATAAATAATGAAAAACATGATTTAGCAATTTCTGAATTACAAGATGGCTCAGATTCCTTTTAGACAGGAATTCTTAGTACTGGAGTGTCTGCACTACCATTCTCCATATCAGATTTGCAATTACTATGATTTCATGCTAATGTGTCATTTGTAAATGCTGTTAGAAATGCTTTTAGTACAAGGACCTATGTAATAATAAAACTTGGAAAAAATGTACTTTTAGTAAGCCCATTCTAAGTTCTTTGAGTGAGGAATAATTATAGTAATTTTAGTTTCAAGAGCCTGCAGACTAGATTGCATTTCTTTTTAAATGAAATAAACTTGCTTTCAGAGACTGCGACTCTGTGCTGTGAGAAATTCTCTATAGGTTGAGTGGGTTAGAAACTGTAGAAAATGTAGGTTGCATCTTGTTGTTGCAGAACTCATATTCACACATAGTGTTGCTTTAAATATATGCTGCTTGTCCATCAGAAAAATATATTGAAAGTCTGGATCAGTCATGTTGTGTACAAGCCTTAGTTTTCATGCGTGCAGCTCTGATTTAAGACAATAGGAATTAATTGATTTCTTTTGTATATCTTTTTAAACCGTGTGCAATTCTATAGCATTGCACACTGGCAGTTAAAAGACAGCTTTTAGTTTATTATTTTATAATCACAAAGTGTCCCTGTGAAGTGATACAAGTGGTCCTTTGGGTCAAAAGAAGAAACAATGGAAGGTATGAAAGTAAAGAATGAGATTAAGTTCCCTCTACTAATTTACACGGGAACACTTCATTTGCTATTTAAGTAGTGGTAACTTCAGCCACTTAGAGAAGTGCTGCAAAAATCTCAGTTTTCTGAAAATCACTGATAAAGGGCTTTGGAAGGGTTTTTAATTCTCTCTGTGATGGTTAGTTGTTTTCTGTCATATTTTGTGTTATTTTGCCTGATACTTGGGTGGTCCGTTTTAGCCATCTGTAGTTACCTGTATCTCTTCTGAAACCATGGTTATCATATTTGCCACTTTGCAGCCCTAAGGCAGCTTTAAGCCAGGGATATTCACACCATATTGTGCACATCTATTTCACAGCAAGTCCCTTTAGTACTTCTGATGACTGATGTACCTGTTAATGGTTGGCTGTCAACAGCTCAATAATGACATCTCATTCTGGTTTGTGGATGTGCATGTCTAATATTCACAAAGTGTTAGGATTTTGGCTTTTCAGAGGCATCTGCCTTTTTTTTCTCTCTCTCTTTTTCTGACAAATGTCCAAATCCCAGTGGGGCACTTAATTTCTTTTTTCTCTGTTATTCATGTCATGTTGTGCAGCTCAGAAAAATGCCACTTTCCAGACTTCTAATGATTAGAATGTGACTCTCAACCTAATAATTTTTTTCCTGCACTTTGATAAATATGGATTACAAACCACTCCAGAATCTTCGAATTTAAAAACTTCCATTAGTAGTCTTAAGTTGAATTTTATTTAATTCATATTTAAGATTTAAAAGTTGCCAAATTTACTTGTAAGCTTGATACAAAAATTTTAACAAAGGTTTTTATTAAGTGATACACTGTGGTCTTGGTCACTGTCAGGGTAAGGAACAGAATATATATTAAAATATTCAGCGTATGCTGAAAGGGCTTTTACAGACCTCTGCACTCGGTGGATTTGGGAATAAAAATATAAAGTTGAACTGACTTTCATATCCAGAACCTGTTTCAATTTTCTTGAACATTCCTGCACAGCAATGGAACTGTAGGAGATTATGTTTCTTTCCTTTGGACCATTAAGCTTAAATCATCCATTAAGATCAGATGGCCTTCCTCTTTAAATATTTATTTGTTTATTTATTTATTTAATGGGTTTGCTCAAAATGTGAATATTCTGTTTATTAGAAGTTTATTTTTACCCTAGCTTTTTTTATATGAACATTTTGAAAATACAGAGATTTTAAATCAAGCAGTGGAAGTGTTTGTATATAATATTATCTTGGTAATCATGGTTTTATTCTTCATGTGCTTTATAGCAATACAGCTTGTTTGATTTTTCTTTCTTTTTTACAGTTTCTGGCAGACATGGAGAACAACGCACTCTTTAGGGATGACATTGAATGTCAAAAACTCATTATGGAAGCAATGAAGTACCATCTGTTGCCAGAGAGACGACCTATGTTACAAAGCCCTCGCACCAAACCTAGAAAATCTACAGTGGGCGTTTTGTTTGCAGTTGGAGGAATGGATGCAACAAAAGGTATTGGCTTATGTAATGTTTAGCTGATGAGCTGTTTTGGTTCTTTTTAAAAGGAATGTTTGATAGATTTTTTGCAACCTATTAAATCTAAAATTCAAGGATTTGGCAGTAGAGAACATGAAACATCTAAAGTGTATACTGTTTATTAGGTTAAAAAGGCCTATATATCTTTGAGAATACTGTAAATATTCTGGAATCTAGAGTTCTGATTTGAAATTACTTGAGGGGGCAGTAATTTGGAAAAGGAAGAAAAGGACTGAAAGGCCACAAATGTGACCTGCACATGCTTAAAAAAAAAAAAAAGCTAAAACAACAAAAATATTTTGACTAATTGTTAAATAGTTCTGTCACAACTACTTGGATTATTTTTTTCATAGAAAATTCCATACTTTTTAATGGTAATTAGAAGGGATCTGGTAAGTTAGGAAAGTTAAGGCAGAGGAAGTGTTTTCTTTAATTTGTTGTTTTAAGGCTGTTTCTCGATAGTTCATGGCACATACCATCAGCTTTTTTTGTCTAATATTACAGAACAGTTGATTTCAATATATGATTGCATTCCACATGGTTGGTTTATATTCCTAATATTTCTATTTCTAAAAGCTTGATTCTACAAAACAGTTACAAAACCTGGTTTTTGTCTTGAAAAGCACCAAGAAAGTTGTCCTTTGTAATGGTGCAGGTAATTGCTGAGGAAGTCAAAAAAGACTATTTGTCTACACAGACTCAAGAATATGCTGCAGGATATCATGGTGTCTTGTGGGATCAGCATATTGCTAAAATAAAAACTAAACTAATACTTCACAACTTTTTTTTTCCGTATATAACTTGCATATGTTGTCATTCAGGAGCTACAAGCATTGAAAAATATGAACTTCGTACCAACACATGGACTCCAGTTGCAAACATGAATGGACGAAGATTACAGTTTGGAGTTGCAGTCTTAGATGATAAATTGTTTGTTGTTGGTGGCAGAGATGGACTGAAAACATTGAATACTGTGGAATGCTACAACCCTAGATCAAAAACTTGGAGTGTAATGCCACCGATGTCCACTCATCGTCACGGTCTTGGTATGTACAGTTCTGCAAAGGCTAACTGCATATTTTTTAAAGGTTACCTGTTTTAGGATTGGTCAAAAAAACATCCAGAAATAAAGTTTAGGAGGGTGGAAATTTTATTTTAATGCCAACTGTTTATTCAATGTCCTTTCTCCTTCAGATTATACTGACGATTGTATTTGGTAGGATCAGCTACCAAAAGGATTTTTTTGTTTGTTTTTTTTTCAGTTTTGTGAAAAAACTGCACACTGGACGGTCACTGAGAAATTCTGATCTTTATTCCTCTTATCCAGAAGCAATTGTTTTTCATATCTGTATTGTAGGAGTAGCTGTATTGGAAGGTCCCATGTATGCTGTAGGAGGACATGATGGCTGGAGCTACCTGAATACAGTAGAAAGATGGGATCCACAGGCTCGTCAGTGGAACTTCGTAGCTAGTATGTCAACTCCCAGGAGCACCGTTGGTGTAGCAATATTAAATGGAAAGTATGTGAAGGAATTTCTGGTTTCAAATTTAAAATCTCATTATTTTAATGTAATTAAAGAAACATCCAAAATGACTAGTAATTTCTCTTGATAGATACCAGTTAGTAGCATTATGAGCCAATTTTTTTCATTCACAGAAAAGATACCCTGCTGGGTCAGGCAAGCCTCTCCCCAGTACTACAGCTGTATGTCAAGTGTTCTAGCACCCTCATCATCCTAGTGACTGTTAGCTGGACTTGCTCCAGTATGGCAAGAACTTTCTTATACCAAGAACCTGCTGCATTAGAGTATGAAATTTAGCAGAAAATAATCGCCCTTGCATTCCAGCTGGTCCCCAGAGATCAGAGGGGCTGGGTGCAGCTGGGCCTAATTTCTGTTTATAACCAGTTCAGTGCTGTAAGTCTGGTTGGGTTCAATACTTTCACAATCACAGATCCACAAACAGTATGGTTTTTTGAAGCTACAGAAATGCAGATTTGGAGCTGCTGCTGCTGCTGAATGCAATTCCTGCATCAGCACTAAATATACTAAGACTAACCAGTGATTAACTAAGCTAAGTCAGCAATTCAAGCTAAATTAACAAATTTAATCTCTTGTTTCACCCTTAATTAAGCTTAGTTTCACCTGGGTATACGCCTACACAGTTGGAAATGCAATTCTTATTAAAGAAGTGCCCCTGCTCTGGGATTGTAGAGAGGAGCAAGCCATGTTTTGCCAGGGTGACTACAGGAATAGCACAGCAGACAAATGCTACTGATTTGCTGAGTAGTATTGTGGTTGTGACAGAATATTTACACTCTATTGTCCACAAATTTTCACTTTCTGCTTATGTGCTATCTGATGCATCTCCCTTGAGCTACTTCAATGCTGTCAGGTAAAAAAATGTTTTTCACACTTTTTTTTTTATTTTGGAAGCCTAGTCACTCACTGGTAAATTAGTACTGCTGAAAGGCACCTATAAAGGGTTCTGTAAGATCTGGAATAAGTCCAAGAATGAGTGGAAATGCTCGCTGCCTACAGGAAGGAGGGATCAACTAACAACCAGCAAGCAGAGTGCCTTGGCTGCCTTGGAACTGCAGTCTCAGATACCTCAGTTATGTCTTAAGTTTGCTATATATTCAGCAGAGGGTCCTAGATGTGATGAAAAGCACCAGAATTAGAGCCTTACACTTCCCTAGTATTATAGAATATTGCCTAAACAATAGTCTGCAATATGGAGGCAGCAACAAAAGATCACTACAGCTGTCAATTTTAAAATGCATGCAGCATTTCAGATGCAGGAGCAGTAACTTCTGCACTTTTCTGTAACATCTGTCTGTAACTTGGTAAGTTTCAGTGGCTGGATCAAAACCTTCATATAGAGAAATTAATGTCTTTCTTTCTCTGTGACCAGAATGTGAAATCACTGCATAAGTGTTCAAAACTCATGTTTTGAGGGAAGGTAAAGTTGGGAGCTTCATAAATGTTATGTTGCATAAAGGATTGATTTTAGTCATGGACTTTATGGAACTACAGCAGAGTCTTACAGAAACCTTCAGTACATTCCTTACCTTAAACAAGCTGTATTACTAAACAAAGAAATTTCTGTGCAATTTTTTTTAAAGCATATTAAAATTGTTACTGAGAAGGACTAGATCAACAATATTTACAAGATGTTTGTATTTAAGTTCCTTGGTCAGTATATTTAAAAACCAAACACAATTATTACCAAAGCTGAGGACATTTTGAATAGTGCTTCATGGTAACTGTTGTAAATTATTCCCACTATCATTATCTACAGTATCTATTTAACCATTCTTAGGCTCTGAAATTATTTGAGGTGATCTCTCACTGGATTTTACTTCTGATGCATTGCTTCCTTTTTAGAATGGCTTCTGTGTTCCTGCTTTTCCAAATAATAGTGCTGGGCATGTCTGCTGCTATGCCTAGATTGCTCATAAATTCTGTTCATAAGCTCTTTATGAAGTTTGATTATTTGATTAGTTTTAAAGGTTCATCAGCGATTGAGTCCTCCTAAACCAAATTTTTAAAATTCATTTCAGTCAGCCCATGCAAATAATTGAAATCCTTTGTACCAAATATTAGAAACCTTTTTCTTAGGACTAAGTAAATTGGGCCACCTAGTGGGTGTGAGGGATTTAAGGTAATGCTCTCAGTCATGAACTAAAACCCAGGTCCAGAAAAGCACTTGAATGCCTAAGATGAGGCAGGGTAGAGATGGTACATGCACAGATCTACTACTGAATTTGTCCTTCTGACCCTGTAAGTCACATATGTAATTTTGAAATTGTTAGCTACAGGCATAGGTCGGAATATAAATGCTGTGTAAGATATTCCATTTTCTGTAAATTATTGTTGTTGTGCATTGATCGTTACAATAGGAAAATATTGGAGCAAAATCTTGCCTGAGATTTCACAACAAAGTAGTCTACTGGAAGTTGAAATTCTCCTTCTAAACTTCCCTTTTAAACAAACTTGGAATCCTTCATGTTTCACTAGAAACTGTCTTATTTAGACAACATTTATTTTCTTCTCTTTTTGTTTTTGTTTTACTTTGTAGGCTTTATGCAGTTGGTGGTCGAGATGGAAGTTCTTGTCTTAAGTCAGTGGAATGTTTTGATCCTCATACAAACAAATGGACTCTCTGTGCTCAGATGTCAAAAAGAAGAGGTGGTGTAGGTGTAACCACCTGGAATGGGTTCTTGTATGCAATAGGTGGCCATGATGCTCCAGCATCCAACTTAACATCCAGGCTGTCAGACTGCGTAGAAAGGTAATATCCTGATGGAGGCATATCCTGCTGTGGGATTCTAATAGTGCTTGTCTATCTTGCGATTTATGGAAAGAGCTGTAAGTAGAAACCCAGTAAAATAGGTGCATTATTTTTAGCATGAACAGAGGAAAGTTACATATAAAAATATGCTGTGTAGTCATACTATGATTCAAAATGTTACCAGCACAGATTATTTAAAGCAAGTTCTACTTAATGCAATTCATCTAGATTATTACACTCTCATTGACTGAATTATGATTGATAACTGAAACAACTTGGAACTGAATGCTTTTGAAAATGGAGCAGATCTTCTTTCACACAAGAAATCTGTATCTATTCATATAACTTTGAAAGTTGTTAACAGTAAGGTTTTGTGGATCTTTATAGATCTAATTCTTTCTTGTATCCCTAATGACACTGAGGAATGGGCATGTAATTCAGTCATTCCTAGGTGGGTATATCTTTCTGTAAAGTGATTAATGAATGACTGTATCACAAATTGCACAAGCACATGTGATGTGATCCACAAAATAATTTTAAAAGATAGTACAAACTTCATTTTCACTGCATTAAATCTTCACTGGCATTTTAGGTATTTCTGAACTATGCTTTAATTCTGTCCCGGCTCGCCCACCACCAGCTGTAAAACTTTTCTTCTTTCCCGTTACCTCCCAACACTTAGAGTAAGTCTTCATTACTCATATTCTTCTTTTACTAAATTTATTCATGCCAGGACATATATTTTACCCTTAACCCCCAAAAAACCCCAAACAAACAAAAAACCACACAAAAAACCACAAAAATCCACCACAAGAGAGCTGTAGTTTTCAAATTTTCAGAGTCATAGTACACCTGAAAATACAGTGTGGTCCATAGCCCTTAACATGTGGAAGTTGCACTGAAAAGACCCCAGAAAGGTTTGCAGATAGGAAGCTACTACTTAGCAAATACCAAATTTTTAGGGCAATACAGATAATCAGAAACCCAAGAGAAGCAGTAAGTCTATGTATTTTTCTACATCAGTATTTTCTGAAACAAAGTTACAGAACTCACGACTTTAATAAATAGGAATCATCTTGTAATGCACTTTGTGCTAGCCCTTTAACTGAATTGAAACTGAAGACCATCAAATTCATGGAACTAGTTTCTTTAAAAAAAATAAGAATTACGAAATACTAATTTTAAAAATCAGGCTTTTATAACCACACTAAGCTTCTAAATTATGTTTTGCAACAGAAGTTGGTATTCCCAGATAAATACCATTGCTTATAAATTATAAAATAATTGGGAAAGTAATTTATACATGTAGCTTACTGATCACCCTCTTCTATTTGCATATGTGCTTTAGGTAGTGTTTTTATGTTACAGTTATGCTTGCATGCATTTGTGTAGTACTTTGACTAGAGGACAGCAAATAAAATTGTTAGAACTTTGTATCTATGCTCTTCATGCAAAAAAAATTAAAACTAGTGTCTATCAACTTGTTTTTAGCAAATATGATCTTAGCCAAATAATTATTTTCTTCATACAGTTTTTTAGAGCCCTTCAGAGCTCTGTAATTACATTAGTTCTGCTGTGAGCATCTGCAATCTTAAAAAAGATTGTTTCTTTCAGTCAGATTAAAATATATTCCTTGCCATAAGCATAGCATGGAGTCTCCTATGTAGTTCTCAATTTAACTTGTAAACAATGTTGATAATGTTCTAAAACCACACAATTTTTTTTCATTAAACCATCTGGTGTTTACTGTGCTGATACTTCTGATTTCAAAAGTGTTATAAATTGTCTTAAGGGTTTTGCATTTCCCATATAATTTTCTCAAACCACTTTTGGGGCTCATATTTTTGAAATTGGTAATCTTAGTAAAGGTAATCTTAGTACCAAACCAAATTTTACCAGCCTGTGCTTTGACATATAGTACTTAAAGCAAGCACTTGCTCTACTGTGGTGTATGTAGCAGCAGAACTGTTTGTGGCATGGTATGTTTAGACAATATGTAAGAACAGCTGTATATGGCTGTATGACTATTTGGAAAGCAGCAGGAAGTGGGTATCTGGCTGGTAGTGACTGTGTTACCAGATGACTAAAGAAACAGTTTCAAAGAGAGGGGAAAGTCCTTTGAAGTGAACACCCAGATCTGTACTGTCCTGTTTCTACTACCTTGATAGCATCAATTCCAGTACATTTTTTTGTTGTTGTTGTTGAATTTTAATGAGTTTTAGAGCATACCACAAATTATCTTTTAGGTATGATCCCAAAACAGATGTGTGGACTGCTGTGGCCTCTATGAGCATTAGCAGAGATGCAGTGGGAGTGTGTCTTCTTGGTGACAAGTTGTATGCTGTTGGAGGATATGATGGTCAAACATATCTTAATACCGTAGAGTCTTATGATCCCCAGACAAATGAATGGACACAGGTATAGTTTCTGATCAGACCATACACTACTATTAATATTGTTATTTCAAATGTGCCTCCTTTGGCAAGGAGAATTCAAATATTCCTTCTCTAAAAAGCGCTTTCCTAGTAGTCTGTTGTGAGTCTCTTTTCTTCCTTTGTGTACCATCTTGAGATGACTTATCTTGAACAGACAGTTGTTAATTTCCAATAAACTGCTGTCCTTTCTTTTGCAAGAGTATAGCTATTTTCTTTGACAATTTCAGCTACTTTTAATAAAATGTATTGCCAAGTTCCCCAAACTGTCATAAAGGATTCTGTTTACATGACTTCCTGTCATGAAGATAATGTTCTGAAGATAAATGATAAATGTAAATTAGTTTTAGCTCTAATGTGTCTCTCAATTTTGTCACGGTTTTGGTCATTTTTTCATAAATAATCCCTTCCTGAGGTGAGTACTATGTACAGTGTATGCAGGTTTCAGAAAGCCTTTACCCGTTTTTCTTTTTGTAGCTTTAAAATAAAAATAATTTTTCAGTTCATGCTCAGAAACCATTACTGTCAGTTCAGAGCTTGGTAACTTTTTATATAGCTGCAGGAATGTGTCTCCCTGTGGGAAGAGCACACACAAGGACATCCTGAGCTTTCCTTTGGTATGTTACACCATTTGAAATACCCTAAAGCATCTACCTCCACAAAAGGTTGGCAGATACAGCACAGAATCTATGGGACACCAAGGCCCTCCTGGAGTCCAGCTGCAGACCAGGATGAATGTCCAAGCTCATCTGTAACAGCATTAGACACCAGTATTTAGGCAACTGAATTCTGAAGCACTGAATATGCTATTCTGGTAATAGCCCTAAATCCTTAATTCAAAAAGAGAACTAAACTGCTGTTTATAAAAATCCCTGAACACAAAAAAACTCAACTGTCCATTTCCCTCCATTTCATACTGCTGCAAGCTCTTAAAACACAAGTCATCAAGGAGGATCATCAGAGCTTGGGGCATTCACTGGTACTGGTAATGATAACCCATGGCCTTGTTAGTCCTGCTAAAGAAAAAAAAAATTACCAGAGGACAGAAACTGCTTCTCACTATTGCATCTAAGTGAATCTCACATGTCTAGGTACATCTGTATGTACCTTTGTGTCCTTAGCCTTAACTCTCTATATCTCACTGAATGCCTTGATCACAATATGTAGGATAGTTTCAAACCCTTCCCAGAGGGATTTGGAAATATTTGTACACCCTCCTTCTCTCTTCCTTCTCTCTTGATTTGTCAGCAGTCACCTCTTCATCTTGCCAGCATTTGCCGTCTCTTCATCTTCACACAACTTAGGAGAAGGCAGTGGAATTTTCTTAGGTGGCAGTTGTCAGAGCCACAGACAGGTCTATAAAAGTCTATTGTTCCTGGGGAAAACAAACAGGGGAGTTGGCATAAACAGCCTTTTTTGTCTTTAGGATAGTCTCTGTACCACTTGGTGTGCTGTTCACATACACTGCAATGCTATGAAGGTTAAAAAGGGAAGCAAAGCGGAGTGTTAGAAATTACTGCCCTCTGTTCAAGTAATAGAGACTGGTAAATTTATTCTGATTTCAAGAACTCTTAACAGGATTTTATCAAAAAATCAAGTAAAAAGGAGAGGTTGCCCCTATAATTTTAGACATTTTCTGTTTCTGAGAAATGTGTATTTTTAGCACCCTTTACTCTATTGTCTGACTGTCTAGCTCAGGTATCCTATTTGTACTATAAAAAAAGGTTTCTTTTCCCCGTAATACTGAATAATTGAAGTTATCATTAAGGATTGATTGATGTCCTTAGGGCTCGCTATTGTTTTCAGAGTGCCTCACTCTGTTATATAAAATATCTTTACCTTTTCTTTGTGTTTGTATCCAATTTTGGACCATTTTGTAAGTCATGATAACAGAGCATGGGTGACACTGTCATTCTGCTGCAGCCATATAAGTAGGGGAAAAAATTACTTAAAGCTGATTGCAGTCATCTCACAGATGGTTTGTTTGTTTGTTTACAGGTTGCACCACTGTGCTTAGGAAGAGCTGGAGCATGTGTTGTGACTGTAAAACTCTGAATTATTTTCTCTGGGAAGGTGACATTCTCCTGTGTAGACTCAGAGGATTACTTTTTCGTCAAGCAAACTACGAGTGCACCAATACACACCCAGGTGCAGGATATCTGCCACAGAAAAGTGTTTGGTCTGAAGCTGACATGATGTTCTTACGGACCAATATTAAGCACTTCTTAGAAACTTACCTTTGTCATGCATATGTTACAAGAATTCTACTTGTTAGAAGGTCAGCTGCAACCTGCCAGTTGGCAGCAGAGGACTTCTGTTTAGGAAGTGCTAAGAAAATGAGTGAACTCACTATAATAATCAAATGTTACGGTTCTAGGGCCTTGATTTCCCCAAATGCAGAGCAATGATGCTGTAAATGGATATACTTTGTTATAATTGGGTCTATCTCTGGGTGAAACAAGTTATAGGATTAGACCCCATAGATTTAATTTGCCTGTAATAAATGCAAATAAGTATCTGAGTGACTTACAAGGCAGGCTAACAAACCAATGCAAACTATTGTAAATGGCAGGTGTAATACCTGCCTTGGAAATGAAGTTGTGTGTTTGGTGAATCTTTTGCACTTTTTATCATCATTCCTAGTTTAGAAAACTTTTTATTTAACCAAAGCCTTATTTTAAATATTGTCTTATGCTATCAGAAACCTGCTATTTAATAATTTCTGATGGATATTTTTGGCATCCAGTGTACTTTTTGGGTTTTCAAAGTTGTTATGCAAGATGCAGAACATCATACCTTTTTCTCTGCTTTGGTTCTTGTATTTACTTTGCTATTTGTATGAGTTATTGGAAGAATTCTAAAGTGTGATGAACAATTAACCAATTTAAGTTTAACATTTGCACTTTGGAATTTTTGAAGCATTCCATTACATCTAGACTAATTACATTTTTGAATGAGGCTTTGCACTACTATGAGAAGTATAATTTTATAAGACGAAGAAATTGTCTGTCTTTCCTGTAAAGTTATTTAAAAATGTAAAGGGCCCAATCCTGCTAGATGCTCAGCTGCCACCATTTAAGCATGTTCAGCATCTTACAGGAGAGTGAGGTGTGCCTCGCAGGACTGTATAAAATTAGTTACCTTATTTAAGTTACCTAATTTTTTCGGATACTTTATAATTTGCCTTTCTCGAGACCTCGTGCTGTTACACCGAATTGCTTTGAACGGTCAAAATGTTCTCGGGAGAAGCCTTTTTGTATTTGCTTTTACGTGCCTTGTCTTTTTTGTTTTCCGAACAGCACCGCGGGTGAAAAACGGGAAGATGTGAACTCATTGAATGTTTAGGGTTTGTTTTTTTAAAAAAAGTTTGAAGTGCCCGATACCCAAAGTCCTTTGTACATGTGTAATTTTAAACGTGTGTTTTAACGCTCTCGGCGAACTGTTTGTTGTTTTAAAAGAAATCGGTGACACCTTGTGATGAAGCATTGCAGTTGGAATACAGCTGATCTCAAGAGGCTTTGCTGGCGGGTGTGTGCCTTTATTCCCTCGCTTAGAGCCCGTTCTGCGTGCCTGCGGTCCAAAACCCCTCCTTTTCCTCTGAGAACTGCCCGTACCCCTCTGGGGGCCGCGGCCTCGCGCAGAGCTCCTCCCGATCGGGGCCGGCGCCGGGGCCGGTCTCTGCCCGCCGTCAGTCCGCTCCGTCTCCGTGGAAACCGCGGCGCCGTGGGCGGGCGGCGCATGCGCGGTGGCGGCCCCGGCAGCCCGCGGTGGCCGCGATGAAGGTGAGTCGGTCTGGGCGGCCGCGATGAAGGTGGGTCGGTCTGGGCGGCCGCGGGGCGCCGCGGCCCCGGGCGGGGCGGGCGGGGGACGCGGGTCCCGCCCCGCGGAACGGGCGGGGGCGCTTGCGGCCTGTGCAGGGCAGGGAGGCGCGGCGGGAGGGGCCGCCAGCAAGCGGCGAGGGGGCCTGGTGGGCTTGGCTGCGCTCCCGTGTTTGTTTACTTTCTCGTGGAGAGACTTCGGGTAGAAGGGAGCTTAAACGTCATCTAGTTGCAACGCCTCTGTGATGGGCAGGAACATCTTCCACTGGCCCGGGTTGCGCAGGGCTCCATCCAGCCTGGCCTTGTACGCTTCCACGGATGAGGTCCACAACTTCCACGGGAAACCTGTCCCAGTGCCTCTCCACCGTCACAGCAAATACCTCTTAATAACTAATCTAAACCTACTCTCTCAGTCTGAAGCCATTCCCCCTCGTTCTGTGGCTGCCGTTACAATAGTCCCACTCTGTCTTGTAGGTTTCCTTCAGGTACTGAAAGTCCACAATTAGGTCATGCAAAAGCCTTCACTCCTCCAGGCTGAGCAATCTCAGTTCTCTCAGCCTTTCCTCAGAGACAGAGAGGTACTTCATCCCTCGAATGATCTTGGTGGCCTTCGTCTGGACTAAGATTTTTTTAAATTATTTTTCAAAATCAGACGTCATTGTCAGATGTCGTTTGTGAGTGTGGCATGTGGTGGTTGCATTTTTGTTGTTCTTGTGAGCAGAAGGCAGATTCAGCGTGAAGAGTGCCTCCGTTTACACTGACCCAAAGGAAGGGATAAGAACCCTTGAGCAAGTCTGACAGGCATGTGGTGGACAGTGGGTGTTGGTGTTTATCTTATGACGTGTAGGGATATAAGTCATGATAGCAAGCTGTGAAACAAACTTGTGGGCTTTATCTTATACCCAAGCTACAGAAAAATATCTGTGGGTGATGTGAAAGAAAAGGACGTTCAGAGATTTTCTCCCATGGAAGTCAGAATCTCTTTCTATAGTATGTTGCTTTGAGATCTTAGCTTTTAAGAGCCAGCAATTCAGCGTAACACAAAGGTTACCTATCTCTGTAGGAGTGCATGTTGAGCCTTTTGTGTTTTACAAACTAAGGATGCTTTCTGGTCCCAGACTTTTCTATTAAATTTAGAGAACTATTGTGGTCTTTGAACTAGAAGGGGATAGTCTCATGCAATTTTTTTATTCTTGTAACTAAGAGGCAAAAATAATAGTTTTAATAGAGTCACAGTTCTCTATGCAGACACCCAGCAGCAGAAACTTCAATTTTTTTCCACTCAAATTGAAAGAACTTTTATGTGGGATTTTGATACTTTGGTTCATTGGAATCACACAGAAGTTGTGTTTGGATTGTTTGAGGGGATTTTTACCTCCAAAGTACTCAGTTGCTAACATGCTAGGAAGTTGTAGTATTTTTATATCTTGTCATTTTAAGATGCATAATTTCCTACTTTTTTTTTTTTTTTTTTTTCCCCAGCAAGTATTCAGTCTGTATGAAAAAGCTTGGTCTGGTTCGCCTGTGCAGTTTGCTTGGCAAAAAACATTAGGAAATTTTCTTGCTGTAACAGGGTAAGACTGCAACTATTTATTGCATTTGTCCATCAAAATTACTGATAAAGAAAGGGAATTATTCTATATATTAATCTTTTTTAGAGGTGATCGTGCTGTGAAAATTTTTGATCGTCATGGTCAGAAGAGAAATGAAATCAGCCTACCAGGGTAGGTACTAAGGTTTAAATTATTTTCTTTGTTGTTTTCTTTAAAAGTGCTTCTTTTCTGGTGAGATACTTAGGCAATGTGAGAAATTTGTAGGATGCTACACTATCTCTGGTGAACATACCTGGCAGACAAGACAAATTATGTCACTGAAATGTAAAGAAAACACCTATCACATTAAGAAGGATCATAATGAGGTTGTGTACAATACATCCTTGTATTCTAGCTACTGTTGATTTTCTAACAGTTTGTTATCATGGCTTTGCTGAGGAAAGATACTCCTTTGGTTTACATCAGTGGCATAAATGTACACAGTGGTATTGTTGCCTTAGGTCAAGGTGATACTTCTGAAGTGAGTCTTTTTTTTCTCAGTTTATCACACTTTGGTTCACATCAGAGAGTAGTGGGAATTTACAAACTGGATTTTTTTCAGATTAAATTTAAAAACTTGTGTACTTTGGAAGATATATTGAACTTCTTAAAAGGCAGTCAGACCATAGGAACAGGCTGGATATGAACCAGGGAAAACCTCCCTAGGGAAAAATGATGTGACATTGGGTCATCATATTGGTTTGGTCAATAAATACACTTTTTTTGGGCACCATTAATACCTCATGTAGTTTCATTTGTGTACTGCTCATCTCTTCTTAACACTTTAACTCTTCTCAGTCATCGTGGAATTTTTTTATTTCTAATTACCCCATTAATTTCAATTAAGATAAACCCCATAGTTCAAGGCAAAACTCCCATGGTCTTTAAGGCTGAAACCTCTAGTGAAGAGTTTAACTTTAATTTCCAGATCATCACTTACGTAGCCCTGTGTCATTGGTAAATATAAGCCAGACTCACTTAGTTCCCCAAGAAGTCTAGAAATCCAGTTTTTGCAGTTCGTGGTGATTGCCACCTTGCACCAAACCAAGAGATACAATTCTCATTGTCTTTACCAGACTCACTGTATTTCACTGACCATCATATCTTGCTGTTTGGGTTAGGTGTCACTCATAATGTGGTCTGGCTGTGTCAGTTTCTTTTGCTTGGTGATATCTATGGCCCAGGTCTTTCTGTGCAGTGTTTTGCACAATGTATGATAAATGCACATTCTCTCCAGAAAACTGTCCAAAGTGAGGAAAGCTGTATGAAATCAGAGGTGTATTATTGGAAAAATAATCCCAACTCTGAATAGCCTCTAGCAAACCAGAACCTTACAGAGAGCTTTCACTGTCTCTTGAAAATCAAGGTGACAGTATATACACAGTAGATACACAGCAGTGTCTTTTATGACCTTCCTCTCAGCCTCTGTCATCAATGCAATTTGAGTAAGAGTGAGGTTGCTATAAAACTAGTTTACAGGGAAATCTGCAGTATGTCATGGGTTTGCAGGGGTGGGGAAAGGAGGAATAGGGACTCAGTTGCATAGTTCTGGCTGTTTCTGTACTTACAAACACATTTTAACATTCTTAGTGATCTTTTTTTCTTCAGTAACTTTGTTGCTATGGACTGGGATAAGGATGGAGATACTTTAGCAATAATCACAGACAAATCTAGCACCATATTTCTGTGGGATGCAATCACAAACAAAACAAGCCAAGTAGACAGTGGCATGAGGTAAGAAAAAAATTTTAACGTGTATTTAAAGACTTGGACCACTGTGACTTGTATAGGGACTATATTTCAAGATCATCTTTTTTTGGAGTCCTCAATATACTAATAAATATACTAATTACAATATACTAATTAAACTAATATTGTATTACTTTTACTATGTTCTGCATACTTTGATAATTGTGGTATTGGCAGAGAATATTTGCTTAATTTAAAACTTCTCCTTGGTCTGTATGACTCATAGAAATGAAAGACAAATGCAGAATTCCTTATGCAAAGTGTTTTAATATGTGAACACATGAAAGGAATCTCTACTACACAAAGTAAAATTGTTCTTTGTTTTAGGGATGCAATGTCTTTCTTGTTATGGTCTCGAGTTGGAGCTTTACTTGCTGTTGGAACAACCAAGGGGAACTTGCTCATATATAACCGTCAGACTTCTCGCAAGATTTCTGTTCTTGGTATGGACTGCTTTGAAACTACTCTGGCACATGTGAAAGTGGAGTTTTGCTAATGTACATAGTTTCCTTCCCAGTTCTCTATATGAACATGCAGGTAAAAAATGTGCTTGTACTCAACATGCACCTTCTACTTTGGAGTACTTGGCAGAGTATTTTTAGAGTATGCTAAATTATACATATATATACAAATACCTAATACTGCCTTACTGCCTCATGGGGCACTTGTGTTACCTTTCTTGTAAAGGATTTGTGTGGTTTTTCATTTGCTAAGTTACTCTTTCTTACCTGTTTAGAGTACCTCTGGGCATCAAGGCTAAGGATGTAACACAGTCCCTAGAAATGTGATGCAAAGAAATGGAAGAATAAGGGCTGTGCTGTTTCATATAAAGTCAAAATACTTCCATCTGAGAGCAGAATTTTTTTTTTAAAAGCTCTTGTACTGACAGGTTGTTGCACATTCTGATGATCTGTGTTTGAGTGGCCGAATGCTGTATATTTCCATCACAGTTTTTTTTGTAGTTGTGTTTGATTTGTGTTGTATAGGTTTTTTTCTTTTTCAGGTAAGCACACAAAGAAGATTACTTGTGGCTGTTGGAGTATTGAAAACCTCCTTGCTTTAGGTGGTGAAGACAAAATGATTACTATAAGCAATAAGGAAGGGGATACTATAAGACAGGTAGTATTTATAATGCACATTTGATTTAAAGGTGTACATTAATACTCCTGGTTCCCAACAAAGCTGGGACCTATGGGAGCTTGTGCCTTTTGAATCCCAGTGCTTTCAAGGACAAGGAGCTTTTTTTCCCCCCCCCCAGTATATTTTATGCTAACATGTCATTAAGACCCAACTTGAGGTCATGTTTTCTCCAATGATTTTCTTGATTTTGGTACTAAAGGCGGTAGCAACTTCTGTCTGTCTGTCCTTATGCAAAAGCATACGCGGCAGGAATAATGCAATCATTTATCATCAGTATGTGCTACATTAACTGTTGATTTCTCAATCTGCACTTCTTTCTTGCAGACCTCAGTCAGCTCAGATCCCAGTGACATGCAGTTCTCAGTTATGAAGACTGATGAAAGAGTATCAACCAGGGAAAGCACAGTAAGAAGTCCCTACAAAATACTGTAGTTCAAGTGGGAATAATCTAACAGGATAACTCCATGTGACCTGCTGACTTTTCTTCTGAGGAAATGGAGCTGACTTCTGTAGGAGAAAGTCTTGAATTTGAGCTGTGTGTTCTGCTGAGCTTGCATTTAGATTTGTGAACCACTGGCTCATGCAGGGGAATGTCCTGAAAATCTCTTCCACTGTTGATGAAGATTCAGAATTCAAATCCATGGGATTCTTAAGGATTATTCAAATTCCTAAATCTCATCTTTTAGTGAAGATATAAGGCCTTACTTTAAAGTTATGCCATTCTTGTCATGTTAATTTTTCTTTTCATTCATTGGCAGGTAAGTGTAGTGGTTGGCAAGAGGACTCTCTTCCTTTTTAATTTGAATGATCCTGATAACCCAATTGATCTGAAATTTCAGCAGCCTTACGGCAGTATTGTAAGCTACAAATGGTGAGCAGAACTTTCTTAATTAATTATTCTCGTATTAAGAAGCTGAGTATTTTCTAAGTAGTTCTGATAAATGCTGGAAACAAAATCATCTATCCCTTGCTCAGGCTGGATTTTTCTTGGCTGTATTGTAGACTTTTCAGTAATTCTTTTTTAAACACACGGAAGTCTACATTTTTAACTGTTTTACTTGATGATTCAATAGCTATAAAAACAGTATCTTCCAACAGAATCATTGTTGGTATGCTCAGCTTTAAACAAAAATATGTTGCTGTCTTGACAGAAGATAAAACTGAGGGGTTTATGTTTTTTTTCTGTTTGGATGAGTAACTGATGAAAGATCTAGGGGTGGAGTTGTGTCCTTCAGCTAGTTTGTTGATTTGCAAAGCTGTGCAAAGTTCTTGTAGCCTTCTTATTGTGCAATACTATTGGTAATGTTCCTGTGAAGAAAACCTAAGCTAGAAGTTTCATATCTGTACCAGTAAAGTATCTGTGCTATTTCTGTATCTTTGAATCATTACAGCTTGTCTTTTAATGCCTGTTCAGTCAACATGGAATTGACATCCCTTTACACTATCAGAAAACCCGAAGTTGTATGCTTCTTAGTTTATGACCATGTGTAACAAGGTGTACATAGGCTGTTTCCTTTGCAGTGATTTTTCTTGTAATTGAGCTAATGAGTTATTGTTTGAATTCATCTTTACATGCTGTAACTATTTGTGCCTTAACCTCCTTATTTCTACTTGACACTATGAGAAGTAAACAGAATATTCACAAATTTGTTGCTTTGGTACTTCCACTGTGTTTGCAGTGCCCTTAAGGGCACAGTGACTGGCATTATGGTTTTGACATGGCTTTGATGGGACCACATAGGCCAGAACCTTGAAATGAAAGTTGCCATCTTCTGGTATGCTTATTTCAATGAAGATACCAGAAATCTTTCTCCTGGCATCACTGCCATGTGTGCAGCTTGCTGAAAATAAAGTGGCATTGTAGAATACAGGAGAGAATAAAGATGACTTACAAGGCATCTGGGCACAGACATGGTTCAGTTCTTTAAGGACCTTTGATAACCTGTTTTATATTACATGGTTTAACATGATATATATAAATTCCCATAATTTGTTTATTTTTTCTGTTACTGAGAGGCATTGACCCCAGCAGTCTGAAAGAAAAATGCTTTTTATATATAGCATTAATAGATCTCTTTTCTGAAGTTTTGCTTTTTTGTAACAGGTATGGTGATGGCTACATTATGATTGGTTTCTCACAAGGGTGTTTTGTAGTCATTTCTACACACATCCGTGAAATAGGACAAGAAGTCTTTCAAGCTCATAATCATAAGGATAATCTAAGCAGCATTGCTATATCACAGTCATTAAACAAAGCTGCATCATGTGGAGACAATTGGTAAGTGGTAGTTTTATATATGAATAATAGAATTCATCTGCCAGAGCTGGAGCTACTGGGCATTCACACTATGCTTCCTAAGATTTCAAGGCTCCCTAAGAAGTGAATTTAGAAAAGGGAAGATGAATTGCTCTGTGGAACTGCTGCTCTGCCTAGAGTTAGGGGAAGGTATTATTGACAAAAATCTCTGCAACTGTAATTAATATAATTAATTGTAAACAAAAAAGAAATAAACTTTAGTATATATTATTCCTTTTGATTCATTCTTATTCTGTCATGTTACTTGGCTACAAAAAAGTCCAAATTTCTTTACTGGGATTTATCGATTGAGCATAAACATCTGCTTAACAACAGGAGAAAAATTATTTTAAATCTCTACTGAGTATGTTGATACCTGATATCCTCCCCTCTGGTGTTTGGTCTTACCTGCAGTCTAGACAAAAGTCGAAAAGTGTGAGCAATTAAGGAAATAAATAATTAAATATACTGGAGTTTTTCCAAAGTGTTTTGTGCATATGATAGAATAGCTCCTTTAGCTCCTCATTTGCTAATCCCTGATTCTGTGATATCTTAATTCTTCAGCAAAAGAGGAATTGTGTCATAGTAGAAGTCAAACTGTTCTTTCTGTTCTCAGCTCTGTGTAGGACCAACTGCTGATTTATGACACTTGCACATAATGAGTGCTGTAACTATGAGCAAAACTTGGTGCAACTTCAAGCACTTGAGCTATTGTACAGTAAGAGTTATTTCTTTAAGGTGTGGTTTAACTTACATTGACAGCATAAGTAAACTCTCATTCTGTCCCTTTTATATGCAGCAGGATTGAAAGTATTTTTTGCATCTGTTTCAAACCCTGTGTGTCCATGAGTAATGTCTTTTTAAAATAAAATGCTATAACAGATCAAAAGGGAATAACAGTCTATGTTTCCCAACCCTGAATTCTTTCAAATTGGATTTGTGCCTTTTCCTCAAATTTTAGTTCTCTGAGCAAATATTTTTGTACTGATACAGTGATACACTGTTCACGGTGATGGGTAATAGTATGTTGTTTTTTAGGAAATTGAAGACATTTTGTATTTGTGTTCTACTTTTTGCTCCATTAGTCTTGATTGGACTGAGTTTCTTCCAGTTAATGATGACTGAGATTTAGATGGGTGGGAATAACTGACTCTTTATTTTTGTTTTAGCATCAAAATCCATGATCTGACAGATATGAGAGAAATGTATGCCGTAATAAACTTGGATGATGAAAACAAAGGTATGTTAAGTTTCTCCATGGGGATAGAAATTTTTACAAATTAAGTAAACTGGAATTTTGACAGTGTCTCTGTTCATGGAGTGAAAGTACTGCTGTTGGAAAAACTGTGTAAATATAGAATTTTTCAAAAGCTCCCAACTTGTATTTATTAGGTGACCTGTAGTTAAATGAGAGCATATTTTACCTATTCAAAGTATAGAGAAGTACTGCTCTCAGGATATTTGATCAGTTAGTGTTGTGCAGTTTTGAATCCATATTACAATATATTCAGATTTTAACAATAATACACTTAACTGGTTTCTGCTTCTTTCCATGATATTTTTGTGCTTTTCAGCATGTCTTGTACTAACATTGATATTTGATCTGTTTTTGTCCTGCTGTACAGGACTTGTGCCTGTGGCTTCAGTGAACAGTGTTACAAAACCATTTTCTTGAGTAGTGAATTTCCACCCTTATCTCCTCATGTAGTGTTTGTAAATGCTTCAGTTATTGTCAAGTAGCTGGTTGCCTCCAGCATTTTAATTTCTAAGAACCTTTCTTTTTTATTTTTTTCTTTTTAAGAAATTTAGGATATTTTCAGCACAACACTTCCCTGTCTCCCCTTGGAATATTGGTGTTAGTCAGTTAGAGTATGATTTTTCTAATGGCATTTTCAGACACTGAGGAACAAGCACCAGTTCTGTGTTTACTGATTTGGCAGTAAGGGGAATAAGATTGAATTCTCCTCAGCTGCTTCCAGTATTGTGGATCACTTTTAATGTGCTGCCTGAACTGTCAGTGTTGAGAAGAGTGTTGATCAGTTTTGTAACAGATCTGTAATCTGTTCTAGTGGAACGTGACTTGTACCTAGATGGCCTTTAAGGTCCCTTTCAACTCAGACCATTCTGTGATTCTGTGAAGTTGTCACTCTCAGAAAAATGCTGTATTAGTAAAATTCTGGTTGATCTTGAAATTGTATTAATTGGTTAGCTTTGAGTACATTAGTACATATATCTAGATATTAATTCCTACCATTTTCACTGTTTAGAGCAAAAAAAATTGCTTGTTGGTTACAGTAGTTAAAGAAAGGACTGTATTTTTATACAAAGCCTTGTGAATATTTTAGGTGTAGATCAGATGGCTTGGACAGATGATGGACAGCTGTTGGCAGTATCTACACGAAAAGGATCCCTCCATGTTTTCTTGACAAAGCTTCCAATCCTTGGAGATGCTTGCAGTACACGGATTGCATACCTCACTTCTCTTCTTGAAGTCACCGTAGCAAATCACGTGGAGAGCGTATGATAACCTCTTCCTTTTAAACTTCATGTAGATGTAATTAAAGTAAGTATTAAAAGTGGGTGAAAATTGTATTGTTTTGTTTTGTTTTCTTACAGGAGCTACCAGTCACAGTCTCTGTTGAAGTAGAGCCCAGTTTTGTCGCTGTTGGTGTTTATCATTTGGCCGTAGGAATGAACAATCGGGCTTGGTTTTATGCACTTGGAGAGAACAGTAAGCATAAATTTAGTTCTCTTAAAACTAATGCAGCACTCTGTCTTATTTTATTAATTCCGTATTGTGTTTAGCAGTTCTGGACATCCCATGTTGTACAGTAAAAACTTAAATTGCCCATGGTCCTGCTAGAGTGGAATAATTTTTGTAGGCTGAAGCAGTTATGGCAAGGCATTATAAATACTGGAAATAAAACTTCTCATTCAAGGTATTGGTCATGAAATGTAGACTGTTGCTTACTTGTTTTTTTCACATTATCTTGTTAATCAATGAAGGACTTCAGGCTTTTGAGACATTATGTATCTGTGTCTTAAAGTACTAAGTTTGGCAAAGTACCTAGGAACTATGATCAGAGAGCTCAAATGTTCAGTTTGGCAAATCTTCATATTGTTTGTATGGGATAGGGAGAATTTGGTTATGCTGTATCCAAATTTTAGATGGTGCATTTCATAGTTCCATGTTTTTCTAAGCATCCCCTTTTTTTCAGTGACAGTAAATTAAATAAAACTGTAACAATGCTAGTCAGAGTTGCATAGGAAAAGAGTTTCTCTTGTAGTTTCTAACCAGTTCTCTAACTTCTAAGAATAAAGTCTCTTTATGTGTGACTTGTCCCCCCTTTGCTCAGTTGGGAGATTTTCATATCTGCTTACTCAGCTGCAAATTTAGATAAGTGAAGACCTGTACAAAATCAAAATATTTTGACCTTATTTTTTCTGTTTGAATCCTTTAGATGTCAAAAAGCTTAAAGATGTGGAGTACCTGGGGACAGTAGCAAGTATGCGCCTTAATTCTGACTATGCTGCTGCTCTGTTTGAGGGTAAAGTCCAGTTGCATATGGTAAGAGCTCTGGCACTTTGGATTGTTGAACTAATGAGTTGATATAAGCTGAACAAATTAATGTAATTTTAAAAATTAAATAAAGTGCAATGATACTCAGTTAATAGAGATAATTAAAAATTCTTCAGAATAGTTTTGCTGGGTAAGTAAAATATAGAGCTGAGTTTCTGTAGACTTAGAAATACAACCTAGACAAGAATAGGTGAAGAAAAACGATTTCTTGTCAGCTATTTAACACCTTTTAAAGGTCTCTGGTAACGTAGAGACAGAAGCAGATGCTAGGTTCTTAAGGGATGCACATGCAAAGTTTTTTTCATCTAATTTTCTACAGTTTGATACAAGCAACACTATGATACCCTATTGTTACTGTTTCAGTTCATTCTGTTCTTTATTTTTAGATAGAAAGTGAGGGTTTGGGTGCTCAGGAAGAACGAGAAACTCGACTTTTCCCAGCAGATGATGATAAATACCGAATTTTGTGCCATGCTTTAACTAGTGACTTCCTCATATATGGTACAGATGTGAGTATTACTTCTTTTAAAAGATCTTTTTAGGTGGAATGTATTTGTCTGAATTTTTTTGGTTATTGCTCATCCTTTTGGCAAAACAAAAAGTGCATCTGTGAATTTTAGAGTGGATTATTTTCTATACATGAACTTTGAGCAAATACAGTCAAAATTGCATCCAGCTTCCTTTACTGTTGCGTTTATACGGCGTTCATTGGCAAGAAGGTTAAGTTTTGCTTTTCCTATAGTTTGTTGCAAAACATTGCTTTTAATAACAGATCTTAATTCTGTTGCATTTTAGTGAGAGGATTGGCAATGAAAATGTCTTCCAGATATAAGAAAGAACATAGCACTTGCCTTGCAAATTTGTTGATTTAGGTAGTGATGTGAAAGATGCGGACAAAAAGGTACTCATATATACAAATGTCATAGCATAAATGAAAGCCTTGACTTGCTCCCGAAGCCTTTGTCCAAAGAGAACTTTTTTTATGTGTTTCAGCAAGGATGGGAATGAAGGAGGGCACTGAAGAAGTATGTGGACATGCTTATGGATTTTTCTGGAATTTTTTTATTTATGAGGGTAGTTTCTTGTCCATTTAATATTTTCTGGCACTGAGAATATAGGGCACGTTTGGCATTGTAGTATCAGCTCTTTGTGATATTGACTGATGTATTGACCTTCCAGGGGAAAGGCAGAGCTATCTCTGGTTTAATAACTCAAGTTATTAAACTTGAGTGTGAGTTCTGTAGCAGATGAGGCCTTTCCCACCTCCTCAGTACCTAAATTGATACTGGTAAATTTGAAGGACTAAATTTGCAACCAATCAATTTGATGTCTACAAATTCTACCACTGCTGTCAAAAGCTGCAATTTTTAAAATATATCTTTAATCATAAATCAGTTTGATTGCTTTTATTCTTTGAGTTAGGTGCCTCTCTTCTTAAGAATGTGTGGTTCTTCCTTGGGAGCAAATTTTACAGCTTTTTTTGAAGGTTAGGCTTCTCTCAGCAATGAGACAGACATTTCATTTGTGTAGAGAACTGCACAGTAAACACTCCAAAAAGCAGAGGGAAATAAGTATCAAAACCAACAGAAAAACCCTCAAAGCCTGCCAAATCCCTTCTTTGTCCCCCTAAAGTTTTTCCTGTCTTACCCCAAACAGGGTGTGAGAATGAAGCAAAAAACCCCTCTTGGAAGTACTTTTTTTGAACACTCGGTACTCTAAGATGGAAGACACTACAGCCAAATTAGCTACCTGCTTGCCACTTACTGATGTAATTATTAACATTTTCTGTTATTTCTCATTAGACTGGAGTTATTCATTATTTCTACATTGAAGACTGGCAATATGTGAATGAATATCGACATCCTGTCAGTGTGAAAAAGGTTTTTCCAGATCCCAATGGAACCAGAATGGCTTTCATAGATGAGAAAAGTGATGGCTTTCTCTATTGTCCAGTAAGTTAGTGTGGGATACCAATACAACATATCTACAAGCAGGCTCTTCAACTATATAGTGTTTTTAATAGAAAATTAAGAAGATTTTGTCACTCCAGCATGTATGCTGATAGAAAAAATTGGCAAAGAACCCTGAAGATAATTTAATAGTTGCACAAGGAAATAAAATGTCATACTAGATCAGGACAATTTCATTATACTAAGTTCCTGATGGGTAATTTTCAAAAATGAATGTGTTTGTGTATTTAAATACAGATAATTTAGCCAGTTTCACTGCCCCTCTCCATATCTTTTTTTATAGAATAGTAAATATCATTTATAGAATGTGTATTTTCTCCACTTCAAATTTAAATTCTTGTGTTATTCAGAATCACTGCTTATAAGGAAACTTTTTCTTAAAACAATTTTCATATTTCTGCACTACTTATATTATTTTTTAAATTTTTAATCACAGCTGGGATGAATATTTTGTTTCTCACCTTAGTCACTTAGCAGTAATTTTACTTTTGCATTATATGTAGGTAAATGATAAAGTTTATGAGATTCCAGACTTCTCACCAACCATTAAAGGAATCCTGTGGGAAAACTGGCCAAAGGATAAAGGTGTTTTTGTTGCTTTTGATGATGATAAAGTATACACCTATGTTTTTCATAAGGATGCCATTCAAGGTACCATAAGCTCTTTAAAAAGGTTATTCTTAAAGATTATACTGTTTTAGTTAGTAAAGTAAAACATAATCTGAATCTTGATTTGTCTTAAATAAAATGCATATAGAAATAAATTGTACTACAAAAGATTTGAAGTACAACTGACGAATAGAAAACTTGTTACTTTGCAGGCTTCTCTGTAAGGCTTCAAGGCATTTTGGTCTCAACTCCATAAGCTATTATAACACTTCATCTAAAAGTTACATGTGCTTCAATTGTATTTTGAAGCATTCGTGAGAAAAATCTCAGGATTGGGGTGACAAAACTAGCATCAGGATCACAAAACTTGAATTCACTGGAAGTGTTAAAGTTGTAAACATAGCTATTTCTTTATTTGCAAGAGAGAAACATTTAAATTTACCTACAAATATTTGGAGAAGGACCTTACTGGTTTAGAAGCTTTACATTCTGTATATTTACTGCAAAATGTGTGCTTGTGTAGTTGCTGCTTTCTGCCAGAATTACAGACCTTGAATTAATGCCCTGCAAATACATGTTTTCAGCTGCTTGCTATACTTTTTACTATGTAGGGATTTTTACAAGACATCTTTTTTTCTTCCTGATCTTTGTATCTAGGATCAAGGATTATTTTGGCAGGTGGCACGGAAGTCCCCTATTCCTATAAACCTTTGTTGTTGTATAATGGAGAATTAACTTGTCAGACTCAGAGTGGGAAAACAAACAATATCTATTTAAGTACTCACAGTTTCCTTGGCAATTTGAAAGACTTTGGACCCGATATGCTGAGACAAATGCTTACTCAGACTCTAATGTTGAAAAGGTACATCTGCATTTTAATTATGTTGTGTAAATTGTTTTCTTCTGTACTTATAGTTCAATATCCTGCTGATTTTGAAGTGTCCTCCTGAATATTAATAAATCAGATTGATCCATAAGTTCACATAGCTCTTCAGACAGACCAAGCAAAGTAAATGACCCAGTGGTGGTTTGGGTTTTTTTCACTGTCGACTAAAATCCTAAAGTATTTTTTTTCAAGACTTATTCAGGGTTTTGTGACAGTGGCTCCTCCAAAACTGATTGAAGGTGCTTCTATTGTACTCTCCTCCCACTGTAATGAAATAATGCAAAATCTGTATAATGGAAAGAATGCCAGAGTAGGGAAAGCAGATGGTTTCCTGAAAAAGAATGGTAGAAACAGGAGAAACAGAACTGTAAGGTACACATTTGTATTTTTCATTTCTTCCTGATACAGCTCTCTCTCCATGGTTTAGAAATAAATGGTTTTTATGTTTTCTCTAACATAGAGAAAAAAATGTTGAGAGGGAATTCTGAGTATGAGTAATACCTAAAATTAAAAGAGCTTTGTAAATGTGTTTTACCTTTTATAGGTTTTCTGAAGCATGGGAGATTTGTAGACTTCTGAATGACCAGTCTTGTTGGAATGAGCTGGGCGAAGCTTGCTTACATCATATGGAGGTGGATTTTGCAATATGTGTTTATCGAACATCTGGTAATGCTGGCATGGTGATGTCACTAGAGCAAGTAAAGGTAAAATGTGAAGTCTTACCTAGGAAATATGGTAATTTAATTCCTCTTTAAGAATTGCTGAATTCTTGGGGTTTTTTGCGACAGGAAGGGGTTGGGTTTTTTTCAAACAGGAGCTGAGTTGCTTTCAAGGAACATAGAGGATAAAGTGTCCAAACTACAGACTGTTTATTTGGTTTTCTCTTGAAGTGGTTGCAGTCTCTACTGGACTGCACAGTATTTCTTTCTGCATTTACTTGAAAACAGCAGAATATATTCATGTCTCAGGCATTGGGAGGTTCTTATCTCCTTTTTTTATTTTTGAGAAAATGTTGAAGATTGCTATTTAAAAAAATCCAAAACAAAAACCAGATTGCATTTATACATCTAAAAGTGAAATAGCACCTTAAAATTATACTTCTGCAAATGGCTGATTTTAGACAGTGTTAGCTGTAGTGGCACGTAAGGGCTTTTTCTGGTGTGTAGAATCCAATACACATCATTGTAAAACGTAAGGCTATTTTATTTTACTATTTTGCTTTATTTTTCTTACTAGATTATGTTATTTATACATTATTTTCTTTTGGACTACTTCTGTACCTATTATGTCTTTCTACAGGGAATAGAAGACCACAACCTTTTAGCAGGACATCTTGCAATGTTTACTGGTGATTTTAATCTGGCTCAGGATTTGTATCTGGCATCCTCCTGTCCTGTTGCTGCTCTTGAGGTATTCATTTAAGATGTGCATACTTTCTGCTGGTTTTGTTTCCAGGTTAATGCTGAAATATTTTTACCTACTGATAATTTTGTCCTTTTATGGTTTTGATCTTGCCATTGTGTGACTAGAATCGTAGACTACCCTGAATTGGAAGGGAACCACAAGGTTCATTGAGTCCAGCTCCTGGCCCTGCATAGGACAACCCCAAGAGTCACACCATGTGCCTGAGAGCATTGTCCAAATGCTTCTGGAACTCTGTCAGGCTTGGTGCTATGACCACTACCCTGGGGAGATGTTCCAGTGCCCAACTACCCTCTGGGTGAAGAAGCTTTTCCTGAATGATATCCAATGTAAAACTGCCCTGACACAGCTTCAGGCCGTTCCCTTGGGTCCTGTATCTAGGCACCACAAAGAGATCAGTGTCTGCCTCTCATCTTCCTCACAAGGAAGCTGCAGGCTGCAATGAGGTCTCCCCTTGGTCTCTTCCAGGCTGAACAGACCAAGTGCCCTAAGCCACTCCTCACACAGCTTCCCCTCAAGGCCCTTCACCATCTTTGTTGCCCTCCTTTGGACACTCTCTAACAGCTTTAGATCCTTCTTATATTGTGGTGCCCCAAACTGCACACAAGACTCAAGGTGAAGCAACCCCAGTGCAGAGCAGAGCAGCACAATCCCCTCCCTTGCCTGGCTGGTGATGCTGTGCCTGATGCACCCCAGGACAGGGTTGTCCCTCCTGGCTGCCAGGGCACTGCTGACTCATGTTCAACTTTCTGTTGACCAGGATCCCCAGATCCCTTTCCATGTCACTGCTTTCCAGCATCTCATTCCCCAGTCTGTCTGTACATCCAGGGTTGCTCTGTCCCAGGTGCAGAGTCCAGCACTTCTCCTTGTTAAACTTCATACAACTGGTGAATGCCCAGCCCTCTAATTTGGCAAGGTTTCTCTGCAGGGCCTCTCTGCCTTTGAGGGAGTCAAGAGCTCCTTCCAATGTAGTATCATCAGCAAACTTATTTATTATACCTTTGGGTCCCATGTCCAAGTCCTTTATGAAGATGCTGAAGAGCACAGGGATGAGGATGAAGCCCTGTGGAACCCCACTAGTGACGGATCCCCAGTCTGATGTCACCCCATTCACTGTAACCCTTTGTGCCTGGCTCGTGAACCAGTTGCTTACCCACTCTGTGATGTGTTTATTCAGCTGTGGGCTGGACATTTTACATACTCTAAGAGACTGTATTCAAAGCCTTACTGAAATCCAAAAAGATTACATCAATTGACTGTCCTTGATCAGCTAGGTGGATTACCATATAATAAAAGGAAATTAAGTTTGTCAAGCAGGACTTTGCTCTCCTGAAGTTGTGCTGGCTGTGACCAATGACTACATTGTCCTGCAAGTGTTTTTCAGTAACTCCCAGAATAATCTTCTCAATAATTTTACCAGGCACTGAAGTGAGACTGACAGGCCTGTAATTTCCAGGGTCAACCTAACAGACCTTCCTTCAGGATGAACATCTCTCAAATTTTCCGAATCTTTCTGGAATATTAACTCAATATTTATATTTAGAATAATTTAAAGTTCAGAATAGAAGATCAGATTTTATATTTGCATCAGAAAATGTTACTCTTCTTTGTTAATAGATGCGGCAAGACTTGCAGCACTGGGACAGAGCACTTCAGCTGGCTAAGCGTCTGGCCCCGGACCAAATGCCTTTCATATCAAAGGAATATGCAGTGCAGCTTGAGCTCATGTAAGTTCTCCTGTATGGCTGTAGTATAAGAATATTAAACCAATACTCATGCTCAACAGAAGAGCACAGAATTGAGATATTTCAGGTGACTGCATTGCTGAGAGAGGATTCAGTGAGGTCTTGCAGCTATAGTATGAGGAAGAGGAGTTTTGCAAGGAATCTTTCATGCTAGAGAGTGCTTATGTTAGTAAACTATAGTTCCTTTTGACTGATTCTGGTATATGTAGGTTCTTTGCCACTGGTAGGTCCACTATATAATATCATCTACTAAATAAATACTTTGATGCAGGCAAATGCTTGGAAAATAGAGAAAGTCCCAATCATTTAACACTTCTTGCATTGGATGAAAGCCATGCCTTTTGCCTGTCTTTCTTTCAATATCTATAAGCCTTCATTTTCTTAAACCATTTAGGTAAAGGTGTGTCAGATTTCAAGGCTGCCAATCCATAAAAGACAGAAGGTTTTAACCATTTGACATGATTTTAAAGTCTATTTAATAGTTAATTCTTCCCAGATTGAATGTAGTCTGTTGAATATCTAAGTCAAGAAGAAAAACTTACTTATTAATAGTTTGTAGACAACTCCCTCCCCCTGGCAGGACACCTGGCATTGAAAGAGGACACTTGCTAGTCACAGAAAGGAAGGAATGGATGCAGTTGAAGCAATGGAACCATCTGGAACTTGAGTTCAGAATATAGTCCAGGAAAAAAATTGCCCTTAATTTTGTGTTGCAAAAGTTCTAAATAATTTCAAAGATTAACTTTCATTTCAGAAAAATCTGGAATAGACCTGAGACCACTGCGGTGTACCTTGCAGATAGATTCTTTGCATTTCAAGAGAGGCTTATTGGTCTCTGTCCAACAGAATTGAGAGATGGAATTGCCTCTTTGACTAAGAGCTTGATCAAGTCCATAGGAAGTGCCATGGCATTTTGTGTAACTGTCCACCTCTCACATACCTCACAACCTTCTATGCAGTCGTTATGTCTAAGTCAAGACAGATACATGCATAATGCATGCATAAAGTGGTAGGAAGGCAAACATCTCTTCCAAATAAAAAATATTTGTCTGTATAACTTCCAGTTTTCTTTTAGGGGTGATTATGTTAATGCTCTGGCACATTATGAGAAGGGAATCACTGGAAAAAATAAGGTAATTCCTTTTTAGTAATGGTAAAATAGTACTGTTATAATATACATTAAGTTGTCTTGTTTCACACTCATTTGAATTCAAATTTTTTAATTCTGCATAAATTAAATGTTATTAAGTCTGCAATATTTTGTTAGTTTGTTTCAATGCTTGATTGCTGTCACTTTTGTGACCTGGGTTTCTGATGTGTCATCTATAGTTACTGCTTTTCATTTGGTTGCTACTACCAGGAGCACGATGAAGTTTGCCTTGCTGGAGTGGCTCAAATGTCCATTCGAATGGGAGACATCCGTCGGGGGGTAAACGAGGCCATTAAACATCCCAGCAGGTTACTAAAAAGAGACTGTGGAGCTATACTGGAGAATATGAAGGTACTCAAAAAAGTTAATATAAATTAAGGCTGAATATGTGATTTCACTAGGTTAGTAATTTATCTATGATCTTAATTTAGAAATTTTATTTTAATGGTTTCCGGTATTGTAGCAATTTTCAGAAGCTGCTCAGCTGTATGAAAAAGGACAATATTATGACAAGGCAGCATCAGTATACATCCGGTGTAAAAACTGGTAAGTACACATTTCAGGGAAATGTTATATTTCAGAGGATTTGCTGGGATACTCTTTAGAAAAGATTGATTCTCTGAATAGCACAAATGCCTCATAACTATGTTTTACTGATTTTACTGTTCCAAATTCAAGCTTAAGATTCTCTCAGAAATTTGTTTCAATATAGTCTTACTGTAAATGGCAATTTTCTTTTTCCTTATTTTGTGTATTATGGTTGAAGTTTCCTGCAGTTTCAAGTCCTTTGTGGGTGTGTGCACACGCACTAAATTCAACACTGAATTTAGTGCACACTGAATATAGTATTTATATTTGTGTAGTTACTGTTTAATTAATTAGATTTCTTAGTTTTATAACATGCATAGCTGAGACTGAGTATTTGGACAGTTGGAAATGATTGAAGAGTAGCCAGTAACATAATTTTCTTTTTTTAAGTTCATTTGATTATTGTGAAGTCTCTATTGGAAAAGCCCAATTTTCTGAGAGGTTTAAGGGCTCAGTTCTGGCCTAATTATATTTTATGGACCTGTCACATTAGGAACTGATCAGACAGTTTACTAAGACCTCTTTCATATGAGTGCTCTAAAGATTAGGTTGGAATATTATGTGCATTTATTTGAAAAATGAAAGTTTTATTCCATACAAAGAATTGTCAATAGCATGAAAACGAGCCAGGAGAGCAGTTGGTTAAAGGGAGTAGCTTGCATCTAATGATAACCTTGATTTGCAAAGTGGGAGGTGCAAGCTTTGTTTACTCTTGCAGAGGAAGGTTCAGTTTAAAGAGTGCCCATCTTTTACTCAGAGATGAGGTTTAAGGTCAGCCTCTGTGGAGTCTCTCATATGCTATGTCCTGAAAGGCCCACTGCTTAGCTTGCTGGTTTTTATAGATTATTCAGGTTACAGTTTTAATGCTGGGCTTCTTCAGTTGGTTAATCCAAGAACACCTGAGGTAAAAGTGGTTGGTCTGGCACTTCTTATGCTTGTACACCTCAGAGTTAAAAAAAGAGAAGAAACTGTCTTCGAGCCTGTATGCTCATAAAGCAGTCTGTAATTTGCAGTTCTTACAAAATGCAACTTTTTGAAAACATTGCAATTATTTCAAAGCTTATCCATTATGCTCAGACTCCTTTACAGTGTTGATATAAATATGACAGTTTTACTTGAGAAAATTTGGAACCAGCTGTATTTATTAAGCAGCTGTTATCTTTCTAGGGCAAAGGTTGGTGAACTTCTTCCGCAGGTTTCATCTCCAAAGATTCACCTACAATATGCAAAGGCCAAGGAAGCAGATGGCAGGTACTTTTGAATGCTCTTTTTTAATATAAAACATATTATTGCTGTTGTTGTTATTATACATTAGTGGTTTTGTAAAATAAATTAAAACACATACTGGAACTTTTGCATAAAATAGTCTTGTGAAAGTGGATTCTAAAATATATCAACTTGAGTTTACACTTAGTGTCTTGAAGATTTGAAATATAATCTAAGGACATTCATCTGGTATCAAAGATGTGTTTCTGATTAATTGTTTTCCTGTCTAAACATTAATATCTTTCTAACAAAAATCATCAGAGGTTTAAGTACTGAACGTCATTCCCCTTAGCAGAGTACTCAAGTTCAGTTTGTTTCTATCAACTCCTTAGCTGTGATTTTAAAGGTCATTTAAAAGGAGAATAATCATGAAAGAAATTTTTTTCATTCTAGAATCAAATTACTGGTACATCTTAATGGATGCACTTGCATAATATTGAATAATGCAAAGTTATTAGCTAAAGTGAAAGCCCCAGATAGGTTATATTTAATCACAGAATGTAGTTATTCCTAGTCCTTACCTGTAAGTAAACATGCTTCAAAATAATGATACTTTAAAATATGAAACGGCACCAGAGTTTAATGTTTGCGTTGATGAGACTAGAACATACTGTTTGTGTCAATTGCATAGTGAGAGAATGAGAAATTTCTTAATCTTGTCCACAGAACAGAAAAGAGGTCTTATTTTTGAAATTGTGCACATAACTATCACGTTTGGTTTTTATTGTTCTCTTGCTCCCAAGGGACTTCATATGGAAGAGATGAACTGTTTTTAATACATAACAAAAGAGATGCTGGCAGAGTAGGTCAAAAATAGTATTGTGGTGACATTTTTCTGTTGCCTCTGCTTTTCATTCTCCTAAGAATATAGTATATGCACTGCATATAGAGCAATGTGATTACGCGCAAACTGAAAGGATTTGCCACAAAGTAATCTCACAGAAATAAAATACTTTGTTTCCTTCACACCATATTATAAAGAGTTATTTACAAAGTTAAAACAACTGCTGTGGAACCATTATTGAAGCATTATTTTGCAGGTACACGGATGCTGTGATAGCTTATGAACATGCAAAACAATGGGATAGTGTAATTCGACTATATTTGGATCACCTAAATAATCCTGAAAAAGCTGTTACTATTGTGAGAGAAACACAGTCTCTTGAAGGAGCAAAGATGGTGGCCAGGTAACAAGCATGTTTTGCACATTAAAAAGACGTCTGTATCTATAGGGAGTTTATGAGACTTGCTAACATACTAGACTCTGGTTATTAGTACTTGGCTAGTGACTCTGTAATTCAGTAAATTGATTTGAGTTCTTTAAGATTTGGACAACTAAACAGGTACTGAATTTTTTGTTGTTGTTGACTTTCTGATTAAAATTATATTAACCTGAAGTAATAAGTTTAGACAATAATAAAAAAATTGCCATGCTGTATTATTTATACTAAGTTAATTTTAGGAACCTAGTTAAAACAATCCAGATACAAAATGGATTAGAAGTGTATCATATTTGTATGTATGTAATGTACTATCTTCCTAAAACATTTTGTGTTTTCATTAAGGTATTAGTACTAAGGTATTAATTTGTCATTCTGATTAGATTCTTTCTGCAGCTTGGTGACTATGATTCTGCCATCCAGTTTCTGGTTTTGTCCAAGTGTAATAATGAAGCTTTCACATTAGCTCAACAACACAACAAGATGGAGATTTATGCTGATATCATCAGTGAGTATTCTAGGCTCATAGTTTGCTTGCATTATGTATTGCTGTTCTTTTAGTTGATTTTAACCAATTTGAAATTATAAGACAATGGGTGTTAATTTTTGTTTCCCATTTCCAGTCATCATGGGCAGATTTGAAAACGATGTGTGTACTTCAGGCCTACAAGCCAGACTTTGCTTTCAGCTTTGCTCTCTCCTTGGTTTTCAACTCTTGCCTGTCCTACAGGGGTTTTTTTGTTTATCCATAGAGATAAAACATTTGTCTAGACTATTTTCCTCTGCCCATTGAAGATAATCCCTTTCTTTAATCTTGATACAAAATGGAGCATTTGACTGGTACAGTTCTTGATTTTTGTTCCCTTTTTTTAGTCTATTTGGCTTTGGTTTTCTTTGAACGTCAGTTGAAAAACAAAGTAGAATAGGAATATGTTCCTTCAGTAGGGCCTTTATCTTATTTAATAGGAATACCCTGCTATCACTCAGATGTGTCTGTTGCAGGTTCTGAAAGTACTACCAATGAAGATTATCAGAGCATTGCACTGTATTTTGAAGCAGAAAAGAAACATTTTCAGGCGGGGAAATTTTTCTTGCTGTGTGGTCAATATGGACGGGTCAGTACTTAAAGGATAATCCAGTGAAAGTTAAATGTTTATAGAAACTGTTCAAAATGCAGTCTTCAGGAAAGTTCATGTTAAATTTAAGTGCCTTAAATGGTGATACACTGGTATTTTTTTTAAAGGGTAAAAAGTGTAAGCAAACTATTTGTATTTACAGTTATATAGACTGTGTTCCATGAATGATACATTGCCATACACATAGGTTTTTCATAGCAGTAGAAGCTTGAGGTGAATCAATGATACACTATTGTCAATGAATCTCTGAATGTCATGGTCCACAGCAGCAATTTATTTACGTTTCATTGCCTTGACCAGTGGAGACTTGGTTGCAGAGTAACTAGTTCATTTAATTGCTGTAATGTGCCCTAACTGAAAGCTTTTTTTTTTAAAAAAAGAAAACGTGTTAATTGAAGTATGTTGGTTGACACACTTTTGATCAGTTACAAGTCTGTGAACTGATGCTTGTGAAAAGTTTGGCTTTTGCATACTGACTACATACCAAAATAATATGACTGATTTTTGCAAATTGTGGCCATTGTAGATGACAGCTCCTTCAACTGTGGCTTGGGGGGCTCCATGACATTAGAAACATTATGACATTATTCACATTGTGACATTAATTACCTTAATCATTAATTTGTTCTCACCATATTGCTGTGAACATCTTTCACAGTTAGTGAAGATGTACACCAGAATTTGGCAGTCTCAATTGTTTCTTTCATGAGTATCTGTAAGAGCATCTGCTACCTCTGTAGCTGAGATAAGCATTCAGTGTGCCACTTGTCTTACCAAAATGCAGAGAGAGAGAACTTGATAAAAACTAGATAAAATGAATTTCATATGTCTCAATTTTAACTTCATTTCTGTATCATTTTAGGCATTAAGGCACTTCTTGCAAAGTCCAAGCAGAGAAGATAACTTGGCTATGGAAATGGCAATTGAAACAGTAAGCAATGTTGATAAAACAAAAAATTCTTCTTGTTAAGGCATTTACCTTCAGTATCGTGATATTTTCCCCGCATCATGGAGTATGTTTGGACAGATTGCAAATAGAAGGAAAACTGTATCAGTAAAGATGATATCTAAACATGTCTAAAAATCCCAACTTAACACATTAGAAAATAAATACAAACTGCTGCATGTCAAAGCTGATGAACCAAGGAATCATCTGGTGGGAACATACAGAGCTAAAAAAATCATGTTCTAAATCTGTCTAGTTTTAGTGCTTTATGAAAAGGCTCCTTATGAGTAAGTTATTTTTCCCTTCTTCTTTCACATCACAATTCCTTGTGTCTTTTTTTAATAGGTGGGACGGGCAAAAGATGAAGCCCTAACAAATCAGCTGATTGACTATCTTATGGGAGAGGGGGATGGCATGCCCCAGGTACTGTATTTTTATCACTGCTATTGTGTTGCATTTCTGTGCTACAAGATATTTTGAGCTTACTTTGTCCTAAAATTCTTAGTAGGCACAGACTGTGCTTCAGCTTTTGTTAAGGAGCAAGACTTGTATGATCATTCTGTGAGTCATTCACCCAGTAACTCCAGATTCAGAAATATAAGAAAGGAAGCAACCATCGTAGATATACTACTATTCTTCAGTCATCTTTATGAAAGCAGGTAGTTGGACAGAGGAGATCCAAATTAATGCTCATAATGAGAGTAAGAGACAAAACTTAGCTGGCTTTTTTTGCCAGTTTGCCAGCTGGTTGTTGCCTTTCCCAGATGGAGAGTCAGCATGTGTATCTCTGGAGATGAGTACAGCACTGATCTCTTCCTGCAGGAGCAGAGTTGCTCTGACTTTTGTGGTGGAAGAAAGCAAGGTACAAAGTAGGAGATGCAGGTCAAAGCCCCAAAGTTGACCAAGCTATGATAGTTCTTGTGGTCAGTATCAGTGTAAGGCATAAAATGTTGCAGACAGATTTTCAAAATTAGCAGCTCCTTTTTGATTTCTGAATGGCTTTGATGATAACAGAGCTTGTTGTGCATTCAGTCATATTTGGGCTTGAGTTCATGGAACTAAGTGGCTGAACCACTTGAAGTTTTACTGCCTGTTAAAGCAGTACAGCAGACCTGGAATGTGAGCTAAGTGGTGAAAGCCAAATATCAGGTGAGGGTGTTGCAATCTGCAATCAGTTGCTTAGTCAAGGAGTTTAGGGTCTCATATAAAGTCATTGGAATACAGTCAGGTGCAATATGATACATATGGAAGAATAAATTATGCCTTGCTGAGGTCAATAAGGTTTGGTAATTATGGAGCTGACAGGGGCTTGGTGCAGTAAGTTGATTTCACCCCTAATGTTACAGCTGTGGTTAGCAATTCTGTTAGGACATTGGAAACTGTCTCTTTCCTCTCTGTATGGATTAAGGGTTTGAGATTTTAGACTTTTAGAGACAGTGGCTATTTGATGGCCAAGCAAACTTTGCTTTTGTAAAAGGTAAAAAAAAAAAGAACCAACCTCTAGCTCTTATTTACATCCTACCTTACCTCTAATATGAAAGGTGAACTTCAATAAAATTATGAGAGAAGCAAAACATAGCAAAACAAGCAGAATTCAACTGCAAGAATCCAAAGGAAATTAAGCTGTTGGAGGCACTGGGTGAAAAATCTATGCAGTATCAGTGTAGCCAAGACTAATTTCATATTTATGCTGGAAGTTGGGCGGAGACAAACTGTAGGATCCAGTCTCTTTTCTCAGAACAGCAATCTAGCTGCCTTGTTCAAAGAAGTCCACGGGACTGGGTAGGGGAAGTAAGGTGCAGTATGATCTCCATAGTGAAGAGGTTCTAAAGATTTTAGGAAAGACTTAGGAATTTTTTGAATGCCGTTATTGCTATATTTAACATTGTTTTGAACTTCAGTGTAGAGCTTTGTTTTCCTTATTTAAAAGCTCTCTCTTGTTCTTCTGAATGCTCTAATCCAATCATCCATAGTCTCTCTCAGTGAGTAACAAAATTTTACTTTATCAAATCATACATATTTGCTTTAAAAACTACTTTAAAAACACCATTATCTTCATTATGCTATGGAGATAGTTCTTGAACTTGTCGAACAAGATATTATTGTTTTTAGAAAATAGAAGCTTCTATGTCGTGACATTTTTGTAAAGCTGAAAGTAAGAGTGAATTTAATAGTAGCCATGCAGCAGAAACTTGCTCATCATTTCAAGCATTGATCTTCAAACCAGATCACCACTGACAGCAGGCTGATTGCTTTAAATCTTTCACAGCCAACAGTTGGGTGGCATTTTAATGAAGTGCCATATTATCAAAATTATTATGCTCACCAAAATTTTGCTACACTGTTGTCTGACTAATTATAAACTATTTCTTAGATGTGTGATTATGTCAACTATTGTGCTTGTTGACTTGAACATATAAAGATTCTTTATTTGTCATGTGCGCTCTTTCAGGGAACATTAACTAGCAAGGTTCTGCTGTTTTCTGTGTGCATATTTTCTGAGTACACGTTTTAAAAAGAAAAATTAAACTAAAAGTATGAATATCTAATATCCAATCAGATTGCAATATCAAATTTTCCAAAGACCTTAGGAAATGTATTAGAAAATTCTTTCCTGCATTTTCTGCTTTTTTGACTTACTGACTTTAAAGGTAGGGGTATGAAAGTAAAACATGGGACTAATTTTTCTTGAATTACTTTCACTTTTTCTTTTTTCTTTTCTTTTTTGGGGGAGGGGGGTAAGTATTTAAAATATGTTATTTAAGTCAAATATAATTAGGAACGTGGCAAATACCATATAAGACCACTGCTCCATGCTGGGACAAGATCCTTTCCTGCTGCAGCGGGAGAAAGGGGAGAAGCAGCCTGGATGGGGTAGTAGTGCTGCTTTCTGCTGTTCGTCAGTGGAATAGCCATCTGTGGCCATTAGGTGATGTCAGAGGTTGGGAAGAATTATGTCATAACCCACTATTTTTACTAATTTCTGGTTTATCCCACTAAGGGAATAGCAATTTTTCTTTTTAAGGCAGTTTACAGTGGATAAATAATATCTGTTAGTACAAGTAGTTGCAGTTACTTTATTATCCAGAAAACTATTTCATTATTCTTAACTTACAATTCTTATGATGTTCAACCTTTTCATCATTACTTAAGATTTTGTTCCATCATTAGTTTAACAGTAATTACTTTTGGTCACTTAATGTTTTTCTTTGTATTTCAAGTTAAAAAGAAAATTTTGTCTTCTCTTTTTTCTTTCCATGTGCAATTCTTTCTCTCTTGCTTTTATTTCTGTGATTTTTTTCATTTTTTTGTAATTCTTTGCTTCTCAGGTACAAGCTAATCTTTGCAGTCACCTTCTCTACAAGGAAATATCTTTATATCTTTAGTATTTCTGTTCCCTTGAATTTCTGCTTTTTTTTTGCTGTGTCTGAGACTCACATACAACACCCACACAATATATTCCAGAGAATAACACAACGTTGATTAATACAATTAATATTGTAGTTATTTTTATACCATTTTAACATAGAATACACACTTTAAATGTTTGGATTTGCTACTAATATTGCAGGATTGGTTGGTTTGGATTTTTTTGCAAAGCTCTCCATAAAGTTGCCAGTGTTTTGTTTTTTTTTTTCATTTGTACATTTAAATTGGAACCATACTGTTATATACAATATTTAGCTTAATTTAATCCAATTTTACTAGTTATAAGATTATGATGTACAAGCTTTACTTTTTATTGACCCCATTTTAGAAATCACTGCTAATGGTATAAAATAGTGACACTCACCCAAATTTTTTTCACTTAATATTTCTTTTTCAACACAAGCAAGGTCATTTTATTTTGCTTTTTATTTTTTCTACTTCTTTAATAGCAATAAATAGAATACTTTTAATATTTACTTTTTGTATTCTTTCCTTTATATTCCTGTATTTTATTTTGTATTTTTAATAACTGCCTCTTGAGGATTTCCTCAAAACCAAACCAACTCTGATTTGTTATCAAAGACCAATTCTTCTTTCTGTCGTTGGTACTTTTTACTAGTCTTCTAGACATTTGAGTACACTTACAGAAATAGAACTCATGTTTGTTTTCTACAATACTGCCATCTTGGGTTTTAGTTCTGTTTTTAAATTATTTCACTAATTTGCCTGCTGTTAGATTGCAAGTTTTTGGGTGAACTGTTAGCTACATTTGAACTGTTAGCTACATTTGTGATTCTTGAGGTTATATAATTATCAAATCTACCAGCAAATTATAAATTTTATGCATCTTATTAGTTGGTTGTCTCCTAGTTTTCAGTTTTTTAGCTGTCTTGGATGTTTGCCATCTGGTCCCAGAACAACACATTCATTAGGGGTCAGATTTTGTCATCTGCATCCACACCAAGCGATGTTTGCATCTAAATCTGTAACGCAATTTAAGCATTTCTGCCAAGACTTCTGTTCCTAAAAGGAGTCCCTGGGTTCTTTTCGGACACCATAAATGCCCCCACAGCTGGAGTTGTTTGGTTTCCCCCTGTACAACTCTCCATGTGCATGGTGGTCTGTGGCTTTCTGCATCCCTGACAGGGCTTGGCCAGCACCTGCCAGGACTCCCTCGGGCCCTTGGCATGGGTGTTCTGTGCCTGGGCAACAGCCAAACCCTGCAGGTGACTGTGGCATAGCTGAATCATGTTCATACAAAGAGCTCTTCCTGAAGCAAGCTTGTCTGCTTTCTTTGGAGAATGTGGTGGTGGGATGAGCAAGTCAAGAGAGGGAATACAGCAGTATGTATTTGGTCAGTACTAATTGCTTTCGTATGATTTCATTCAGGATGCCAAGTACCTGTTCCGCCTGTACATGGCCCTAGAGCAGTACCAAGATGCTGCCAGAACTGCCATAATAATTGCCAGGGAGGAGCAGTGTTCAGGTAAGTCTGTTTTCTCTGATGTGATGCCATCTCTCATGCTACCTCCTTAGGTACCCTACTTAGGGTGCTGTTATTTGTGTAGGATTATACTTAGAGAAGACATGTGCTTTTAATTACATTCAAGTTTAGTTTTGAATTTGAAAGTAGATTTGGGAAAACCTGTGGACTCACACCTATATATTAAATACTGGGAAAAAAGAAAAAAAAACTTGTGGAAAATATCTGTGTTCTTTATTACATTCAAGTAAACACAGTGATTAAGACAGTCTGTGACTTTACCTTTCTGTCTATTACAGGTCATAGAATTGCCATTTCTGCATATGGTTTCTGACTTGGTACTGAACCTTTAGTCTTAGCACCTGACTGTTATCAGTGGAAAATGGGCAAAGGAGTTGATTTCTTTTGAAGGACCAGATACATGCTTACTTTAAGCTTGTTTTTGATTTGTAATGGGTTGCTAAAGTTAGCAATAGAAAAAAATAAGAAAAGAGAGGTCTAGAAGCAAAATAGCTGCCACCTCCATTATTCACTCGCCTCTGCAGCCATGGCAACAACCCTACCACTGCTTGCTTTTCATTTCAATTGTGTAAAAGAAAAATCTATAAAGGAAGAAATAGCAGCCTCGGGAATAACCCAGACAAATTAACATTTATGGGCTGCTCCTCAGCATTGGGCTAAGGAGTGGAAAAACCTCTTAAACCCTTGGCAAGCAAATCTCCCAATCCATCACAGTAGTGAATAATGTATTTGTGCTAATTATATAAGCAGGAAATACAAAGGCTCAAAGGTTTAAATATTTACTAGTTTCTCTGAATTTGAAAACTTTTCTCTAAAATGCAGTATCCCATCGTGTATTTCATATTCCCTAGTGGTATAAATGTGTTCTGCAATATTGTAATAAGAAGCACAATATTTGTCTCACTAAAAGCATCAATCTTGCAGTAACTTTCTTCTGGAGAGGCAGTTTTACATCAGCCCCCTATTCCTTCAGCAGATTTCAGTGAGCTTGATTGTGAAATTTGCACCAATATAGTTTGTTCTTTCCTTAAAAATCCATCTAATAATAATATTTAAGTGGTACTGCTTGGTATTTTCCTTTGGGTATGCCATTTTTAGTGCAGTTTTCCATGAAGTTGTTTTTACGCAATCACGTGATTTTAAGACTGTATTATACTGAGAGTCAGTAATACAATAAAAAAGAATAATGTTGTTTTCCAGCAACTAATTCTGAAGTGATATTTAGCTGTCTCACACAAATTTCACAGTTTGATTCAATTATAGTGTATAACAAAACATTACAAATTGCTCTGTGAAGTAAAAACATCTGCTGATAAGAGAAATATAGGGAGGCAAAGGAAAATGTTTGCTGAAATAACTGGAATTTCCTTTAAATGCCTCCAGCTGCAAAGAGTATGACTTTCTCAGCCTCTAATAATGCAAAAAATCCCAAAGCAACCAGCAAAACAACCGCCAAAACAAAACAAGAAAAAAAACAACTAAGAATAGATGAATTGCAAAACACTACTTGATTTCAGCTACACTGATAATTTAATGAAATCCTGTGGTTTCAGGACAATCCTCAATAGTAACCTTGAAGCAGTATAACTTAGTGAAGTAACATTCAAATTTTAACTATCTCTTGACAGGTTTTGGTTTGTTTGGTTGCAGAGGCAAGGAGGCCGAGGCAAATGATCAAGTAAAAGTGCACTAAATTGACATTTAAAATGCAGCTTTTGAATATCTGACACTGAAGAACAAAAAAACCACCCAACTTTAAATACTCTGAAAATATCTTCCACTTTTAAAGTCCATTATATTAAATTACCAACATATATCTTTTGCTACTGTTTAGATTACTTCTCCTAGTGTAATTTTTTTTTTTTAATTTCCTGGCTGATATTGTTTAGGATACTGTGACAAGCAACTGCTTGTGGCTTTCCAAAGAAATTTTCGTGCAATGATTTTATTCAAAGGATCAACATAACTTCAGCTTCTCTATATGTCATTAGTACAGATATTGTTATAAAAATTTAAATTTACTGTTAATTTTTTTTAAGGAAACTATCGAAATGCACGTGATGTTCTTTTCAGCATGTATTCAGAGTTAAAGACCCAGAAAATTAAAATCTCTTCCGAGATGGCTACAAACCTTATGATTCTACACAGCTATATTTTAGTGAAGGTAAGGAACTGAGAAATTGAATTTATGTCTAAGTTGCACAGTGTATGATTTATTGAACTGCATGTGTGGATGCTCTGTGTACATAAATTATATTGGCATATAGATTGTATCACAGAATCCAAGTGCATGCTAACAGCAAGCTTCAGGAGGACAATCCATAGTTGTTTCTGCCTCTTTTGAGTAGCATATTCCTTTCTAAAATACTGAATAGTTGAAAATTACATATGGGTTCCTGTTTTTCTTTTGCATTCATGCTTACAAATACTATGCTACTAGTACAACTATTTATTATTGTTGTTGTTGTTGTATTTGAGGCTATTAACCATAAGTAGATCAGTGCTTTTCTGTAAATTAAATTAAGCAGGGGTTCAAATGTTTTCTATTAGTTAAGCCATGGATGCCCATCAGGATATCCATTCCTACAGCCAGCTTCAGCCTCCCTCTCTACTAGCAGTGAGGTAGGAGATGCAAGGTGGGCTGAAGGCCAGAAAGACTGGGGGAAGAGCCATGCTGCAGTCTCTGGTCCCTTCTGTAGTCCAACTCTGCTCAGTTACATGAAGGAGCTGTTGGCATGGAGCAGCAGGATGAATGAATTAACGAGCAGGCTGCAGGAATTACTCTCCAATGACTGCAGTAAATGTGGTTTCTTTGCTGCATTCCAGATTCACGTGAAACGTGGTGATCACATGAAGGGAGCACGGATGCTTATACGTGTAGCCAACAACATCAGCAAGTTCCCATCACGTAAGTGCTGACAGCAGAGGAGCTGTGCTCTGCAGGGCAACTCATTAATCAGCACTGCATTGCAAGGTTCATCCTCCCCCCGTGATCCTGTGGGCAACAACAGAGTGAACTACACAGTGTGCCCTGCATCCTCCTCCAGGCAGCTCTTCCATACACAGCCTCCAGGATGGGATCCTCACATTACTGCAGTACTGAGCAGCCTCAACCACACACCGTCTCAGGATAGTGTGTAATGAACTGACTGGTTCTGGGACTTGATCACAAATTTTTAATTGATCTTTTTTAAAAATGATTTTGGATACATGGGAAATGTAGACTAAAAAATAGGCTTTAAAGAATGCAGACCAGATTTGGGAGAAATGGTTACAATCAGAAAATTCCCGCTGCCATGCTGAGCTTCAGGAGTGTGAGGCAGTGAGAGGTGAAACCATGGTTTTCTTGTAAATGGTTCCAGGAATGGCCCAAATTGTGCAACTGTGTACCATGGCAAAGAAGAAAAATAATATTTTTTTATCAGTACCTTTTTAGCTGTATTAGCTCTAAGGTTTTAAACATTAATATTGGCAAATATTTGACATTGTGTTCATTCTATTACAGATATTGTGCCAATCTTGACTTCAGCTGTGATTGAGTGTCACCGAGCGGGATTGAAAAACTCAGCCTTCAGTTTTGCTGCAATGTTGATGAGACCTGAGTATCGGAGTAAAATAGATCCAAAATACAAAAAGAAAATTGAAACAATGGTCAGGTGAGTGGTGTTAATCAAATGCACACAGTTTCAAGGCTTTATTTGCAATGCTGTTTTTGCTCCTAAAGCCTGTAGACTGTTTTCATATTATTTCACTGTCTTATATTTGAAAGGCTAAGAACAATTTCCCACCCTTCTCTAAAGACTTCCTTTGAATGTGATAAGCCTTAAATGCAATGTGCATTTAAAATGCTTCCTAACCAGCAACAGCATTTTCCATCTTCTCCATATAGACACAAGTGCAGCCACACAGGTTTAGTTGGTTTCTAGTTGAGAATCCACACTCAAGCTGTTGGCTACTACAAGCAGTAGCATTGTGCTCTTCTGTGATTTAGAGGACTAAATGGCTAAGATAAAAAAGAATCAGAAGGCAAATAAATCATGAATTCCTGATGTTTTCTTCCTTATCTGAAGTTTTGTTTTGATCCTGGTCAGTATTTTCTGCCAGAGAAGGAAGCATAGGAAATTCTAGAAGAGCAGGGCACGCATATGTAACACTTCTGTCATTTATTCTACTAGTTTCTAACCAAGGCTCAGGGACTTGCTGAGCTCATATGGGTGGTTTAGGTATTTATTTATTTATTTATTTAGTCTCTAAGCTCTCCATGAGCTTATCCAGTTGCTCTGTCTAAAGTAAATATTTAATGAGTGTTGACTCCTACAAGAAGCTCCATTGTGTCAAAACTGGTATCTAGCTAGTTTAAGGTGATACCTCGTAGTTTTCCTCTTGGGAGAGATCTACCCTCTTCTGTGTCATTTATGATCTCACTGTATGTCTCTGTATTTTATTTATTTCCCTTCTATCAGTTATATCTTTTCAGGACCTGAAGAGTCTCAGCTTACATAGCTTTTGTATGGATCCTAGTTTTTATGGTGTTTCTCTGAAACTCTTCTTACAGCCTTTTTGGAGGCAGTTAGAAGCTCTGTAATCATACCAGAAAGCCAGTTTTTTGTTACTCCTGTTCTTTGTGGTCCTGCCACAGAAAAACTCTGAAACAAAGAAACTATAGCTTTATACTCAATACATATAGACCCTAAGTTTTGAAATCTTAAAGTATTGAGATCGTTACACCTTTTAAAAAGTGGTGGTGTTTCTAATTAAATGGAAAATTACCTATTTCTGAGTTGACAGTTGTGATGAAGCTTGGGTGATAGTTAAAAGGAAGGAGCTGACAGAATGTAAAATAGCAGCTGGAAGCTATGCAACTCAAAGGAAAAACACTTGCTAAGTATCAAAGGCATTGTAAAACAGCTTTGATAAGTTCAAACAGCTTGAGGGTTTTATTCACAGCTGTATCTATGTTTTAGACATCGTGACACAACTGAGACAGAAGAGCCAACAACAGCCTGTCCCTACTGTGCTTTCCAGCTCCCAGAGTGTGATCTTCTGTGTCCCAGCTGTAAAAACAACCTTCCATACTGCATTGCAACTGTGAGTGTCTGCTGTGCTTTCTGCACTGTGACAGTAAAGGCAAAGCTGCTTTCCCTTCTAAAAATAAGTTCATTTGAACTTCAGCTGGTAATGGATCCAAGCTAGATATTTTTATGCATTTACAGGTTTTTCTAATCCGTTGCCAGATTTCTTTTTGTCTTTGACTATCATAGAGTGTCCTCACTTGCCTCCTTCAAGCAGGCACTTGAGGGTGCCAGTAAATTCAGGAAGTCATTCTGGGAGACTTCAGCTTCCCGAGAAGGCAGCTGCAGCACCAGGAATCCCCAGCACACGCATTTGGTGCAGCTGGCGCACTTGGGAGAGCAGACAGGCTAATGCTGCTGAGGCCTTCCCAGCTCAGCCATTTGCCCAGGGGCTCTGGTGCTCAGAGAACTAACAGAAGTCCCCCTTTCCTTTTCCATGTATAGGAGCTTGTGGAGGGCACACCTCTCCTCCCCTAAGCTACCAAGATTTGAATTAAAAAAAATTAAAAAACCAAACCAACCAACTGAAAAAAAACCCATCTGCTCTGGGGAATTTTCAAGCACATCCAATGCTAATGGTTCAGGCAGTGACCTCAGCATTTCTTACTTTACTCATTCTTACAGAAATGAGAAGTTCTAATATTTTTTGTTTCTTTAGAGTGTGCTGAAAAGGTAAGGATGGCATACATTCCTGGTGGAAGCTACTGTGCAGCTACTGTATAACTAACATAATTTTTACTGGGTTCACATGAATTGTCATACTAAAATTGCAGTGAAAAATGAGAACTTACTTGAACACGAATGAAATGTTAGAGTTAACATTCTTTATTTAAACTAAAGAATTAAGTCTCACAAAAAATTACTATCCATTATGTGGGGGGCTTTTTGCACTATTGGTTTAGCAAAATAAGATGATAGGTATACTTTAGAAGTAACATCTTTAGGAAAACAAAGGGTTTAAAACATAAATTTATGAGCCAAACACAGTGTACATGTTAATGTATGTTACACAGTATTTATTTAGGCTCCATCTTGGCCACAGTTTGTTTATGTCACAGGTGTTTGTAGACATTAGGACTGTGGCATTTTCAAATATCTAATGAGAATCAGTGTCAAAACAGTCTGCTGTTGCATATTGTATTAGAGCATAAATTTCTCAGTATAGTTCAAGGTGCTGCTGTGTTTTTATAGTATAATTGAAAAGGTACATACAAAAGTAAACTTATTCTATCAAAAGTAAACTAGTAAACTGTAGCAAAAAAGAGAACATGTAGAGTAAAGAGGCAAAGGCCAGGCAGGCTCACAAACTTGAGTGCTGAATGTGACCTACTGGGCTCAGGTGCTTTTGGGGGCATTTTTGGTATGTCATGTACAACACCAAAAATGCCAGATTTAGGTATAGCTCTGGATACAGATCTGGATACGGATAGCATTCTAGAATTGCCAAACTAGAAGAATTTTAAACACTGTAATTCAGTATGTTCTTAGATTGCCATTTTTAGAAGAGGAATGCAAATGATATATAACACTGCATCTCTGAGAGCTCCTTTTCTAGTTACAGAATTTTCACACTAATCAAGCTACAGTAACACATATATGGGGCTTGCAATTCAAGAACTCAGAACTCTTAGATCTTAGTTGCTGAGACTTTTTCGTAGTAACAGGTCCAAAAGTGAATGCTCTCTGTAGCCAGGCAGCACCTGCCCCACAGTTACCTGCAGTTTCTGTGTGCAGGGTCGGCACATGGTACGCGATGACTGGACAGTTTGCCCACACTGTGACTTTCCTGCCCTCTACTCAGAATTCAAAAGGTAAGTTGGGATGTTTTTTCTATTGCAGTATTCCGACATTTGTTCATATTTTAGCAGCTAATGGATCATTTGGTACTAAAAACATGTAACAGCTGGGCTGGGTGGAAGAGGAATTCCCCTTACTTGGTAGTTGCACCTAAGATGCTCACAGAACATTGCTTCAAAGCTGACTGATAGGATATGATCAAGAATTGGGCCAGTGATGCATGGCTCCAACAGGAACTGTAATGAAGATGGATGGTGAGCTCGTGTAAGTGCTCAGCTCTGTCTAGGAAGAAAGCCTGATATGGGAGCAGGGCAGGAACACAGGCACACCAGCAATCACCAAAACAAACAAAATGCATGTAGAACTGGGTGCCGACTAAGAGCAATAATGTCTTGTCCCTGATAATCACATGTGACAATGGGATGGGGTAGCTCTGTTCCAATGTCAGGAAGTCTGACGCTGCTAAAACCTCCTTTGTTAAATGTTTCAATGCTGCAAAGAGCAGCCTTCCTGGTGTGGTGTTAGCTCTCAGCTGTTGAAAATGCAGACAGAAGCAGCCATTGCTCTCTCCTGCACTTGTTACATAGCACTGGTCAGAACCCTGCTCTAGGCTTTGTACCTTAGGCCCAACATCCTTTGAAAAATGTTAGAATTAGCTTTTGATCAGTTACCCTTCCTTTAAAACAGCATGTTACAGACTGAAAACGTGTGTCCCATGTGTTCTGAAACGATTAACATTGTTGATCTTAAGAAAATAAGTGACTGCAAAGAGTACCTCAAAGTAGAAGATGAGGACCAATAAATTCAGGTATGTCCGACAGTCTGTAGTTTTTACTTAACGGGGTTCATTCTGGACAACTCTGGGAGTTTTTCCCAGTAAGGAATCTTAGCTTAGAGTCTGGGTCAATCCTCAGATAACTTGAGACCCAGTTCTATCACCTATTTGCCCTCAGGCATGCAAACACCAGTAGCTTTTGCTACTGCATCTAACCTGGTTGTTAAACTGGGCTTTAACTCAGTTTACCCCTCTGACCACATTAACATCCACAAGCTGTTCTGGTTTGGAACATGTTCCCAAACACCAGGTGTGCTTGAGTAGCACAGAGAATGGTTTGAAGATCTCAGCATCATCCAAACTTCTCCAGATCTTCCAGCACAGGTTTAAGTGTGGGGAGAGAGGGAGAGAGAGCAAGAAGGGTACTAACTGGAAAGAGCAAATCTAAAATGCATGTTACATGATCTTAATTTGCCTATTTAACAGAATCTATCCCAGGATAACAGCAACAAGTATTGGCCTGAGATACTCCTACTTCAAAGAATGAGAGCATGGCTCTGTCTAGACCAAAGACTTAAACCAGAACTTCATTGTTGTGGTGTTTTTTTTTTTTATAATGGTAACTAAAAATTAGTTAACAATGTTCCTCAATAATGTTAATAATATCAAGGCAGATTTACTATTGCAAACATCTTATGTGAAAGCTCAGCTGTAGGTCCCAGTAATGCACTAAAGTTCTTTGGGGGAATTTTTAGTTGATTTTATTTTTCCTGATCTGCTATCACAGTGTATCTAAGAATATAATTAACCACCTCTCTGTTTATTTCCAGAACTGCTTGTGTTGGCTGGCAAGCAGCAAGGAAAGCACTATCACTTCATCATACATCTCTTCCCCAGAAAGGCCTAATACCAGCCATGTCACTTCTATTTTGTGATATCTGTAACTATTTAGCTTTTGATAAATTTTGTACTTTGGTTTATTGTAGTAATAAAACTGATAATTAATACAAACAAAACCTGCATTTTATCTGCACCAAAGACAAACTACAGGGCCATCTTTGTAATGAAAAAAGAAAAACCACCTCCCTACTGTCCTTTTTTTCAGTATCAGTTCTGAACTGTTATGAATATTTTCAATTAAACATTTTTTACTCTTTAAATATTCCTTTCTGGTTTTGTTTAAAGATATAACTTGTAAAAGTACAAACTACTCAAGTTTTGGAAGTAAATCCCTCACTGTCTTTCTATGTCTCTCACTGAACAAAAAGGAAGTTGTAGGAAAAGAGGAATGCCACATCATGTATGTGAAGGAAAGACAAAACTGTGGAATAAATGAAGGAGATAGGACAGAACACTCCATGAACTTAACTAAAGCTTTAAAAGAGTCCTGTGAAACATTTTATTGTCATTTTATATACTGCTTAATTTCTATAATGTACAAATAGGCAATTTAGGTATGGGGGTTTTGCATCGTGTACTATTTACAAGACTTCACATAATGCCAAGGGATTTATATAAAAAAAAAAGCAGTGAAGTCCTAGGAAGACTCAGCAGAAATGCCAGGTAAGTAAGCATGACATTTTCAGCATGCTCACACACCTGGTGTCTGTTGCACAAAGGCAGTTACATAGCTTGTAACATGTACCATCAAGAGTAAGCACAGCAGGGCATAATGTGAGAGCACAAAGAGCTACAGCACCTCTATAAGAGGAGCATTTTCAACACACTGGTTCTACTTTCCCAGCAGCAGCACTGGATCTGTTTCATGTTCCTGGAAGAAGTTAGAAAAGCAAAGCTGTGTCCAAAGCAGTATTTTACTCTAAATGTCTTGTTTTCTCTTTTCTTTTCCCTTCTTTTTTTGTTGTTTCTTCATTTTTCTCTCTTTTTGGCAGCTTGGAAGACTTCACCTTTTTTTGCTATAAACAGAAATATACAGACAATTAAAAATCTAGCTGCAACCTGACAAAAGTTTAAGTCAAAATGTAGTCAGTGTTAAGGAAAAAACCACCTCTTTCCCTCCCCTTTCAGGTGTGAAGTTTCCAAATGCCATGGAGAATACAAACTACAATATTCAGCCTTGAGGGCTGACCACAGTTCCCCATTTGGTGACACCTACAAATGTATTACTAGAATTGTCATCTGTAGTAACCACAGGCAGAGGCCTGGCACCATCCTCACCAACACTTGAAATATTACTAAGTTTTGGAATTGGATGGAGAACTCATAGGGTTAGAGTGATGTCTCACTTTGGTCCAACATAAGACAATGGATGGAAGTAACTTAGACTTTTCTACAGTACCACCAGTTAAAAATTTAAAAATTGAAAGATTATTTATTTAATATCTACAGGTTTTTTTCTTAATTCATTAAGATGATGTTAAAAGTCACAGAAAGGTAACTAAAAACAAACAAAAAAGCCCCAGCACTTAAGTGGGGTGGTTTAATACTGAGGAAATTAAATCACCTTAATCATTGCATCACTGTCAACATTATCCTGCTCATCCTCATCAGACTGGATTTCTTCCACATTCAAGTCTTCAGTCAGATCTAAGGTCACTGCAGATGCTGACTGCCTTTTAGATGCCTTGACAGAACTTAGTGAATATGGAGTCAGATGGGCCTCTTTGTTGTAGGCACGTGTAAAAGCTGCTTTGACCTGGCAGGGTGGAAGGAAGGAAACTGAGCATCAGTTTAGGAACTGTAGATTGTTAGCTAACCAACTTACTGAGAGATTCCACATCAACTTTCCTTTGGAAAGATGTGACCAAAGATATGTAGAAGATGGCACTCTCTCAAAAGGACACAGAAAGCATTTAAGAGCTGTATGGTGAAGGATCATTTTAAACAAGTCCCACATAATCCTCAATAAAGTGTGCATCTTCAGATGCTTCTTGCTTAGGCCTACAATAATTTCAGCAATCACACCAGAGTCCCCTTCAGCAGCACTGTACACTTGCCAGACTAAGCAGCATATTCAGACTACAGGAAAACACCTGACAGTAATGCAGGTTTAGTTACCAGCAGGTTCTTCTCTTTGCATGAGCACCTGACCTGGATGAGGAGATCATGGTTCACATCACGTCTGCCCAGTTTGTAAAAGCAACTTGAGCTTAAGCTGACCTTGTACCAGGTGAGGGTCCCAAGCACTGCAGTGCAGTAGCTGGACACTGGAAAAGCAGCACACCAAGCACCCCAGGTCTGGCAGTTCTGTCTAACAGGACTGGGAAAGGTGCAAGCTGCAAGACAGCCTCTGAATGCAAGGGCCTGCTCTGTAACACAGGCAGCTGCGTGTCCCTCCTTTGCAGGATGGTAAGAAAAGCAGGGCTCTGCCTGAAGAACACAGATCTTACAGCCAGAGCTTGCCTCTAGAAAGGTACCAGCTTTCCCTGTCCTTCCAGTGTTCTGCTTCTATACCCAAAACACAACTGACTCCCAGTAATCCTTTACAGCAGGAACAAAAAATGTAAGACTCCTGAGTGAAGCACAGCCTGATTATCTTTAGAACTTCACCATGAAGTTTTAGTTTGTGCTTGACAGCTGATTCACAAAGCCTGCTATCAGTTATGGTTAAGCTGGTGCACCAACTTCAGCCTTTCCAAAGCACATCTATACCACAGCAATTATTCCAGGATTTCTTTTTTAAGATATGGAAGAAAACAAAAAAATCACTGGTGAATTTTACCTTGGGATCCAGTTTTGAAAAAGGACTGGGTTTGCCTCCCCATGTGCTTATTTCCATGATATTTTCAAAGTCTTCTTTCATCAAGCAGTAAGAGTCCATAAATGTTACAGCTTGTTGTACACCATCTGCTCCAAAGTCTTTCAAGGGCTGGACAAGCGCATCCCGCAAATACGACAGATATTCCAGGTTTACTGTTCTCTTGCATGTCTGAGTTCTTTGTCAAATTGAAAATAAAGTATTGAGTAAGTAAATCTGTCCAACCAGCACCATTGACTTCTAAAGACAAGAACAAATAGGTAAGGAGGCCCTCAGTAAATCCACAATCAGATGCCTTAAGAGCAAACTGCAAGTTGTACTGTGCCATTCCTTTTGCCATACCTGCATTAGGGAATAACCAATGCAAGGTATTTGAACACCAAACAATCTGGGGAGACACATCCCTAACTGAGAAACATCTTCAGGGCAAAAAAGAAAAATGTAGGGTACTTGTGATTATACTAAAAGCGTTTCCAGTTTTGACTTGTTCAAATTAAGCCCTGAGGAAAGTGTCACCAATAACACAGGAACACGTTCACAGAACACCTGAACGTGTCACTTGTTCAAGGAATTGATGGTAGGTAAAGAACTGCACAAGAAAGAACTGTATGAGAGGAATGTCAGTCCTACCTGAGACTCATGTGCATTGCCAGTTCTTGAATGATACGATCATGTTTGCCTGTGGATGAGAATTTCCCCAGCCAGCTGGGAAAGACAGGAAACTGGGACATGTAACCCCTCATCAGCTCCCCTGGGAGAACGCTTGCATAAATAGCCTGAAAAAGTAACACACATGCCAAACTCAGATCACAGTGGAAGTCTCGTGGACACCATGACACACTGCCCTGCACTGCACTGTCCCCAGGGAAGAGGGGTAGTCAACACAGGGCCACAGTGGAAAGAGTTTCTTTCAAGAGAACTCTCTCAACTTCTTATTTTTGGTCAATCCCTGTTGGGTTACAGCTTCACCCCTTGTACCACCCTGTTCATTAGCACGTTCTAAAATACCAGTGAAATTATCTGGGTTTCAAAACTCAAAAAAAAAAAAAAAACCCAACCCCAAAACATAGCCTTTTCTCATGTCCAATTTAGAGTGCAGTCAAATACTTCACACAACAAGTGATCTCCAACACAAAGACATGGTGAAGGAGACATTTCCAAAGAACACTGCAAATCTGCATCAAGCCAGCTATGTTCCTAAGCAATTCAGCTCTGTACTGAGGAGGGGGGTGAACTAGATGACCTCCAGAGATGTCTTCCAATTTCACCTACAATGCCAGTCATACTCCTTTAAGCACAATCTTGTGTTTCAGTGAGCATTAAAAGAAGTACAGTGACCAAACTTCAGTCCTCTATGCTTTGGGAGAAATCCTGCCCTGGTGAGAGGAAGGACAGCACAGGCTTGAAACAGCACAAGTGATACACACCACATGCTTCTATGCTTTGTGACAGTCCAACTTTTCCAAGTTTCAGAAGACTTCATTTCATGTTGCAGCATGGGCTCAACAACATGGATATGGGAAACTCCTCTGATCACCAGTGGAACAGAGTACTAGATGAAGTATGAACTACACAGATCATATAATCATACCCAAACACCAATTCCCACAGATCCACATTTAACACTGGACACCCCTTAAAGAACATAAAATGAGTGTTAAGTACTCACCTGTGTTGGAAGAAGATTCCAGTTCTGCTTGCTACGAATCTGCCTGTCCACTATATCACCATCACATATACTATCAGCTGCTCTACTCAAGAGCACCAAGTGCTTTTTTAGATTACCTCTGGAAAAAAAAATGAAGTTGACTTTATTACAAAGCAGAAATATCCAGATGGGTTTTAGTCTACTTTGACTCCCTGACACAAAAGCCTATGTCAATTTAGGCTTTGGAGTAACTCACCCAGCAGCAGCTGGTTTCACATGCACATAGTTCTCTTGGACAAAGAGAGGTGCTAGTGAATAATCATGGAAGAAAAGATCTGATTTGTCTATAAGAGACATACGAGCAGCCTCCTCTCCAGTAGCGAAAACCTTCCGGACAACATCGAAAGGGCCCTAAATAAATGACATTTCAAGCAGTCAGTGGCTAGAAGGTCAACACAAAAAGTAAGACACAGCACAGTATCAACTAAATTAATATCCAGGAGTATCTTGGCTCATCAGTACAAGCTCCACGTTCAGTATTGCCACTCTAGAACTTTACCAGTTTTAAGAACTGTATTTTATTTTTGATATTAAGAGAATTAACTCCTAAACAGAGAACAAAGGATAGGAAGAATGAGTTTCATAATTCCATCTTACATAAGAAACCAGTATATCAAAATATATACTCAGTCCTTGATATACTACTCCAACTACTTGTGGCAAATGTGTTAGCTCTTGGCATCTAGGCTTTATTCAGTGCTTCAGTTCAAAAGATGATTAAAGTGATTTTTTATATATATATACATATATATATATATATAAAGCTTATTGATTGTATCAGAATATGACAGTAAAAGCCAATCCAGTATTTGACACTTACCAGTTTGATGTCCTTTTTGGCTCTGCTGGCATCTGTTTTAGCCTCGTCGTAAGTCAGTGATTTGTCTTTTGCACACCACATATTAAGATTATGCAAAACCTAAAGAACAAAATTTACAATTTGGTAGCGTAATAGAATTGAAATGGAAGACTCCAGCAGTAACAGCCTGATCTTTATACATAAAAATACTGCTCAAATACTTTCAAGTTAATGTACATAATCTGCTATCTGAATGGTCATTGATACTGAATGGATACTGACCTGTCTGATGTCCTGATTTGCTGCCAGGATTATCTCTTGCATAGCAGGTGGGGGAATTTTTAAACCTTCTTTAAATGCAATAGACATCATGGCACCCTGTAATCACAATTGAGAAACTGTCACTAGAGAATTCCTACGAATTCCAGCAGAACATACTGACACGTCTGTGAAAGAGCACTGCATATTTTTTCTGAATTTTTAAAGCACATATAGCTCAAATTTTCTCTCATAAACATAAACCATCATTAACCACTGGTGTAAAAAAGAGCATGTCCATTTATAAAAACCCATTTTGGATATATTCTTAAGACAGACATCTAAAATCCAAGAGGCTTTGGGAAGGAAAACTCAGACAATTCATCCTGAAAAGCAGTTACTCACTGAGATGATCCATTAAGTGGTATATCCAATTCTGAATAAACTCTGCCACATGAAAACTGAAGTTACTGATGGTAATTCAGTGCAGTCCATAAAGCCACAGCCTACTTACTTTGATCTGTTCTAGACGAGGTCTCTGAAAACGAAGATCCAAGCAGTAGTGGACCAAGGAGCGCATTTTGGGATGGTTGCGGTCGTTGCACATGCAAATGATGGGTATCTTGGTGTGTCGGATCAAACCAATCAGCTCCTGCAATTTAAACACCTCACAATTACATCACATAACCTGGATAATAGGAAAAGTTAGAATGTCATACCGAGCAGCATTAGTCCCTGCCATAAATCAGATCCCTGACAGGTGCCAAGTCTGTAACACACCTGCTGTAATCACATTTCTACAGAGTGCAAACCTAGCCCCTTGCCCACATTTTTCACTTGCTGTTCTGGTCAGCTGCAAGAGATCTGCTGCCTACCCACTTCCACTGTCTACTTCCAGCAATTATGCTTGGAACTGTCTTCAAGAAGCAATGTAAACCAACAGCTCAGAGTACAGCTGTTCACCTGCAGAACTAGACTCATTTCTCCAAAGGCCAGTTTGACCTGGCTTATGCCCTGAGGGAACACACAGCTTTCTGGCTGCACACTGCCACAAAGAATGAAAAAGTAGAAAGTAAAAAGATCAGTTCATCCCTGCTCCAAGAAGCTTTATCATTTTTAGGCTTGCCAGAAGAAACTTAGCTAGCTCTAATGAAGGCAAAATTCAGCTCAGTTTCATTCCTGCAATGGAAATACCTGCATCTGAGCTAAAAATCTGGATGCCCTTCACTGTCAAAGTAATGCACATGACTACAGGAAATCCTCAGAAGCTAAAATTGGAGCTTACTAAAGAGAACAAAGGATGCTGCTGCCTATGCCACACATTAGTTACTCAGTGTTACTGCCTATGCAGAAGAGCAACAGTCCCAGCCAGATTATGAAGCTCCCACTGCAGGGAGATGTCACTTTAGAGAGACCTTAGGATAAATGTACCTGAAGTCCACACACTCAAGTTCATCACTCCAGACTTCTACACGAGTATCCCTTTTTCCCCTCTACCAATGCACAATTCTTACACAAAGACAGGCTTCTAAAACACATCAGACTGTACTCTGCAGAGAGCTTGTTTATGGATCATGGGTTGAGGACAACAAGAGTGGCTGTTTTGTGTGGCACTATTTTGTGCTATATATGGCACACACTCTTGGCAATGGCATTAGCTAAGGACTACAGTGGCTTCACCTGAATCCCTCCTCTGTCTTCATTGCCTGCCATACCATCCACTTCATCCATGATCAATACATGCTTCCCGCTAACTGATGAAGATGCACCTGAAAATGAATATGGATTAGAAAATGAGATGGGAATAAAGGAGTCTTGCTCAGAGTTTTACCCAATGCTAAGTAAGATAACTCCAGCCTAGGCAACTGAGGTGGTGGCTCTGCCACTTGATCACATGAATCTATGCTCACTATAACCTTATGTCATCTTCTGAGAAACAAGTCCCATGGAACAGAGGAGCAATTGCAGAGTTCTTGAGTAGTTTGTGCAGATTAACAGCTCATGCTATGAATAGTAGGATTTAATTCTAAATTGAAGAAAAAATAAAACAGCTTACTACATGAACCCATCCCTTTTAGAGCCGGGTCCCTCCACCTGACAAGCAAGCTAAGTTCCTAACACTGTTGTGTAGGGAAGCTCTGTCCTTCCTCTAACCAGACTCTTAATGAAACAAGCATCTCCTTCAAACAGACGCACCAGAACAGAAGTCTTTGATGCTGGTGTTGTTAAGTGATTCAGCAACTACTTCCTTGAGACTGTTCTTGCTGCGAGTGTCGCTGGCATTCAGCTCCACGTAGCTATACCCCAGCTCCTGGTCCAAACACATAAACCACGTAAAAAGTGAGAACACAGATCAGTGAAAAATCATACAGCAGCTTTAATTAGTTTCTCCCCTTATATCCTTTTCTCTAGCAATTAAAAAAAATCATAACCATGTGTGGAACTGATAGGCCCAAAAGAGATTATTTAGTTTGGTTTTGTGGTACGTTTTTTTGTTGTATTTTTGTTGTTTTGGTTTTTTTAAATTTTTTTATTAGGTTTTTTGGTTGGTTTGAGTTTTTTTGGTTGGTTTGGTTGTTGGGGGTTTTTTGTTTGGTTGGTTTTTGTTTTGTTTCAATTGAGAGGGAAGCATTGGAGTCATTGGCACATATTAAATTTTGGAAGATTAACAGAACTGCCAGAACTGCCAGCAGGGATAGAAACAGAGCTATGAGCAATTAACCAATTTAAGTTTAACATTTGCACTTTGGAATTTTTGAAGCATTCCATTACATCTAGACTAATTACATTTTTGAATGAGGCTTTGCACTACTATGAGAAGTATAATTTTATAAGACGAAGAAATTGTCTGTCTTTCCTGTAAAGTTATTTAAAAATGTAAAGGGCCCAATCCTGCTAGATGCTCAGCTGCCACCATTTAAGCATGTTCAGCATCTTACAGGAGAGTGAGGTGTGCCTCGCAGGACTGTATAAAATTAGTTACCTTATTTAAGTTACCTAATTTTTTCGGATACTTTATAATTTGCCTTTCTCGAGACCTCGTGCTGTTACACCGAATTGCTTTGAACGGTCAAAATGTTCTCGGGAGAAGCCTTTTTGTATTTGCTTTTACGTGCCTTGTCTTTTTTGTTTTCCGAACAGCACCGCGGGTGAAAAACGGGAAGATGTGAACTCATTGAATGTTTAGGGTTTGTTTTTTTAAAAAAAGTTTGAAGTGCCCGATACCCAAAGTCCTTTGTACATGTGTAATTTTAAACGTGTGTTTTAACGCTCTCGGCGAACTGTTTGTTGTTTTAAAAGAAATCGGTGACACCTTGTGATGAAGCATTGCAGTTGGAATACAGCTGATCTCAAGAGGCTTTGCTGGCGGGTGTGTGCCTTTATTCCCTCGCTTAGAGCCCGTTCTGCGTGCCTGCGGTCCAAAACCCCTCCTTTTCCTCTGAGAACTGCCCGTACCCCTCTGGGGGCCGCGGCCTCGCGCAGAGCTCCTCCCGATCGGGGCCGGCGCCGGGGCCGGTCTCTGCCCGCCGTCAGTCCGCTCCGTCTCCGTGGAAACCGCGGCGCCGTGGGCGGGCGGCGCATGCGCGGTGGCGGCCCCGGCAGCCCGCGGTGGCCGCGATGAAGGTGGGTCGGTCTGGGCGGCCGCGATGAAGGTGGGTCGGTCTGGGCGGCCGCGGGGCGCCGCGGCCCCGGGCGGGGCGGGCGGGGGACGCGGGTCCCGCCCCGCGGAACGGGCGGGGGCGCTTGCGGCCTGTGCAGGGCAGGGAGGCGCGGCGGGAGGGGCCGCCAGCAAGCGGCGAGGGGGCCTGGTGGGCTTGGCTGCGCTCCCGTGTTTGTTTACTTTCTCGTGGAGAGACTTCGGGTAGAAGGGAGCTTAAACGTCATCTAGTTGCAACGCCTCTGTGATGGGCAGGAACATCTTCCACTGGCCCGGGTTGCGCAGGGCTCCATCCAGCCTGGCCTTGTACGCTTCCACGGATGAGGTCCACAACTTCCACGGGAAACCTGTCCCAGTGCCTCTCCACCGTCACAGCAAATACCTCTTAATAACTAATCTAAACCTACTCTCTCAGTCTGAAGCCATTCCCCCTCGTTCTGTGGCTGCCGTTACAATAGTCCCACTCTGTCTTGTAGGTTTCCTTCAGGTACTGAAAGTCCACAATTAGGTCATGCAAAAGCCTTCACTCCTCCAGGCTGAGCAATCTCAGTTCTCTCAGCCTTTCCTCAGAGACAGAGAGGTACTTCATCCCTCGAATGATCTTGGTGGCCTTCGTCTGGACTAAGATTTTTTTAAATTATTTTTCAAAATCAGACGTCATTGTCAGATGTCGTTTGTGAGTGTGGCATGTGGTGGTTGCATTTTTGTTGTTCTTGTGAGCAGAAGGCAGATTCAGCGTGAAGAGTGCCTCCGTTTACACTGACCCAAAGGAAGGGATAAGAACCCTTGAGCAAGTCTGACAGGCATGTGGTGGACAGTGGGTGTTGGTGTTTATCTTATGACGTGTAGGGATATAAGTCATGATAGCAAGCTGTGAAACAAACTTGTGGGCTTTATCTTATACCCAAGCTACAGAAAAATATCTGTGGGTGATGTGAAAGAAAAGGACGTTCAGAAATTTTCTCCCATGGAAGTCAGAATCTCTTTCTATAGTATGTTGCTTTGAGATCTTAGCTTTTAAGAGCCAGCAATTCAGCGTAACACAAAGGTTACCTATCTCTGTAGGAGTGAATGTTGAGCCTTTTGTGTTTTACAAACTAAGGATGCTTTCTGGTCCCAGACTTTTCTATTAAATTTAGAGAACTATTGTGGTCTTTGAACTAGAAGGGGATAGTCTCATGCAATTTTTTTATTCTTGTAACTAAGAGGCAAAAATAATAGTTTTAATAGAGTCACAGTTCTCTATGCAGACACCCAGCAGCAGAAACTTCAATTTTTTTCCACTCAAATTGAAAGAACTTTTATGTGGGATTTTGATACTTTGGTTCATTGGAATCACACAGAAGTTGTGTTTGGATTGTTTGAGGGGATTTTTACCTCCAAAGTACTCAGTTGCTAACATGCTAGGAAGTTGTAGTATTTTTATATCTTGTCATTTTAAGATGCATAATTTCCTACTTTTTTTTTTTTTTTTTTTTCCCAGCAAGTATTCAGTCTGTATGAAAAAGCTTGGTCTGGTTCGCCTGTGCAGTTTGCTTGGCAAAAAACATTAGGAAATTTTCTTGCTGTAACAGGGTAAGACTGCAACTATTTATTGCATTTGTCCATCAAAATTACTGATAAAGAAAGGGAATTATTCTATATATTAATCTTTTTTAGAGGTGATCGTGCTGTGAAAATTTTTGATCGTCATGGTCAGAAGAGAAATGAAATCAGCCTACCAGGGTAGGTACTAAGGTTTAAATTATTTTCTTTGTTGTTTTCTTTAAAAGTGCTTCTTTTCTGGTGAGATACTTAGGCAATGTGAGAAATTTGTAGGATGCTACACTATCTCTGGTGAACATACCTGGCAGACAAGACAAATTATGTCACTGAAATGTAAAGAAAACACCTATCACATTAAGAAGGATCATAATGAGGTTGTGTACAATACATCCTTGTATTCTAGCTACTGTTGATTTTCTAACAGTTTGTTATCATGGCTTTGCTGAGGAAAGATACTCCTTTGGTTTACATCAGTGGCATAAATGTACACAGTGGTATTGTTGCCTTAGGTCAAGGTGATACTTCTGAAGTGAGTCTTTTTTTTCTCAGTTTATCACACTTTGGTTCACATCAGAGAGTAGTGGGAATTTACAAACTGGATTTTTTTCAGATTAAATTTAAAAACTTGTGTACTTTGGAAGATATATTGAACTTCTTAAAAGGCAGTCAGACCATAGGAACAGGCTGGATATGAACCAGGGAAAACCTCCCTAGGGAAAAATGATGTGACATTGGGTCATCATATTGGTTTGGTCAATAAATACACTTTTTTTGGGCACCATTAATACCTCATGTAGTTTCATTTGTGTACTGCTCATCTCTTCTTAACACTTTAACTCTTCTCAGTCATCGTGGAATTTTTTTATTTCTAATTACCCCATTAATTTCAATTAAGATAAACCCCATAGTTCAAGGCAAAACTCCCATGGTCTTTAAGGCTGAAACCTCTAGTGAAGAGTTTAACTTTAATTTCCAGATCATCACTTACGTAGCCCTGTGTCATTGGTAAATATAAGCCAGACTCACTTAGTTCCCCAAGAAGTCTAGAAATCCAGTTTTTGCAGTTCGTGGTGATTGCCACCTTGCACCAAACCAAGAGATACAATTCTCATTGTCTTTACCAGACTCACTGTATTTCACTGACCATCATATCTTGCTGTTTGGGTTAGGTGTCACTCATAATGTGGTCTGGCTGTGTCAGTTTCTTTTGCTTGGTGATATCTATGGCCCAGGTCTTTCTGTGCAGTGTTTTGCACAATGTATGATAAATGCACATTCTCTCCAGAAAACTGTCCAAAGTGAGGAAAGCTGTATGAAATCAGAGGTGTATTATTGGAAAAATAATCCCAACTCTGAATAGCCTCTAGCAAACCAGAACCTTACAGAGAGCTTTCACTGTCTCTTGAAAATCAAGGTGACAGTATATACACAGTAGATACACAGCAGTGTCTTTTATGACCTTCCTCTCAGCCTCTGTCATCAATGCAATTTGAGTAAGAGTGAGGTTGCTATAAAACTAGTTTACAGGGAAATCTGCAGTATGTCATGGGTTTGCAGGGGTGGGGAAAGGAGGAATAGGGACTCAGTTGCATAGTTCTGGCTGTTTCTGTACTTACAAACACATTTTAACATTCTTAGTGATCTTTTTTTCTTCAGTAACTTTGTTGCTATGGACTGGGATAAGGATGGAGATACTTTAGCAATAATCACAGACAAATCTAGCACCATATTTCTGTGGGATGCAATCACAAACAAAACAAGCCAAGTAGACAGTGGCATGAGGTAAGAAAAAAATTTTAACGTGTATTTAAAGACTTGGACCACTGTGACTTGTATAGGGACTATATTTCAAGATCATCTTTTTTTGGAGTCCTCAATATACTAATAAATATACTAATTACAATATACTAATTAAACTAATATTGTATTACTTTTACTATGTTCTGCATACTTTGATAATTGTGGTATTGGCAGAGAATATTTGCTTAATTTAAAACTTCTCCTTGGTCTGTATGACTCATAGAAATGAAAGACAAATGCAGAATTCCTTATGCAAAGTGTTTTAATATGTGAACACATGAAAGGAATCTCTACTACACAAAGTAAAATTGTTCTTTGTTTTAGGGATGCAATGTCTTTCTTGTTATGGTCTCGAGTTGGAGCTTTACTTGCTGTTGGAACAACCAAGGGGAACTTGCTCATATATAACCGTCAGACTTCTCGCAAGATTTCTGTTCTTGGTATGGACTGCTTTGAAACTACTCTGGCACATGTGAAAGTGGAGTTTTGCTAATGTACATAGTTTCCTTCCCAGTTCTCTATATGAACATGCAGGTAAAAAATGTGCTTGTACTCAACATGCACCTTCTACTTTGGAGTACTTGGCAGAGTATTTTTAGAGTATGCTAAATTATACATATATATACAAATACCTAATACTGCCTTACTGCCTCATGGGGCACTTGTGTTACCTTTCTTGTAAAGGATTTGTGTGGTTTTTCATTTGCTAAGTTACTCTTTCTTACCTGTTTAGAGTACCTCTGGGCATCAAGGCTAAGGATGTAACACAGTCCCTAGAAATGTGATGCAAAGAAATGGAAGAATAAGGGCTGTGCTGTTTCATATAAAGTCAAAATACTTCCATCTGAGAGCAGAATTTTTTTTTTAAAAGCTCTTGTACTGACAGGTTGTTGCACATTCTGATGATCTGTGTTTGAGTGGCCGAATGCTGTATATTTCCATCACAGTTTTTTTTGTAGTTGTGTTTGATTTGTGTTGTATAGGTTTTTTTCTTTTTCAGGTAAGCACACAAAGAAGATTACTTGTGGCTGTTGGAGTATTGAAAACCTCCTTGCTTTAGGTGGTGAAGACAAAATGATTACTATAAGCAATAAGGAAGGGGATACTATAAGACAGGTAGTATTTATAATGCACATTTGATTTAAAGGTGTACATTAATACTCCTGGTTCCCAACAAAGCTGGGACCTATGGGAGCTTGTGCCTTTTGAATCCCAGTGCTTTCAAGGACAAGGAGCTTTTTTTCCCCCCCCCCAGTATATTTTATGCTAACATGTCATTAAGACCCAACTTGAGGTCATGTTTTCTCCAATGATTTTCTTGATTTTGGTACTAAAGGCGGTAGCAACTTCTGTCTGTCTGTCCTTATGCAAAAGCATACGCGGCAGGAATAATGCAATCATTTATCATCAGTATGTGCTACATTAACTGTTGATTTCTCAATCTGCACTTCTTTCTTGCAGACCTCAGTCAGCTCAGATCCCAGTGACATGCAGTTCTCAGTTATGAAGACTGATGAAAGAGTATCAACCAGGGAAAGCACAGTAAGAAGTCCCTACAAAATACTGTAGTTCAAGTGGGAATAATCTAACAGGATAACTCCATGTGACCTGCTGACTTTTCTTCTGAGGAAATGGAGCTGACTTCTGTAGGAGAAAGTCTTGAATTTGAGCTGTGTGTTCTGCTGAGCTTGCATTTAGATTTGTGAACCACTGGCTCATGCAGGGGAATGTCCTGAAAATCTCTTCCACTGTTGATGAAGATTCAGAATTCAAATCCATGGGATTCTTAAGGATTATTCAAATTCCTAAATCTCATCTTTTAGTGAAGATATAAGGCCTTACTTTAAAGTTATGCCATTCTTGTCATGTTAATTTTTCTTTTCATTCATTGGCAGGTAAGTGTAGTGGTTGGCAAGAGGACTCTCTTCCTTTTTAATTTGAATGATCCTGATAACCCAATTGATCTGAAATTTCAGCAGCCTTACGGCAGTATTGTAAGCTACAAATGGTGAGCAGAACTTTCTTAATTAATTATTCTCGTATTAAGAAGCTGAGTATTTTCTAAGTAGTTCTGATAAATGCTGGAAACAAAATCATCTATCCCTTGCTCAGGCTGGATTTTTCTTGGCTGTATTGTAGACTTTTCAGTAATTCTTTTTTAAACACACGGAAGTCTACATTTTTAACTGTTTTACTTGATGATTCAATAGCTATAAAAACAGTATCTTCCAACAGAATCATTGTTGGTATGCTCAGCTTTAAACAAAAATATGTTGCTGTCTTGACAGAAGATAAAACTGAGGGGTTTATGTTTTTTTTCTGTTTGGATGAGTAACTGATGAAAGATCTAGGGGTGGAGTTGTGTCCTTCAGCTAGTTTGTTGATTTGCAAAGCTGTGCAAAGTTCTTGTAGCCTTCTTATTGTGCAATACTATTGGTAATGTTCCTGTGAAGAAAACCTAAGCTAGAAGTTTCATATCTGTACCAGTAAAGTATCTGTGCTATTTCTGTATCTTTGAATCATTACAGCTTGTCTTTTAATGCCTGTTCAGTCAACATGGAATTGACATCCCTTTACACTATCAGAAAACCCGAAGTTGTATGCTTCTTAGTTTATGACCATGTGTAACAAGGTGTACATAGGCTGTTTCCTTTGCAGTGATTTTTCTTGTAATTGAGCTAATGAGTTATTGTTTGAATTCATCTTTACATGCTGTAACTATTTGTGCCTTAACCTCCTTATTTCTACTTGACACTATGAGAAGTAAACAGAATATTCACAAATTTGTTGCTTTGGTACTTCCACTGTGTTTGCAGTGCCCTTAAGGGCACAGTGACTGGCATTATGGTTTTGACATGGCTTTGATGGGACCACATAGGCCAGAACCTTGAAATGAAAGTTGCCATCTTCTGGTATGCTTATTTCAATGAAGATACCAGAAATCTTTCTCCTGGCATCACTGCCATGTGTGCAGCTTGCTGAAAATAAAGTGGCATTGTAGAATACAGGAGAGAATAAAGATGACTTACAAGGCATCTGGGCACAGACATGGTTCAGTTCTTTAAGGACCTTTGATAACCTGTTTTATATTACATGGTTTAACATGATATATATAAATTCCCATAATTTGTTTATTTTTTCTGTTACTGAGAGGCATTGACCCCAGCAGTCTGAAAGAAAAATGCTTTTTATATATAGCATTAATAGATCTCTTTTCTGAAGTTTTGCTTTTTTGTAACAGGTATGGTGATGGCTACATTATGATTGGTTTCTCACAAGGGTGTTTTGTAGTCATTTCTACACACATCCGTGAAATAGGACAAGAAGTCTTTCAAGCTCATAATCATAAGGATAATCTAAGCAGCATTGCTATATCACAGTCATTAAACAAAGCTGCATCATGTGGAGACAATTGGTAAGTGGTAGTTTTATATATGAATAATAGAATTCATCTGCCAGAGCTGGAGCTACTGGGCATTCACACTATGCTTCCTAAGATTTCAAGGCTCCCTAAGAAGTGAATTTAGAAAAGGGAAGATGAATTGCTCTGTGGAACTGCTGCTCTGCCTAGAGTTAGGGGAAGGTATTATTGACAAAAATCTCTGCAACTGTAATTAATATAATTAATTGTAAACAAAAAAGAAATAAACTTTAGTATATATTATTCCTTTTGATTCATTCTTATTCTGTCATGTTACTTGGCTACAAAAAAGTCCAAATTTCTTTACTGGGATTTATCGATTGAGCATAAACATCTGCTTAACAACAGGAGAAAAATTATTTTAAATCTCTACTGAGTATGTTGATACCTGATATCCTCCCCTCTGGTGTTTGGTCTTACCTGCAGTCTAGACAAAAGTCGAAAAGTGTGAGCAATTAAGGAAATAAATAATTAAATATACTGGAGTTTTTCCAAAGTGTTTTGTGCATATGATAGAATAGCTCCTTTAGCTCCTCATTTGCTAATCCCTGATTCTGTGATATCTTAATTCTTCAGCAAAAGAGGAATTGTGTCATAGTAGAAGTCAAACTGTTCTTTCTGTTCTCAGCTCTGTGTAGGACCAACTGCTGATTTATGACACTTGCACATAATGAGTGCTGTAACTATGAGCAAAACTTGGTGCAACTTCAAGCACTTGAGCTATTGTACAGTAAGAGTTATTTCTTTAAGGTGTGGTTTAACTTACATTGACAGCATAAGTAAACTCTCATTCTGTCCCTTTTATATGCAGCAGGATTGAAAGTATTTTTTGCATCTGTTTCAAACCCTGTGTGTCCATGAGTAATGTCTTTTTAAAATAAAATGCTATAACAGATCAAAAGGGAATAACAGTCTATGTTTCCCAACCCTGAATTCTTTCAAATTGGATTTGTGCCTTTTCCTCAAATTTTAGTTCTCTGAGCAAATATTTTTGTACTGATACAGTGATACACTGTTCACGGTGATGGGTAATAGTATGTTGTTTTTTAGGAAATTGAAGACATTTTGTATTTGTGTTCTACTTTTTGCTCCATTAGTCTTGATTGGACTGAGTTTCTTCCAGTTAATGATGACTGAGATTTAGATGGGTGGGAATAACTGACTCTTTATTTTTGTTTTAGCATCAAAATCCATGATCTGACAGATATGAGAGAAATGTATGCCGTAATAAACTTGGATGATGAAAACAAAGGTATGTTAAGTTTCTCCATGGGGATAGAAATTTTTACAAATTAAGTAAACTGGAATTTTGACAGTGTCTCTGTTCATGGAGTGAAAGTACTGCTGTTGGAAAAACTGTGTAAATATAGAATTTTTCAAAAGCTCCCAACTTGTATTTATTAGGTGACCTGTAGTTAAATGAGAGCATATTTTACCTATTCAAAGTATAGAGAAGTACTGCTCTCAGGATATTTGATCAGTTAGTGTTGTGCAGTTTTGAATCCATATTACAATATATTCAGATTTTAACAATAATACACTTAACTGGTTTCTGCTTCTTTCCATGATATTTTTGTGCTTTTCAGCATGTCTTGTACTAACATTGATATTTGATCTGTTTTTGTCCTGCTGTACAGGACTTGTGCCTGTGGCTTCAGTGAACAGTGTTACAAAACCATTTTCTTGAGTAGTGAATTTCCACCCTTATCTCCTCATGTAGTGTTTGTAAATGCTTCAGTTATTGTCAAGTAGCTGGTTGCCTCCAGCATTTTAATTTCTAAGAACCTTTCTTTTTTATTTTTTTCTTTTTAAGAAATTTAGGATATTTTCAGCACAACACTTCCCTGTCTCCCCTTGGAATATTGGTGTTAGTCAGTTAGAGTATGATTTTTCTAATGGCATTTTCAGACACTGAGGAACAAGCACCAGTTCTGTGTTTACTGATTTGGCAGTAAGGGGAATAAGATTGAATTCTCCTCAGCTGCTTCCAGTATTGTGGATCACTTTTAATGTGCTGCCTGAACTGTCAGTGTTGAGAAGAGTGTTGATCAGTTTTGTAACAGATCTGTAATCTGTTCTAGTGGAACGTGACTTGTACCTAGATGGCCTTTAAGGTCCCTTTCAACTCAGACCATTCTGTGATTCTGTGAAGTTGTCACTCTCAGAAAAATGCTGTATTAGTAAAATTCTGGTTGATCTTGAAATTGTATTAATTGGTTAGCTTTGAGTACATTAGTACATATATCTAGATATTAATTCCTACCATTTTCACTGTTTAGAGCAAAAAAAATTGCTTGTTGGTTACAGTAGTTAAAGAAAGGACTGTATTTTTATACAAAGCCTTGTGAATATTTTAGGTGTAGATCAGATGGCTTGGACAGATGATGGACAGCTGTTGGCAGTATCTACACGAAAAGGATCCCTCCATGTTTTCTTGACAAAGCTTCCAATCCTTGGAGATGCTTGCAGTACACGGATTGCATACCTCACTTCTCTTCTTGAAGTCACCGTAGCAAATCACGTGGAGAGCGTATGATAACCTCTTCCTTTTAAACTTCATGTAGATGTAATTAAAGTAAGTATTAAAAGTGGGTGAAAATTGTATTGTTTTGTTTTGTTTTCTTACAGGAGCTACCAGTCACAGTCTCTGTTGAAGTAGAGCCCAGTTTTGTCGCTGTTGGTGTTTATCATTTGGCCGTAGGAATGAACAATCGGGCTTGGTTTTATGCACTTGGAGAGAATAGTAAGCATAAATTTAGTTCTCTTAAAACTAATGCAGCACTCTGTCTTATTTTATTAATTCCGTATTGTGTTTAGCAGTTCTGGACATCCCATGTTGTACAGTAAAAACTTAAATTGCCCATGGTCCTGCTAGAGTGGAATAATTTTTGTAGGCTGAAGCAGTTATGGCAAGGCATTATAAATACTGGAAATAAAACTTCTCATTCAAGGTATTGGTCATGAAATGTAGACTGTTGCTTACTTGTTTTTTTCACATTATCTTGTTAATCAATGAAGGACTTCAGGCTTTTGAGACATTATGTATCTGTGTCTTAAAGTACTAAGTTTGGCAAAGTACCTAGGAACTATGATCAGAGAGCTCAAATGTTCAGTTTGGCAAATCTTCATATTGTTTGTATGGGATAGGGAGAATTTGGTTATGCTGTATCCAAATTTTAGATGGTGCATTTCATAGTTCCATGTTTTTCTAAGCATCCCCTTTTTTTCAGTGACAGTAAATTAAATAAAACTGTAACAATGCTAGTCAGAGTTGCATAGGAAAAGAGTTTCTCTTGTAGTTTCTAACCAGTTCTCTAACTTCTAAGAATAAAGTCTCTTTATGTGTGACTTGTCCCCCCTTTGCTCAGTTGGGAGATTTTCATATCTGCTTACTCAGCTGCAAATTTAGATAAGTGAAGACCTGTACAAAATCAAAATATTTTGACCTTATTTTTTCTGTTTGAATCCTTTAGATGTCAAAAAGCTTAAAGATGTGGAGTACCTGGGGACAGTAGCAAGTATGCGCCTTAATTCTGACTATGCTGCTGCTCTGTTTGAGGGTAAAGTCCAGTTGCATATGGTAAGAGCTCTGGCACTTTGGATTGTTGAACTAATGAGTTGATATAAGCTGAACAAATTAATGTAATTTTAAAAATTAAATAAAGTGCAATGATACTCAGTTAATAGAGATAATTAAAAATTCTTCAGAATAGTTTTGCTGGGTAAGTAAAATATAGAGCTGAGTTTCTGTAGACTTAGAAATACAACCTAGACAAGAATAGGTGAAGAAAAACGATTTCTTGTCAGCTATTTAACACATTTTAAAGGTCTCTGGTAACGTAGAGACAGAAGCAGATGCTAGGTTCTTAAGGGATGCACATGCAAAGTTTTTTTCATCTAATTTTCTACAGTTTGATACAAGCAACACTATGATACCCTATTGTTACTGTTTCAGTTCATTCTGTTCTTTATTTTTAGATAGAAAGTGAGGGTTTGGGTGCTCAGGAAGAACGAGAAACTCGACTTTTCCCAGCAGATGATGATAAATACCGAATTTTGTGCCATGCTTTAACTAGTGACTTCCTCATATATGGTACAGATGTGAGTATTACTTCTTTTAAAAGATCTTTTTAGGTGGAATGTATTTGTCTGAATTTTTTTGGTTATTGCTCATCCTTTTGGCAAAACAAAAAGTGCATCTGTGAATTTTAGAGTGGATTATTTTCTATACATGAACTTTGAGCAAATACAGTCAAAATTGCATCCAGCTTCCTTTACTGTTGCGTTTATACGGCGTTCATTGGCAAGAAGGTTAAGTTTTGCTTTTCCTATAGTTTGTTGCAAAACATTGCTTTTAATAACAGATCTTAATTCTGTTGCATTTTAGTGAGAGGATTGGCAATGAAAATGTCTTCCAGATATAAGAAAGAACATAGCACTTGCCTTGCAAATTTGTTGATTTAGGTAGTGATGTGAAAGATGCGGACAAAAAGGTACTCATATATACAAATGTCATAGCATAAATGAAAGCCTTGACTTGCTCCCGAAGCCTTTGTCCAAAGAGAACTTTTTTTATGTGTTTCAGCAAGGATGGGAATGAAGGAGGGCACTGAAGAAGTATGTGGACATGCTTATGGATTTTTCTGGAATTTTTTTATTTATGAGGGTAGTTTCTTGTCCATTTAATATTTTCTGGCACTGAGAATATAGGGCACGTTTGGCATTGTAGTATCAGCTCTTTGTGATATTGACTGATGTATTGACCTTCCAGGGGAAAGGCAGAGCTATCTCTGGTTTAATAACTCAAGTTATTAAACTTGAGTGTGAGTTCTGTAGCAGATGAGGCCTTTCCCACCTCCTCAGTACCTAAATTGATACTGGTAAATTTGAAGGACTAAATTTGCAACCAATCAATTTGATGTCTACAAATTCTACCACTGCTGTCAAAAGCTGCAATTTTTAAAATATATCTTTAATCATAAATCAGTTTGATTGCTTTTATTCTTTGAGTTAGGTGCCTCTCTTCTTAAGAATGTGTGGTTCTTCCTTGGGAGCAAATTTTACAGCTTTTTTTGAAGGTTAGGCTTCTCTCAGCAATGAGACAGACATTTCATTTGTGTAGAGAACTGCACAGTAAACACTCCAAAAAGCAGAGGGAAATAAGTATCAAAACCAACAGAAAAACCCTCAAAGCCTGCCAAATCCCTTCTTTGTCCCCCTAAAGTTTTTCCTGTCTTACCCCAAACAGGGTGTGAGAATGAAGCAAAAAACCCCTCTTGGAAGTACTTTTTTTGAACACTCGGTACTCTAAGATGGAAGACACTACAGCCAAATTAGCTACCTGCTTGCCACTTACTGATGTAATTATTAACATTTTCTGTTATTTCTCATTAGACTGGAGTTATTCATTATTTCTACATTGAAGACTGGCAATATGTGAATGAATATCGACATCCTGTCAGTGTGAAAAAGGTTTTTCCAGATCCCAATGGAACCAGAATGGCTTTCATAGATGAGAAAAGTGATGGCTTTCTCTATTGTCCAGTAAGTTAGTGTGGGATACCAATACAACATATCTACAAGCAGGCTCTTCAACTATATAGTGTTTTTAATAGAAAATTAAGAAGATTTTGTCACTCCAGCATGTATGCTGATAGAAAAAATTGGCAAAGAACCCTGAAGATAATTTAATAGTTGCACAAGGAAATAAAATGTCATACTAGATCAGGACAATTTCATTATACTAAGTTCCTGATGGGTAATTTTCAAAAATGAATGTGTTTGTGTATTTAAATACAGATAATTTAGCCAGTTTCACTGCCCCTCTCCATATCTTTTTTTATAGAATAGTAAATATCATTTATAGAATGTGTATTTTCTCCACTTCAAATTTAAATTCTTGTGTTATTCAGAATCACTGCTTATAAGGAAACTTTTTCTTAAAACAATTTTCATATTTCTGCACTACTTATATTATTTTTTAAATTTTTAATCACAGCTGGGATGAATATTTTGTTTCTCACCTTAGTCACTTAGCAGTAATTTTACTTTTGCATTATATGTAGGTAAATGATAAAGTTTATGAGATTCCAGACTTCTCACCAACCATTAAAGGAATCCTGTGGGAAAACTGGCCAAAGGATAAAGGTGTTTTTGTTGCTTTTGATGATGATAAAGTATACACCTATGTTTTTCATAAGGATGCCATTCAAGGTACCATAAGCTCTTTAAAAAGGTTATTCTTAAAGATTATACTGTTTTAGTTAGTAAAGTAAAACATAATCTGAATCTTGATTTGTCTTAAATAAAATGCATATAGAAATAAATTGTACTACAAAAGATTTGAAGTACAACTGACGAATAGAAAACTTGTTACTTTGCAGGCTTCTCTGTAAGGCTTCAAGGCATTTTGGTCTCAACTCCATAAGCTATTATAACACTTCATCTAAAAGTTACATGTGCTTCAATTGTATTTTGAAGCATTCGTGAGAAAAATCTCAGGATTGGGGTGACAAAACTAGCATCAGGATCACAAAACTTGAATTCACTGGAAGTGTTAAAGTTGTAAACATAGCTATTTCTTTATTTGCAAGAGAGAAACATTTAAATTTACCTACAAATATTTGGAGAAGGACCTTACTGGTTTAGAAGCTTTACATTCTGTATATTTACTGCAAAATGTGTGCTTGTGTAGTTGCTGCTTTCTGCCAGAATTACAGACCTTGAATTAATGCCCTGCAAATACATGTTTTCAGCTGCTTGCTATACTTTTTACTATGTAGGGATTTTTACAAGACATCTTTTTTTCTTCCTGATCTTTGTATCTAGGATCAAGGATTATTTTGGCAGGTGGCACGGAAGTCCCCTATTCCTATAAACCTTTGTTGTTGTATAATGGAGAATTAACTTGTCAGACTCAGAGTGGGAAAACAAACAATATCTATTTAAGTACTCACAGTTTCCTTGGCAATTTGAAAGACTTTGGACCCGATATGCTGAGACAAATGCTTACTCAGACTCTAATGTTGAAAAGGTACATCTGCATTTTAATTATGTTGTGTAAATTGTTTTCTTCTGTACTTATAGTTCAATATCCTGCTGATTTTGAAGTGTCCTCCTGAATATTAATAAATCAGATTGATCCATAAGTTCACATAGCTCTTCAGACAGACCAAGCAAAGTAAATGACCCAGTGGTGGTTTGGGTTTTTTTCACTGTCGACTAAAATCCTAAAGTATTTTTTTTCAAGACTTATTCAGGGTTTTGTGACAGTGGCTCCTCCAAAACTGATTGAAGGTGCTTCTATTGTACTCTCCTCCCACTGTAATGAAATAATGCAAAATCTGTATAATGGAAAGAATGCCAGAGTAGGGAAAGCAGATGGTTTCCTGAAAAAGAATGGTAGAAACAGGAGAAACAGAACTGTAAGGTACACATTTGTATTTTTCATTTCTTCCTGATACAGCTCTCTCTCCATGGTTTAGAAATAAATGGTTTTTATGTTTTCTCTAACATAGAGAAAAAAATGTTGAGAGGGAATTCTGAGTATGAGTAATACCTAAAATTAAAGAGCTTTGTAAATGTGTTTTACCTTTTATAGGTTTTCTGAAGCATGGGAGATTTGTAGACTTCTGAATGACCAGTCTTGTTGGAATGAGCTGGGCGAAGCTTGCTTACATCATATGGAGGTGGATTTTGCAATATGTGTTTATCGAACATCTGGTAATGCTGGCATGGTGATGTCACTAGAGCAAGTAAAGGTAAAATGTGAAGTCTTACCTAGGAAATATGGTAATTTAATTCCTCTTTAAGAATTGCTGAATTCTTGGGGTTTTTTGCGACAGGAAGGGGTTGGTTTTTTTCAAACAGGAGCTGAGTTGCTTTCAAGGAACATAGAGGATAAAGTGTCCAAACTACAGACTGTTTATTTGGTTTTCTCTTGAAGTGGTTGCAGTCTCTACTGGACTGCACAGTATTTCTTTCTGCATTTACTTGAAAACAGCAGAATATATTCATGTCTCAGGCATTGGGAGGTTCTTATCTCCTTTTTTTATTTTTGAGAAAATGTTGAAGATTGCTATTTAAAAAAATCCAAAACAAAAACCAGATTGCATTTATACATCTAAAAGTGAAATAGCACCTTAAAATTATACTTCTGCAAATGGCTGATTTTAGACAGTGTTAGCTGTAGTGGCACGTAAGGGCTTTTTCTGGTGTGTAGAATCCAATACACATCATTGTAAAACGTAAGGCTATTTTATTTTACTATTTTGCTTTATTTTTCTTACTAGATTATGTTATTTATACATTATTTTCTTTTGGACTACTTCTGTACCTATTATGTCTTTCTACAGGGAATAGAAGACCACAACCTTTTAGCAGGACATCTTGCAATGTTTACTGGTGATTTTAATCTGGCTCAGGATTTGTATCTGGCATCCTCCTGTCCTGTTGCTGCTCTTGAGGTATTCATTTAAGATGTGCATACTTTCTGCTGGTTTTGTTTCCAGGTTAATGCTGAAATATTTTTACCTACTGATAATTTTGTCCTTTTATGGTTTTGATCTTGCCATTGTGTGACTAGAATCGTAGACTACCCTGAATTGGAAGGGAACCACAAGGTTCATTGAGTCCAGCTCCTGGCCCTGCATAGGACAACCCCAAGAGTCACACCATGTGCCTGAGAGCATTGTCCAAATGCTTCTGGAACTCTGTCAGGCTTGGTGCTATGACCACTACCCTGGGGAGATGTTCCAGTGCCCAACTACCCTCTGGGTGAAGAAGCTTTTCCTGAATGATATCCAATGTAAAACTGCCCTGACACAGCTTCAGGCCGTTCCCTTGGGTCCTGTATCTAGGCACCACAAAGAGATCAGTGTCTGCCTCTCATCTTCCTCACAAGGAAGCTGCAGGCTGCAATGAGGTCTCCCCTTGGTCTCTTCCAGCTGAACAGACCAAGTGCCCTCAGCCACTCCTCACACAGCTTCCCCTCAAGGCCCTTCACCATCTTTGTTGCCCTCCTTTGGACACTCTCTAACAGCTTTAGATCCTTCTTATATTGTGGTGCCCCAAACTGCACACAAGACTCAAGGTGAAGCAACCCCAGTGCAGAGCAGAGCAGCACAATGCCCACCCTTGCCTGGCTGGTGATGCTGTGCCTGATGCACCCCAGGACAGGGTTGTCCCTCCTGGCTGCCAGGGCACTGCTGACTCATGTTCAACTTTCTGTTGACCAGGACCCCAGATCCCTTTCCATGTCACTGCTTTCCAGCATCTCATTCCCCAGTCTGTCTGTACATCCAGGGTTGCTCTGTCCCAGGTGCAGAGTCCAGCACTTCCCCTTGTTAAACTTCATACAACTGGTGAGTGCCCAGCCCTCTAATTTGGCAAGGTTTCTCTGCAGGACCTCCCTGCCTTTGAGGGAGTCAAGAGCTCCTTCCAATGTAGTATCATCAGCAAACGTATTTATTATACCTTCGGGTCCTGTGTCCAAGTCCCTTATGAAGATGCTGAAGAGCACAGGGCTGAGGATGAAGCCCTGTGGAACCCCACTAGTGACAGGTCCCCAGTCTGATGTTACCCCATTCACTGTAACCCTTTGTGCCTGGCTCCTGAACCAGTTGCTTACCCACTCTGTGATGTGTTTATTCAGCTGTGGGCTGGACATACTCTTAAGAGACTGTATTCAAAGCCTTACTGAAATCCAAAAAGATTACATCAATTGACTGTCCTTGATCAGCTAGGTGGATTACCATATAATAAAAGGAAATTAAGTTTGTCAAGCAGGACTTTGCTCTCCTGAAGTTGTGCTGGCTGTGACCAATGACTACATTGTCCTGCAAGTGTTTTTCAGTAACTCCCAGAATAATCTTCTCAATAATTTTACCAGGCACTGAAGTGAGACTGACAGGCCTGTAATTTCCAGGGTCAACCTAACAGACCTTCCTTCAGGATGAACATCTCTCAAATTTTCCGAATCTTTCTGGAATATTAACTCAATATTTATATTTAGAATAATTTAAAGTTCAGAATAGAAGATCAGATTTTATATTTGCATCAGAAAATGTTACTCTTCTTTGTTAATAGATGCGGCAAGACTTGCAGCACTGGGACAGAGCACTTCAGCTGGCTAAGCGTCTGGCCCCGGACCAAATGCCTTTCATATCAAAGGAATATGCAGTGCAGCTTGAGCTCATGTAAGTTCTCCTGTATGGCTGTAGTATAAGAATATTAAACCAATACTCATGCTCAACAGAAGAGCACAGAATTGAGATATTTCAGGTGACTGCATTGCTGAGAGAGGATTCAGTGAGGTCTTGCAGCTATAGTATGAGGAAGAGGAGTTTTGCAAGGAATCTTTCATGCTAGAGAGTGCTTATGTTAGTAAACTATAGTTCCTTTTGACTGATTCTGGTATATGTAGGTTCTTTGCCACTGGTAGGTCCACTATATAATATCATCTACTAAATAAATACTTTGATGCAGGCAAATGCTTGGAAAATAGAGAAAGTCCCAATCATTTAACACTTCTTGCATTGGATGAAAGCCATGCCTTTTGCCTGTCTTTCTTTCAATATCTATAAGCCTTCATTTTCTTAAACCATTTAGGTAAAGGTGTGTCAGATTTCAAGGCTGCCAATCCATAAAAGACAGAAGGTTTTAACCATTTGACATGATTTTAAAGTCTATTTAATAGTTAATTCTTCCCAGATTGAATGTAGTCTGTTGAATATCTAAGTCAAGAAGAAAAACTTACTTATTAATAGTTTGTAGACAACTCCCTCCCCCTGGCAGGACACCTGGCATTGAAAGAGGACACTTGCTAGTCACAGAAAGGAAGGAATGGATGCAGTTGAAGCAATGGAACCATCTGGAACTTGAGTTCAGAATATAGTCCAGGAAAAAAATTGCCCTTAATTTTGTGTTGCAAAAGTTCTAAATAATTTCAAAGATTAACTTTCATTTCAGAAAAATCTGGAATAGACCTGAGACCACTGCGGTGTACCTTGCAGATAGATTCTTTGCATTTCAAGAGAGGCTTATTGGTCTCTGTCCAACAGAATTGAGAGATGGAATTGCCTCTTTGACTAAGAGCTTGATCAAGTCCATAGGAAGTGCCATGGCATTTTGTGTAACTGTCCACCTCTCACATACCTCACAACCTTCTATGCAGTCGTTATGTCTAAGTCAAGACAGATACATGCATAATGCATGCATAAAGTGGTAGGAAGGCAAACATCTCTTCCAAATAAAAAATATTTGTCTGTATAACTTCCAGTTTTCTTTTAGGGGTGATTATGTTAATGCTCTGGCACATTATGAGAAGGGAATCACTGGAAAAAATAAGGTAATTCCTTTTTAGTAATGGTAAAATAGTACTGTTATAATATACATTAAGTTGTCTTGTTTCACACTCATTTGAATTCAAATTTTTTAATTCTGCATAAATTAAATGTTATTAAGTCTGCAATATTTTGTTAGTTTGTTTCAATGCTTGATTGCTGTCACTTTTGTGACCTGGGTTTCTGATGTGTCATCTATAGTTACTGCTTTTCATTTGGTTGCTACTACCAGGAGCACGATGAAGTTTGCCTTGCTGGAGTGGCTCAAATGTCCATTCGAATGGGAGACATCCGTCGGGGGGTAAACGAGGCCATTAAACATCCCAGCAGGTTACTAAAAAGAGACTGTGGAGCTATACTGGAGAATATGAAGGTACTCAAAAAAGTTAATATAAATTAAGGCTGAATATGTGATTTCACTAGGTTAGTAATTTATCTATGATCTTAATTTAGAAATTTTATTTTAATGGTTTCCGGTATTGTAGCAATTTTCAGAAGCTGCTCAGCTGTATGAAAAAGGACAATATTATGACAAGGCAGCATCAGTATACATCCGGTGTAAAAACTGGTAAGTACACATTTCAGGGAAATGTTATATTTCAGAGGATTTGCTGGGATACTCTTTAGAAAAGATTGATTCTCTGAATAGCACAAATGCCTCATAACTATGTTTTACTGATTTTACTGTTCCAAATTCAAGCTTAAGATTCTCTCAGAAATTTGTTTCAATATAGTCTTACTGTAAATGGCAATTTTCTTTTTCCTTATTTTGTGTATTATGGTTGAAGTTTCCTGCAGTTTCAAGTCCTTTGTGGGTGTGTGCACACGCACTAAATTCAACACTGAATTTAGTGCACACTGAATATAGTATTTATATTTGTGTAGTTACTGTTTAATTAATTAGATTTCTTAGTTTTATAACATGCATAGCTGAGACTGAGTATTTGGACAGTTGGAAATGATTGAAGAGTAGCCAGTAACATAATTTTCTTTTTTTAAGTTCATTTGATTATTGTGAAGTCTCTATTGGAAAAGCCCAATTTTCTGAGAGGTTTAAGGGCTCAGTTCTGGCCTAATTATATTTTATGGACCTGTCACATTAGGAACTGATCAGACAGTTTACTAAGACCTCTTTCATATGAGTGCTCTAAAGATTAGGTTGGAATATTATGTGCATTTATTTGAAAAATGAAAGTTTTATTCCATACAAAGAATTGTCAATAGCATGAAAACGAGCCAGGAGAGCAGTTGGTTAAAGGGAGTAGCTTGCATCTAATGATAACCTTGATTTGCAAAGTGGGAGGTGCAAGCTTTGTTTACTCTTGCAGAGGAAGGTTCAGTTTAAAGAGTGCCCATCTTTTACTCAGAGATGAGGTTTAAGGTCAGCCTCTGTGGAGTCTCTCATATGCTATGTCCTGAAAGGCCCACTGCTTAGCTTGCTGGTTTTTATAGATTATTCAGGTTACAGTTTTAATGCTGGGCTTCTTCAGTTGGTTAATCCAAGAACACCTGAGGTAAAAGTGGTTGGTCTGGCACTTCTTATGCTTGTACACCTCAGAGTTAAAAAAAGAGAAGAAACTGTCTTCGAGCCTGTATGCTCATAAAGCAGTCTGTAATTTGCAGTTCTTACAAAATGCAACTTTTTGAAAACATTGCAATTATTTCAAAGCTTATCCATTATGCTCAGACTCCTTTACAGTGTTGATATAAATATGACAGTTTTACTTGAGAAAATTTGGAACCAGCTGTATTTATTAAGCAGCTGTTATCTTTCTAGGGCAAAGGTTGGTGAACTTCTTCCGCAGGTTTCATCTCCAAAGATTCACCTACAATATGCAAAGGCCAAGGAAGCAGATGGCAGGTACTTTTGAATGCTCTTTTTTAATATAAAACATATTATTGCTGTTGTTGTTATTATACATTAGTGGTTTTGTAAAATAAATTAAAACACATACTGGAACTTTTGCATAAAATAGTCTTGTGAAAGTGGATTCTAAAATATATCAACTTGAGTTTACACTTAGTGTCTTGAAGATTTGAAATATAATCTAAGGACATTCATCTGGTATCAAAGATGTGTTTCTGATTAATTGTTTTCCTGTCTAAACATTAATATCTTTCTAACAAAAATCATCAGAGGTTTAAGTACTGAACGTCATTCCCCTTAGCAGAGTACTCAAGTTCAGTTTGTTTCTATCAACTCCTTAGCTGTGATTTTAAAGGTCATTTAAAAGGAGAATAATCATGAAAGAAATTTTTTTCATTCTAGAATCAAATTACTGGTACATCTTAATGGATGCACTTGCATAATATTGAATAATGCAAAGTTATTAGCTAAAGTGAAAGCCCCAGATAGGTTATATTTAATCACAGAATGTAGTTATTCCTAGTCCTTACCTGTAAGTAAACATGCTTCAAAATAATGATACTTTAAAATATGAAACGGCACCAGAGTTTAATGTTTGCGTTGATGAGACTAGAACATACTGTTTGTGTCAATTGCATAGTGAGAGAATGAGAAATTTCTTAATCTTGTCCACAGAACAGAAAAGAGGTCTTATTTTTGAAATTGTGCACATAACTATCACGTTTGGTTTTTATTGTTCTCTTGCTCCCAAGGGACTTCATATGGAAGAGATGAACTGTTTTTAATACATAACAAAAGAGATGCTGGCAGAGTAGGTCAAAAATAGTATTGTGGTGACATTTTTCTGTTGCCTCTGCTTTTCATTCTCCTAAGAATATAGTATATGCACTGCATATAGAGCAATGTGATTACGCGCAAACTGAAAGGATTTGCCACAAAGTAATCTCACAGAAATAAAATACTTTGTTTCCTTCACACCATATTATAAAGAGTTATTTACAAAGTTAAAACAACTGCTGTGGAACCATTATTGAAGCATTATTTTGCAGGTACACGGATGCTGTGATAGCTTATGAACATGCAAAACAATGGGATAGTGTAATTCGACTATATTTGGATCACCTAAATAATCCTGAAAAAGCTGTTACTATTGTGAGAGAAACACAGTCTCTTGAAGGAGCAAAGATGGTGGCCAGGTAACAAGCATGTTTTGCACATTAAAAAGACGTCTGTATCTATAGGGAGTTTATGAGACTTGCTAACATACTAGACTCTGGTTATTAGTACTTGGCTAGTGACTCTGTAATTCAGTAAATTGATTTGAGTTCTTTAAGATTTGGACAACTAAACAGGTACTGAATTTTTTGTTGTTGTTGACTTTCTGATTAAAATTATATTAACCTGAAGTAATAAGTTTAGACAATAATAAAAAAATTGCCATGCTGTATTATTTATACTAAGTTAATTTTAGGAACCTAGTTAAAACAATCCAGATACAAAATGGATTAGAAGTGTATCATATTTGTATGTATGTAATGTACTATCTTCCTAAAACATTTTGTGTTTTCATTAAGGTATTAGTACTAAGGTATTAATTTGTCATTCTGATTAGATTCTTTCTGCAGCTTGGTGACTATGATTCTGCCATCCAGTTTCTGGTTTTGTCCAAGTGTAATAATGAAGCTTTCACATTAGCTCAACAACACAACAAGATGGAGATTTATGCTGATATCATCAGTGAGTATTCTAGGCTCATAGTTTGCTTGCATTATGTATTGCTGTTCTTTTAGTTGATTTTAACCAATTTGAAATTATAAGACAATGGGTGTTAATTTTTGTTTCCCATTTCCAGTCATCATGGGCAGATTTGAAAACGATGTGTGTACTTCAGGCCTACAAGCCAGACTTTGCTTTCAGCTTTGCTCTCTCCTTGGTTTTCAACTCTTGCCTGTCCTACAGGGGTTTTTTTGTTTATCCATAGAGATAAAACATTTGTCTAGACTATTTTCCTCTGCCCATTGAAGATAATCCCTTTCTTTAATCTTGATACAAAATGGAGCATTTGACTGGTACAGTTCTTGATTTTTGTTCCCTTTTTTTAGTCTATTTGGCTTTGGTTTTCTTTGAACGTCAGTTGAAAAACAAAGTAGAATAGGAATATGTTCCTTCAGTAGGGCCTTTATCTTATTTAATAGGAATACCCTGCTATCACTCAGATGTGTCTGTTGCAGGTTCTGAAAGTACTACCAATGAAGATTATCAGAGCATTGCACTGTATTTTGAAGCAGAAAAGAAACATTTTCAGGCGGGGAAATTTTTCTTGCTGTGTGGTCAATATGGACGGGTCAGTACTTAAAGGATAATCCAGTGAAAGTTAAATGTTTATAGAAACTGTTCAAAATGCAGTCTTCAGGAAAGTTCATGTTAAATTTAAGTGCCTTAAATGGTGATACACTGGTATTTTTTTTAAAGGGTAAAAAGTGTAAGCAAACTATTTGTATTTACAGTTATATAGACTGTGTTCCATGAATGATACATTGCCATACACATAGGTTTTTCATAGCAGTAGAAGCTTGAGGTGAATCAATGATACACTATTGTCAATGAATCTCTGAATGTCATGGTCCACAGCAGCAATTTATTTACGTTTCATTGCCTTGACCAGTGGAGACTTGGTTGCAGAGTAACTAGTTCATTTAATTGCTGTAATGTGCCCTAACTGAAAGCTTTTTTTTTTAAAAAAAGAAAACGTGTTAATTGAAGTATGTTGGTTGACACACTTTTGATCAGTTACAAGTCTGTGAACTGATGCTTGTGAAAAGTTTGGCTTTTGCATACTGACTACATACCAAAATAATATGACTGATTTTTGCAAATTGTGGCCATTGTAGATGACAGCTCCTTCAACTGTGGCTTGGGGGGCTCCATGACATTAGAAACATTATGACATTATTCACATTGTGACATTAATTACCTTAATCATTAATTTGTTCTCACCATATTGCTGTGAACATCTTTCACAGTTAGTGAAGATGTACACCAGAATTTGGCAGTCTCAATTGTTTCTTTCATGAGTATCTGTAAGAGCATCTGCTACCTCTGTAGCTGAGATAAGCATTCAGTGTGCCACTTGTCTTACCAAAATGCAGAGAGAGAGAACTTGATAAAAACTAGATAAAATGAATTTCATATGTCTCAATTTTAACTTCATTTCTGTATCATTTTAGGCATTAAGGCACTTCTTGCAAAGTCCAAGCAGAGAAGATAACTTGGCTATGGAAATGGCAATTGAAACAGTAAGCAATGTTGATAAAACAAAAAATTCTTCTTGTTAAGGCATTTACCTTCAGTATCGTGATATTTTCCCCGCATCATGGAGTATGTTTGGACAGATTGCAAATAGAAGGAAAACTGTATCAGTAAAGATGATATCTAAACATGTCTAAAAATCCCAACTTAACACATTAGAAAATAAATACAAACTGCTGCATGTCAAAGCTGATGAACCAAGGAATCATCTGGTGGGAACATACAGAGCTAAAAAAATCATGTTCTAAATCTGTCTAGTTTTAGTGCTTTATGAAAAGGCTCCTTATGAGTAAGTTATTTTTCCCTTCTTCTTTCACATCACAATTCCTTGTGTCTTTTTTTAATAGGTGGGACGGGCAAAAGATGAAGCCCTAACAAATCAGCTGATTGACTATCTTATGGGAGAGGGGGATGGCATGCCCCAGGTACTGTATTTTTATCACTGCTATTGTGTTGCATTTCTGTGCTACAAGATATTTTGAGCTTACTTTGTCCTAAAATTCTTAGTAGGCACAGACTGTGCTTCAGCTTTTGTTAAGGAGCAAGACTTGTATGATCATTCTGTGAGTCATTCACCCAGTAACTCCAGATTCAGAAATATAAGAAAGGAAGCAACCATCGTAGATATACTACTATTCTTCAGTCATCTTTATGAAAGCAGGTAGTTGGACAGAGGAGATCCAAATTAATGCTCATAATGAGAGTAAGAGACAAAACTTAGCTGGCTTTTTTTGCCAGTTTGCCAGCTGGTTGTTGCCTTTCCCAGATGGAGAGTCAGCATGTGTATCTCTGGAGATGAGTACAGCACTGATCTCTTCCTGCAGGAGCAGAGTTGCTCTGACTTTTGTGGTGGAAGAAAGCAAGGTACAAAGTAGGAGATGCAGGTCAAAGCCCCAAAGTTGACCAAGCTATGATAGTTCTTGTGGTCAGTATCAGTGTAAGGCATAAAATGTTGCAGACAGATTTTCAAAATTAGCAGCTCCTTTTTGATTTCTGAATGGCTTTGATGATAACAGAGCTTGTTGTGCATTCAGTCATATTTGGGCTTGAGTTCATGGAACTAAGTGGCTGAACCACTTGAAGTTTTACTGCCTGTTAAAGCAGTACAGCAGACCTGGAATGTGAGCTAAGTGGTGAAAGCCAAATATCAGGTGAGGGTGTTGCAATCTGCAATCAGTTGCTTAGTCAAGGAGTTTAGGGTCTCATATAAAGTCATTGGAATACAGTCAGGTGCAATATGATACATATGGAAGAATAAATTATGCCTTGCTGAGGTCAATAAGGTTTGGTAATTATGGAGCTGACAGGGGCTTGGTGCAGTAAGTTGATTTCACCCCTAATGTTACAGCTGTGGTTAGCAATTCTGTTAGGACATTGGAAACTGTCTCTTTCCTCTCTGTATGGATTAAGGGTTTGAGATTTTAGACTTTTAGAGACAGTGGCTATTTGATGGCCAAGCAAACTTTGCTTTTGTAAAAGGTAAAAAAAAAAAGAACCAACCTCTAGCTCTTATTTACATCCTACCTTACCTCTAATATGAAAGGTGAACTTCAATAAAATTATGAGAGAAGCAAAACATAGCAAAACAAGCAGAATTCAACTGCAAGAATCCAAAGGAAATTAAGCTGTTGGAGGCACTGGGTGAAAAATCTATGCAGTATCAGTGTAGCCAAGACTAATTTCATATTTATGCTGGAAGTTGGGCGGAGACAAACTGTAGGATCCAGTCTCTTTTCTCAGAACAGCAATCTAGCTGCCTTGTTCAAAGAAGTCCACGGGACTGGGTAGGGGAAGTAAGGTGCAGTATGATCTCCATAGTGAAGAGGTTCTAAAGATTTTAGGAAAGACTTAGGAATTTTTTGAATGCCGTTATTGCTATATTTAACATTGTTTTGAACTTCAGTGTAGAGCTTTGTTTTCCTTATTTAAAAGCTCTCTCTTGTTCTTCTGAATGCTCTAATCCAATCATCCATAGTCTCTCTCAGTGAGTAACAAAATTTTACTTTATCAAATCATACATATTTGCTTTAAAAACTACTTTAAAAACACCATTATCTTCATTATGCTATGGAGATAGTTCTTGAACTTGTCGAACAAGATATTATTGTTTTTAGAAAATAGAAGCTTCTATGTCGTGACATTTTTGTAAAGCTGAAAGTAAGAGTGAATTTAATAGTAGCCATGCAGCAGAAACTTGCTCATCATTTCAAGCATTGATCTTCAAACCAGATCACCACTGACAGCAGGCTGATTGCTTTAAATCTTTCACAGCCAACAGTTGGGTGGCATTTTAATGAAGTGCCATATTATCAAAATTATTATGCTCACCAAAATTTTGCTACACTGTTGTCTGACTAATTATAAACTATTTCTTAGATGTGTGATTATGTCAACTATTGTGCTTGTTGACTTGAACATATAAAGATTCTTTATTTGTCATGTGCGCTCTTTCAGGGAACATTAACTAGCAAGGTTCTGCTGTTTTCTGTGTGCATATTTTCTGAGTACACGTTTTAAAAAGAAAAATTAAACTAAAAGTATGAATATCTAATATCCAATCAGATTGCAATATCAAATTTTCCAAAGACCTTAGGAAATGTATTAGAAAATTCTTTCCTGCATTTTCTGCTTTTTTGACTTACTGACTTTAAAGGTAGGGGTATGAAAGTAAAACATGGGACTAATTTTTCTTGAATTACTTTCACTTTTTCTTTTTTCTTTTCTTTTTTGGGGGAGGGGGGTAAGTATTTAAAATATGTTATTTAAGTCAAATATAATTAGGAACGTGGCAAATACCATATAAGACCACTGCTCCATGCTGGGACAAGATCCTTTCCTGCTGCAGCGGGAGAAAGGGGAGAAGCAGCCTGGATGGGGTAGTAGTGCTGCTTTCTGCTGTTCGTCAGTGGAATAGCCATCTGTGGCCATTAGGTGATGTCAGAGGTTGGGAAGAATTATGTCATAACCCACTATTTTTACTAATTTCTGGTTTATCCCACTAAGGGAATAGCAATTTTTCTTTTTAAGGCAGTTTACAGTGGATAAATAATATCTGTTAGTACAAGTAGTTGCAGTTACTTTATTATCCAGAAAACTATTTCATTATTCTTAACTTACAATTCTTATGATGTTCAACCTTTTCATCATTACTTAAGATTTTGTTCCATCATTAGTTTAACAGTAATTACTTTTGGTCACTTAATGTTTTTCTTTGTATTTCAAGTTAAAAAGAAAATTTTGTCTTCTCTTTTTTCTTTCCATGTGCAATTCTTTCTCTCTTGCTTTTATTTCTGTGATTTTTTTCATTTTTTTGTAATTCTTTGCTTCTCAGGTACAAGCTAATCTTTGCAGTCACCTTCTCTACAAGGAAATATCTTTATATCTTTAGTATTTCTGTTCCCTTGAATTTCTGCTTTTTTTTTGCTGTGTCTGAGACTCACATACAACACCCACACAATATATTCCAGAGAATAACACAACGTTGATTAATACAATTAATATTGTAGTTATTTTTATACCATTTTAACATAGAATACACACTTTAAATGTTTGGATTTGCTACTAATATTGCAGGATTGGTTGGTTTGGATTTTTTTGCAAAGCTCTCCATAAAGTTGCCAGTGTTTTGTTTTTTTTTTTCATTTGTACATTTAAATTGGAACCATACTGTTATATACAATATTTAGCTTAATTTAATCCAATTTTACTAGTTATAAGATTATGATGTACAAGCTTTACTTTTTATTGACCCCATTTTAGAAATCACTGCTAATGGTATAAAATAGTGACACTCACCCAAATTTTTTTCACTTAATATTTCTTTTTCAACACAAGCAAGGTCATTTTATTTTGCTTTTTATTTTTTCTACTTCTTTAATAGCAATAAATAGAATACTTTTAATATTTACTTTTTGTATTCTTTCCTTTATATTCCTGTATTTTATTTTGTATTTTTAATAACTGCCTCTTGAGGATTTCCTCAAAACCAAACCAACTCTGATTTGTTATCAAAGACCAATTCTTCTTTCTGTCGTTGGTACTTTTTACTAGTCTTCTAGACATTTGAGTACACTTACAGAAATAGAACTCATGTTTGTTTTCTACAATACTGCCATCTTGGGTTTTAGTTCTGTTTTTAAATTATTTCACTAATTTGCCTGCTGTTAGATTGCAAGTTTTTGGGTGAACTGTTAGCTACATTTGAACTGTTAGCTACATTTGTGATTCTTGAGGTTATATAATTATCAAATCTACCAGCAAATTATAAATTTTATGCATCTTATTAGTTGGTTGTCTCCTAGTTTTCAGTTTTTTAGCTGTCTTGGATGTTTGCCATCTGGTCCCAGAACAACACATTCATTAGGGTCAGATTTTGTCATCTGCATCCACACCAAGCGATGTTTGCATCTAAATCTGTAACGCAATTTAAGCATTTCTGCCAAGACTTCTGTTCCTAAAAGGAGTCCCTGGGTTCTTTTCGGACACCATAAATGCCCCCACAGCTGGAGTTGTTTGGTTTCCCCCTGTACAACTCTCCATGTGCATGGTGGTCTGTGGCTTTCTGCATCCCTGACAGGGCTTGGCCAGCACCTGCCAGGACTCCCTCGGGCCCTTGGCATGGGG